>OY735236.1:40211565-40441565 GCA_963457665.1 Thysanoteuthis rhombus | reverse complement strand
TCAGCCTGATGGTTAATCCCCCAATGTCTATAAGTATACTGTATATGCTGGTATATAACTGATAGTCAATTGAATGTAAATATTACAATGTCGAATGGGCTGGTATAATGACTAGGGGGTAGTCGTATCATCATCAGCCTTTTAGCATCCGTCGTTAGATATAGACCATCTCCAAGATTCACAAGTCCTCTCTATCATGGTCGTTGCGGAGACAATATTTTCTGAACTTGTCTAGTTCGTCATGCCATTTTATCATTTTGCCGGCCACAGTTTTGTATATGCTCTCATTGTGAATCGTGATTGTCCATCGCTTATCTGAAATTCTTGTAACATAGCCAGCCCATTGCTATTTGAGTTTCTTATAGACTCTGATATCTTGGACTCCTGTTTTTTCTCTATTATATTGTGCTGTCTTGTGATCTCTCCATGTGATGTTGAGAATGATTCTCTCCTGTGCAGGTTACACGGTTCTGATGGTAACCCTCTACATACCCTTATAAACAATTTGTTTTACAGTCTGGCATATACGGGCATATCAGACGCTGGGTGGCCGGCTTGATTGGTTAAGAAGATAATTATTCATTACAGCTGCCAGAGGTCGGTGTTCGAGCCAATGGAAAGACCGAGATTTGAAATGCTGATTTTTAAGGTAGACAAAATCTCTTTACTTTCAAGAGTGACACAACACAATCTTTCTACCCATATCACACTATTTGGCCTGATACAATCTGCATTATGATAAACGACCAATCCGTCTGCAATACTACTAAATAAATATTTTTACGTCGCGGGGTTGTAGGGGGGTAGAGAAGAGGTACTAAGAATGGAAACGCAATGCACAGACCACGAAGTAAGTGGGAAGTGGGAGAGAGAGAGAGAGAGAGAGAGAGAGAGAGAGAGAGAGAGAGTCACGAAAAACGATGGAGGGATATACAGATGTTCGCTAAAGGAAAACAGCTGAGGTCAGCCAGCGAAAAAGAAAAAAAAAGAAGAAAGCCGAGTAAGTAAAATGAGGTTGAATTGAACTCACTTTCGATTGTCTGTGAGCTGAGGATTTGGTCAAGTGCCACCGGAAATGGTCACTTCAGGCAACTCCAGAGAGTTTCCTCGGATACTACAGTACCTCAGATTCTCATCCTCGAGTAAACAGTTAGCAAAGCAACGAGTATTTTACTGGTGAACTGCAATGACGGTGGTTTGTTAGAAACCGTCAACCAAAACTGTCACCAAAGCTGGCGATATAAGTTTCTTCTGTTTTCAAGTTGGTTTGGCTGGTTGGTTATATTATGTATATACTCCGCACATATTTCGCGCCAGTAAAGTTAGAGGTCTGAAAATTCTAGCCTTGACTTTTTGAGGGGGAGGGACCTGTTTACGATGTAAGCTTATGCTAAGTTAATCCTTATTTTGTGTTCGCTTGCTAATAAAAATACCCAGACATATTTTAGTGATCACTGCCGAACAAAAGGCAAGAGAAGTAACTTATCCATCGACCACCCCTTTTTTCAATTTTTTTCATTGATTATCTCCAACACGACATGCTGCCAAGAGACGTTGGTTGCATGACGGTTTCTATTGAGTGTCTCATTAGACACTTTTAATTATGTGATTATTTCTCACCGATTCTGGTGGTCGGAGATCCAGTTTCAAATGATGATTTTCAAGGCAATCAGGCTCATACGTTTGGAAAAATGGCGCTACTCAATCTCCTTACTTTCACTCCTCCCATTTTATTTCGTACTGAGTTAATTACTTCCTAAGGACGTCTACTACAGAATTATGGTTTGCAAGCTCATTTCGTCCTCCAATTCCCTATTGATGCGTGCTTGCATCTCAGAGGGAGCTCCAATATTGGGGCCTTGCTACAGATTAGCCACTCATTTGTACTGTACAAAATGGAAAGATATTACGCAAAAGTATCTTTAGTTTAATAGTGTCCGATAAAGAAAATAAGATATAAACACCCACAAAAGGGCTAGATCTATCTCAACCTACGATTTTAGAACTTATTATACAAAATGCCCCAAGAAGATCCTATAAAAAATCGGTAAAATAATAAACACAACATTTACAGGAGGAAATAGTAAATATATTGAGTTTACAAACTCTAAACTTTCTGATGGAAAACGAAAAAGACAAGATTTACTCTGCGTGTTCTACCCTTAATGCAACTGTTAGTCATTTTATTGGGGAAAGGTATTTTAGAATAGGTAATAAATTATTTCATCAGATTATGGGTATCCCTATAGGGCTCGATCTTGTGCCCTTTTGGACAAATTTGTATCTACAAAGGCATGGATATACATTCATGCCGTCTTTAATTAGAACTAACATAAAGCGAGATCTTACATATCCAGGTTGTACCCGTTTTATTGATGTCTTATGTTGTCTTAATGATGGATGAGGATTTGGAAAATCGTGTAGTGCTGTGTACCCTAAGGATCTTGAATTGAGGAGTGAACACAAAGGAATGCAAGCAACGTGCCAAGGCATGGATATTAAAATCGAGAATGGAATGTTTGTCCATAAATTGTTTGACAAATGAGATTCATTTCCGTTCTCTAAAGTACGTATGTCATTTAGAACAAGAATTATTCCATCTTATATATTCTATGTAACTTTATCGGAATATTTAAGGATAGCACGAGCTACAATTAGCTTTATTGCTTATTTACCGAAAATTGTTTCTTTTCTTGTAAGAATGGTCAATTAAGGCAGAGAAATTATTAAGGTTTTTAGACAATTTGATAAAGTCATAACTAGATATCCTGATCCCTTTAAAACTAATCGATTCGACCATAATGAAATAATAACAAAAATTAAAAAACAGAAACATGTTAACGAGAATATAGAATTAGATGAAATGAGAATTGTATATTAAATGAAATATTTTTGTATAGATGTTTGAAGGATTAGGTAACCAAAAGAGATTGATTCAGTCAATGTCAAGATCAACGAATTGTCCAGAACCAGAGATAGGGGAAAACATTTGGCTCTGGTCCATTTGAATGACTGATAGGTTGGGCACCATAGGAGATTAAATATGGATTGCTGAATAGATGTCGTGAGTCATGTCGTGAGTCATGATATCCACCAGTTGTCTGCCATTCTTGCAACATGGCCAGCCCACCGCCATTTGAGATTTTTAATGGATTTTATGATGGATAGTACCATAATATGGCATTATATATATATATATATATATATATATATATATATATATAGAGAGAGAGAGAGAGAGAGAGAGAGAATAGGAAGAGAGAATAACAGAAAAAAGGTACAATCAATGGAAACACGTTAACTTATGTAAAATATTTGATATAGCTATAGGTACACAGAGACAAAAAGACAATGTAAGAGTATTGAGAGAGAGGGAGAGAGATAGAAAGAGAGAGAGGAGAGAGGGTACAAGAGTACAGAGAGAAAATATAAGAGTACTGAGAGAGAGAGAGAGAGAGAGAGAGAGGGGGAAGAGAGGGTACAAGAGTACAGAGAGAAAATATAAGAGTACTGAGAGAGAGAGAGAGAGAGAGAGAGAGAGAGAGAGAGAGAGAGAGAAGGAAGAGAGGGTGCAAGAGTACAGAGAGAGAGGGAGATAGTATAAGAGTACTGAGACAGACAGACAGACAGACAGAAACTAAAAAGGGGAGAAAAAGAAAGAGACAATGTAAGAGAGCTGAGAGAGGGAGAGAGAGACAATACAAGAGTACTGAGAGAGAGTGAGAGAAAGACAATGTAAGAATTTTTATAGACAGATAGACAATGTAAGAGTACTAGGAGAGAGAGAAAGAGACAGACAGACAGACAAACACACATATATATATATATATATATATATATATATATATATATAGATAGATAGATAGATAGATAGATAGATAGAGAGAGAGAGAGAGAAAGAGAAAGAGAGAGAGAGAGAGAGAGAGGGAGAGAGATCTAAGTATTATCAGTTAAAAACCAGGTATATCTATAAACTAAGCTTTGTTTGCTTTTGCATCGGCCAACTTGACATGTATGAAGATTGAGTCACACAAATATCAAAACTGCATAAGTTCTGTTTCAACAATGAAAAATCTTAACTCTGGCTTTTATCCGCCTAGGGTGCCAATAGTAATTGCAAAACTACCAATTCCACCATGAATCCGGGTAGATATCGTTGAACATCATCAAAATGTCATATACCCGTTGTGATTACTCTGATTAGGTGGGTGGTTAAGGTCGAGGGTATGTCCCTCTTTGTGTATGAGTGTGAGTCCGTGTAGGGGTGGGGGGTGGTTCGTGTGTCCGTGTGCACGCACATGAGATCGATCGATATAGTAGAAGAGAGACTAAAGAGAATGTACCCAGGAGATTCCAGTGTATTCACCAATCTCGCTGTAAAATTGAGAGATATCACAGAAGGATATAAAATCTCCGCCCTGTAATATAGGGTGGGTCGAAAGTTAATTTACCGTGATATTGTTTCATTAACACAATTACATTTGCCACGCTGTGTCTAAGAGAGTCAACTATCTTTAGAGTAGTGGGTCTTGTACACGCGGGGGAGGGGGCTCGCCCCTGCCTTGTGGGGCTTGAGTAAATATAAGAGTGCGTGTTAGCCCGTAGGGAAAAGAAGATTCCTCAAATTTAGTGGGAGGGGTTCTTTGTACATGATTTTGCATAATATTAGGATTAACATAGTTCAAGAATACCTTGGATAGTGCGGTTTTGATTAGTGTGGGTTTTGATGTAACGCGGTTGATGTTTTCTGAACAAATCGATGTAACTGAGCAAGTGCCCTAATGCTGGCCATGGCGACAGCTGTTCCTATCCAGGATTCACATATCAAAAATGTTCTCCTTGTCTCGGAGTACTTCGAGATTTTTGCGACATGTGAAATGGATTTGTGATGCAATAAGTACCAGAGGTGGCGTCACTCACTTCATACGCTATTTTATCCATAGCTGGGGTTTCGGAGGAATTGGATTCATGCCTTTCTGTAACTGAGTATAAATTGAAAAATAAAAAAAAATGAATTATAATAAGACCTTGAGTAGTGCGTTTTTTACAGTACGGATATTGGCAAGCCTTTGGCAGAGTTAGCTCAACCTTCAAATATAAGAAGATCCCATTAATCCTAAAAAGAAGGGTGTAAAACCAATGCATCCACCTGATAGTCATTTATGGAGCTGAAACATGGAACCTAACCAAGAGACAGATCCACAAATTGAGAACCATGTAACGTGCACATGAAAGAAGCTGGGCTTCACATGGAGAGACCACAGGACAGCACAGTACATCTGGGAAAAGACAGGAGTCTGGGACATCATAGAATCCATTAAAAATCTCAGATGGCGGTGGGCTGCCCATGTTGCAAGAATGGCAGACACCTGATGGGTATCATGACTCACGACATGGATCCCCAGACATCACAAGCGCAACCGAGGCCGACAGAATATTAGATGGAGGGACGAGCTTGACTAATTCAGAAAGTACCAACTCTGCGACGCCCATGATTGAGAATTGTGGCGAATCCTGGGAAAGGTCTATGTCCAACAACGGACGTTACAAGATTGATGATGATGATGATGATGATGATGATGATGATGATGATGATGATGATTCGGGTATACCTATATATTGACCTTTTTTACCACAGATTTACAGTGCGCATTTCAAACTCGTCATTTGACAGAAGACGTTGGGGGGGGGGGTCTTGGACGCAGGGACTTACTACTGAAGGAAGCATGGTGCTGAAAGTGTTAAACACCACTGATTTAAAGGAAGAAGGATATCATTTCAAAGATCTGATTTAAGTTGATTGGTAATTTACTAGATGCCAATTCTATTTAGTTGTAATATAACATGATGGATACTTCATTTAGTTGAGATCTATGTTAATAGAGTAATACTATGATGAAGTACTTTCGACCTTCCCTGGATATATATTTAGGTAGAATAGAATAGAAGTGACACGAACAGCGAGTCACGTCTGTTGTTATACTAACAGATCCCTCATCATTAAATACATTTTTGGGGTAACGTATGTAAGTAAGTTCTGCTTTAAAAAATTAAATGATATTTAGTATAGAATGATATCCATGTACAAAACATAAGGATAATACCTTATGTAAAATGACAAACTGCATGTATGACATGAGATATTTATTAAAATCATTGCTAAAAAGGGAGGTGGGGTTTGATCAACACTGCTTGGGTGTCATGTAATATGACTGTTTTGTTTTTAAAATCCCCGAAACCATTACATGGTAAACAACTGATGATCCCAAGAAGAGAAAATTTACTCATAGTACTATAATAACAACGTATATGTGAAACAGAGATAAACACTGAGGGAATATATATATATAAATATATATATATATATATATATGAAAAATGATGATTGGGAGGTGAGGAAAAATTTTTTCCACACTCACCTCTCAAACATCGAAATGTAAACAGCATATTTTTCTCTGTGAAACTGCTGCAAACATCATTCTCTGAAAAAGATGGCTGGCCGCTGTCGAAATGCATCGGAGTGCGCTCACGGAATTATGATAAAAGAGTTAACACCTATCTCTTGAGTTTTTCACTTCAGCTTCAAATCGTCATTTTTATCTCCATTCTGTCAGATCATTCCTCACCCACAATACAATCATATATATTTATAGTCTAGAAAACTTTACAGCTTTAAACATTAAACATTGAAGAACTTTTTCAATCTTTTTTATGTCACTTCAGTCATCTTTTCCCAATGTCTGTTAATGTAATTCATATAATTTTCTTCCTATGTATATACATATATATCGGCGTAGATCAGAAAAAAAAGACTGATGTTTTTCCTTATTTTCCGATCAAAGCCGTTCAATTTGTTCCTTTCACACGAACAATAATGTTATCAAGAAATGGTTAATAATTATTGTGATTATAAATTGCGTTATATTATATTGAAACTATCAGCCATTACATGTAAGCCGCCATATCTAAACTTTCTATCTCATCCATCCATCTTGTGTCTGGTCTTTTCCAACAGTGTTCACTGTCTCATGGACGCCAATCTGTTAGCCTTTCGTCCCATCTGTTGTCACCGCTTCTTGCCAAGTGTTCCGCCAATCTCCATTTTTGTTGCTTGATTACTTGTATGATATCTCCCACTTAAATCTTTCTCCTGATCTATGTTGATCTTATTTTTTTTGTCTCTTAGAATCAGCTTTAGAATTGCATCTCCCATGGCTCTGAGAAATTCTGAATTGGTTCTCATTTTGTTTTTGTTAGTTTCAATGTTTCACATCTCTAAGGCATTGCAAGCATTATGGATTGATTATATACTTTAATCACATTGGCTTTTCGATGCGTCTCTATTTATACCGACCAATTCATTCTCCCAATAGACACTTATGGAACTGAAACACTGAACCTATCCAAGAGACAGACTCGCAAATTGAGAACCATGCAACCTGCACATGAAAGAATTATGCTCAACCTCACATGGAGAGACCACAAGACAGCACAATACATCCGGGAAAAGACAGGAGTCAGCAGTATCATAGAATCCATTAATCTCAAATGGTAGTGGGCTGGCCATGTTGTAAGAATGGCAGACAACCAATGGACATTGCAACTCAGGACGTTGATCCCCAGAGATCATATGCGCAACCGAAGCTGGTAAAGTATTAGATGGAGAGACGAGCTAGATAAATTCAGAAAATACTGGCTCTGCAACGCCCACGATTGAGAAGCGTGTCGAATCTTGGGGAAGATCTATATCCAACGACGGACGTTAAGAGATTGATGAGGATGATTTCTAGCCAATCATTATGCATCGTTTTATTTCATGGTCTAACTTCATCATCTGTTCTAGGACGATGTATTCGTCGACCTCTTCTAGAGCTCCAATCTCTATCCTTATACACTTGTTGGGGACTTGATCGCTGAGCTTTTCAATCGTGACCCTGGCAACAACAACCTCATAACATTATTACCTAAGGTATAAATTATTCACAAAAAATACTCACAAACCAATGGGCAGTCTTAAGAAAATTAACCACGTGAACACACAGGCTTCAGAAGTGGCAATTCAACAATAAACCACCTACATACAATAAACCAACTAATCGGAAAATCGTTACAATACAACGGACTATTTTGTTTGGCCTTTGCACATTATGAGAATACATTTGATTCGGCTGAAAATACGGCAGTCTTTAACTCATAACAGGGTGTTAACGAAAATTGCATAGAGATCATTAAAAACCTATACAAAGATGGCACTGCAATAATTAGACTACATAAAGATATAAACAATATATATATATATATATATATATATATATATATATATATATATATATATATATATATAAATATATGAATATACATATATATATATATATATATATATATATATATATATATATATATATATATATATATATATATATGGCTCTGATCCATTTTTCTGACTGATTGGTAGTTGGGCAGGGTGGAAGATTGAATACGTAATATCAAATAACAAATGTCTGAAGAATATTGATGGAATAGTCCATTTAGGTGTTATTAACAACAAGAATGCTATTCGGTTTCGTCAAAGCCATATAAAAAGGCTATTTTAGTTGAAAGAAATTGAAATACTGATGGTACTGAAACGGCGTATGACGTGAATAATTTGATCAAAGGTTAGTGATCTTAACCTTCTGCCAAATTCTTCTTGTTCGAAAATCAACTCGGAGATTTTCTAACTCGTATTCTCAAAGATAGTATCATAAGTTGGTTGGCATGCAGTCCAAGATTAAAACCGACATGGGGGGTTTTAATATCCACATGGGTGAACACTCAATAGAAGTGATGCCAACAGCGTGTCAAGTCGGTTGTTATACTTATGGATCCCTCATCGTCCAATATGTTTTGGGGTAATCTACATAAGCAATCCCTTTGTTTAAAAAATATTAAAGATGTATGATATAAAACAACGTCCATGGATATGATATGCGACAAACTACATGCATTCTGACGCAGTCTTAGGAATAAAAAAAATATGAGTTAAAATCATTACCTGTTGGTGGTGTTTGATCAACACAGTTGGGAGCCATGTTGATATAACTGTATTGTTTTGAAATCCACGAAACTGTTACATGGTAAACAATTGATGATCTAACAACAAAATTCACACATATTACCATAATGTCTAATTCTGTGGGAAACATAAAACCCACTGAAAAAATTAAAGATATTGAAGGAAATGACTTACATTTTTTGAAAAATATATTTTTCTAATATATTTAGTGCTTAAAAAGGCAAAGCTTTCTTGACAATATATATATATATATATATTATTGGTAAATAAATACATAGATAGATGTGTGTGTGTGTGTGTGTGTGTGTGCATTTTTGTGTGATGCTTTTCCTTTTATCATACCGATCGAAAATAATACAGGTAATGTTTCTGATCAGATACAGCTAATAATTGTCAGGTTACATAGCTTTTATCCTCTCTCTGATCTATCTATATATCTATCTGATTATTACGTGTATATATACACACACATACACACACACACACACACACATATATATATATATATATATATATATATATATATATATATATACGCATAGTGATCAGTGAATAAGGGGCAGTGAACTTTTGGAATGATCACTAAAAAAATTCGGAAAAACAAAAAAACAAAAGCCAGCGTAAACACTGCCGGGCACAAACTAAGGACCAATTTAGCATAAACTAACATTGTAAATTGAACCCTGCCACTAAAAATCTATTTTAGTGTCTATTTGAGAAAAAAAATCATTTTTTCAACACATAATAAGGAGTAATATGTTGAAATTTGCATCCCTCTAGCTCCATTGGTTCGGCTTATACGCGTGATAATAACTACATTACCAATCAACCAGCCAAATAGAAGATATTTATGACAGTTTTGGATAACAGTTTCTAATATATATATATATATATATATATATATGGGATAACATCTGCACGTAAACTCTTTCTATGTTCTGTCTGCTAACGATACAGTGGTCGTCCCCGCCAGTGTCTCTTCCCTGACCCCCCGACCATCTTTCTCTCAATCACCCATAGATGAATAACGTCTCCCCACCGTCCCGATTTGGACTCGTGGAAACGAAGGCACCCAGCAATTATTCGGAAGATATTTCCTAAAAACGACGCATGCAGTGAATTTAAACGTATGAAAATTGAATTATTGAAAATGTACGAAATTCTTCGCATGAGTCTCAGATCGCGCATATATATATATATATATATATATATATATATATATATATATATATATATATATAGAGAGAGAGAGAGAGAGAGAGAGGGATAGTTGAAAGAAAGAGAGAGAGAGAGAGTGAGACGGGGTAGGATACCCAAAAATGCGGGAGAAGGATAGGGTATGCACAAAAGTGCACACCCAGTAAGATTGTTAGATACAAAATTGTGCATAACTCCCTCTGTCTGTCTTTTTATCTTTCTCAATTACTGGCTTGTTACATACTGAATTATAATATCATTACACACACACACACTCATATATATATATATATATATATATATATATATATATATATGTAAATATCATAGTAATAATTAAATAATTGAATCATCCACAGACAGCTGTTTCGTTGTATTACAACTCTCCAGTGTGGCTGTAGACAATCCATTATCCCATCAAGTACCACGAAGTATAACACACACACACACGTATATATATATATATATATATATATGTGTGTGTGTGTGTGTGTGTGTGTGTGTGTGTGTGTGTGTGTGTGTGTACTTGGGGCAGGGATAACTTTTGTAAGTAAGCCCCACGTGTCAAACAATAAAATGATGTGTAGTATAAACTAATATCAATTCGCAATACATAATTATAGTACTCTATCCAAAATAACACTATCATGACACGGTCATAAAAATAATAGAATAAATCTAAGTATTGAAATCATATCTGAAAGGGAGGTGTTATTAATCTACACAGCCATGTAAATATAACTGGTTTGTTTTTAAATACCCAAAACAGTTACTCGGAAAATTACTGATGATCCCTAAAAAACAAAAAAAGATTCACATATAGTACCGTAATACAAAATCCTGTTCTAAACGTAAAACACACTGAAAAAATTACATGAATTATATTAACATATATTGGGAAATAATTGAACGTAATGACAACTTTTTCGGAATAATTTCCTTCTATTATATTTTGATGTTTAACAATAAAAAGCTTTATATATATATATATATATAAATACATATATATATATATATATATATATATATATATAGAGAGAGAGAGAGATAGAGAGAGATATAAAGAGAGAGAGTGAGAGAGAGAGAAATCGATTTATATATGATTTGACAGAATGATAATGAATTGCGTTATATTACATAGAAACTATTTGAGTTGATCTCCTGCCATTACACGGTTAATGTATCACTTTCCCTATATAAGGTAAATAGAATAAACAATTACTGTAGGTACCGAACCAGCCACCGATTGAGTAACCGATTCAATGTAGGGATGCTCTTACCATTCAGCTAAATGGTAATGCAAAAGCCCAATTAAGCGCTTTCACCCCAAATTCTCATTCCGTCTATATTTGGTCTATCCGTCTCTTTCAACGCGACAATCATATATTAAGGAATGGAAAAAAATTTTCTTGTCAGGTTCGGTTCTACTGTGGATGGAAAATGTAATACTCAGTTTGGAAATTTAATTCAATTTTTAATTTTTTTCCCCTGAAATATAGCATTCAAAACCACAAAACATGCCTAGATGCACCCCTTGCTGTGCTGTTTGCAAAAGAAATTCGTTCTCTCTTGCGTAAATTACTTTTTAAAAAAACTCCTAAACCAAACAAAACAAGCAAAATTTCCATTTGTTCAAATTGTTTTGACGGATATTGTATATATAAGTATGTGTGTGTAAAACAATACGGAATGAGACAGACTCAGGAGTAAAAGTATTTGGAGACTTTAATCGTTTATTGATTAATTCATTAATGAATCGATTTATCTGCTATACATGTTTCGGGAGGGCTTACTATCTTCACCAGCATGTTTGGACCTTTCAGTGGTTAAAAGGTTTCCATCGAAAACACATTCAGCATCAGATTTTTTTGCGTTGGGGAAAAAGAAATGGAAATCAAGTAAAAGGATTTACTTTTTTGGTCATAATGATGAGTCTGGATTTTATTCTGTCTGTGGAAAAATCCGTGGTGGTATGGTTAGATATCCCTTTGGGAGTAGTAGCAGCAATTATAGGTATTTTATTGGCTGTACTGCTCAGAGGGTATGAGCATTCTTAAGCATTGGTTGTCATGGATACTGGGAGAGCTGGATAGTAGTTTAGTATTTGACTGTTTGGGTGCTTGGTAAGTTGGGGATGTGGCTATCTCTGGTATTAGTCCAGTATATATATATATATATATATATATATATATATATATATATATATATATATTCCGACAATCTCCGCTCGCAAAACCACGCCATTCACTCATTCGCTCATTTATATATATAATAAACACGTATGGAATTCTCACTCCAAATTTGTTTCACGCTTCTCGATGACTAAAAAGTGAGTTTTAATAAAAATCAATCTTATGTATATTCTATTTTGTTCATTATTTTTCCATAGGCGCAGTAAATTTGAATTCTTACAAATTAATGTTTTATATTCTGCGTTCTGGATTTGAATTTTTATGAATTTATGTATTATGGTTATAAGAAATCTATCTAGAAAACACTGGTGGCATGATTTCATTGCATTATCATTAATATATGTATATATATGTATATATTTATGTATATATATCCTGGAGGCTGCCTAACCTAGCTGTGGGGTTCTGTTACCCCTTAGTGGGAGTATTCCAACAGTGTGAATGACTTGGTTAGTTTAACTACAGAATGTGAACACTTCGGTTGTCTGTGCATATGTATATATATATATATATATATATATTGAAGTGCTGGCCCGAGACACATCGCTGATGTAGATGCCCCGGACAGGTGTTGTGGTTTACTGTTCTTTAAGAAGAGTAACCCAACAGGGACAGCCTATATATATATATATATATATATATATATGTTCGTCTCTTTGTAATAAGTGTGTCGATGCTGATTATTATTCATGCGACAGTATTAGAGTGAAGAGGCAATTTGGAAGTTAATATGGTGTACAAATGAGATTCCTTTGTTTGATTTGACATTTTGTTAGTTCAAAACTTCAGAAAAGTAAGGGAGATATAAAAAGGTGACTATTTTACAGACCCCATATCCAGTTTTTGGTGTAATGTTCTGGATGTCACTGGGTAGCAATCACTTTTCGATGAAACTATACCGTTTTCAAGTGTCCCGAAAAAATTGGTTGGTGATTTAATTTGATCATTGGCTGAACAGTGTGTTGCAGTCTCAAGGGAGTTTATCTAGTATCATCTAAGGAATGCCGATGCATATTGTTGTGTATGTAAGTTTGTCTACCCGGGTGTAGCGTGTGTTTTAGATCAGAAGGAATAATTCGTGATAAACCGAAATTGATATGATTTAGGAAGTTTCGCATTGAGGTCAGGCAGCCTTGTATTGTTAATTGGTTTGTGGAGAAACCTCATCTGATACGGTGCCACGTTTCACGTGTGTCCATGGGTCTCTTACCTGATTGATGTGAACAGGTTAATAGGAGTTTTATGCGTATTAGATAAGAGCGATAAATCGAAGAAGTCGAAGTTGATGTGTAGGAGGCTATGGGTGGAGAGACCCCACAGCTTGGTTTCAAGTGCATGTGAGTAAATGGATCATTCTCAAACGACAGTGAGTACGTGATCTTGATGAAGGATCTGGTGAATGCCTTTTATCAAGGATATAATTCTGTGAAAAAGGAGTAAATATACCTGAAGTGATAATGAAAGTAAGTGTGTGTATGTGTGTAAACTTGCCGAAATAGGAGTTGATGTGCGTATGTGTGCATGAGTGCTGGCTAAAATACATATTCTAGCGGTTTAATCATTTTAGTCAGTAGGGTATCTCGATGGAGCTAAGGCTAATCTCGTTTATTGGCGTTATGCGTTGTTCGATAATAACTTTGGCTAATTGCAGGGACATATTGAAGCAGCCTGGTCTCTGATCGATAGTTTTACGCGGCGAGATGATCGCAGATCTAATGCATTTCCTTTTATCACGCGCAAAACTCGGGGTAAAAATTCTCAGATTACGTCAATCGTTTTTTTCTGTCAGTGGGTCCCAAAACTCTGTAAGTTCGCTGGTCTCCAGAATGTTATAGTTGGTCGATTATCACCATATTAGGGTAGGACGTGTACTTTTAATGTTCCGAAGTTCCATTTTTTTAGATTTTACAAAAAAACTTTTCTCTCAGGTTTTACGAAGAGTTTTTTTTTTTTAATTTATTACGTGGCAATAATGTAAATCTCAGATTGGTTCCTGCCTTAGTTTCAAATCAAGCGCAAAGCAGTTGGTAGAATTTAGTAAGTTACGTAACTTAATCAAAAAAAAAATAGCACCAAGACTGAGAAGAAAGTTACACCACTAGTTAAATCTCTTTTGAGGGTTTTCTATTTACAAATGTTACTCTTATGTAAAACTTAGTCCTGACTTTCTGCCATAGATTCAAACGTAAAATTAGCATATAAAAAACAATAAATTCTGGACGCTTGGGTCGTTCAGTATCCCAAATTTTTGAGAGGGCATTGCAAACACAAAGAGAGAATTAAAATCGATATCATTACAACCCGAATACAGATATTACGAAACATGTAAAAATTTCAATATAATGTTTGTATATTGTTGTTTACAAATATTAGGTAGACGCTCAACTATGAGATTCAAATTGTACAAATAAAGATAATCAACAAAAATAAAAGGTCAGATGCGAAGCACGTGGTAACAAAACTCTAGTTTGAGCCCCTTTCTGTCTTAATTATTTTTTCCTCTTGTTTTTCCTTATAGCGGGTGGAAAATTCCCGAGTGTGTTTGTATGCGCAGATCATAATATTTTTAACGATCTTCAAGGAATTGATTCAGGATACGTATTTTCAAAATATCTCGCAACAGTTTTTTTTATCTTTTAAAACCAAATAAAATTCTCAGTGTGTAGGGCTCGATTTACAATGTATGTTTATTCTAAATCTTACCCTTAGTTTTTGTCTGGCAGTGTTCGCGCTTCTTTTTCGAAAATTTGGGCTTCTTTTTAGTGATTACTTCTTAACAAAAGGCAAGAGAAGTAATTTATTCATTCAAAATCCCTTTAAAAATTGTCACCTCACGTTTGGGTGCACACCTGTTCAGTTGTGCATCTACTTAATCTTTGTTATGTCCCAACTTGATAATGCAGGTATGTCATAAATTTGTGGCAATATCCATTTTGCTTTGTCCAGAGTGCATTGGAATAGTCATCAATTTTGAGTGCTCGACAGTGTTCGTAAACTCTTTCTTTTTTTTAGTGATCTAGGGGTTTCTCCTACGTATATTTCGGAGCAATCCTGACAGGGAATTTCATACGTACATACCTCTGAACGGTTCTCTTTACGTGGTTCGATGATCAAGTCTCTGATAGTCTTAGACGTGCTGGCAATGATGTGTATGTTTCAGTTTCTTGGATTGTTAACGAGAGTCGTGGTAAATGAATTTGTGGGTAATGAGATGAATCTATTTGATGTGATTTCGTTTCTGCTTCTTTTGTAAGTGCTGCGTTAGAAATCGTGAACCAAGACTGTCACCGAATCTCTCAAGTAGGTATCTTCTGTTTTCGGCAGGCTACTTATTGTCAAATTACGCTACTTGTTTCTTTTTTCGGTCAATGGGTCCCAAAACTCTGTATGTACGCTGGCCTCTAGGATGTAATTGTTGACTGATTATCTACAAATTGGGACAGGACGTATACTCTTAGTACGTCTCGAAGTTTCTTTCTTTCTTTTATTATTTTACGAAAAACCTCTTCCTCAGGTTTTTATAAAGTGTTTCCGATTTACGGTGTAAGTATATCGCTGTACTGAAAACCGAGAAGAAAAAACTAAATAAGATTACCTCATGCTTCACATTTCATCTTTATGTATCATGCGTACAGGCCAAACCTGTGGAGCTAGAGGGCTGGAAATTTAAACATTTACTCCTTATGTTTACAGAAAACGTTTTAAAAAGATCCTGTTTTTTTTCAACTCATTCCCCTGAATAGGTTTTTAGTGGGGGACCAATTTGCAATATATGTTTATGCTAAACAGGTCCTTATTTTGTGCCCATCATTTTTTTTTCCAAAATTCATACTTTTTGGTGATTACTCCCGAACAAAAGGTAAGATGAGTAACTGATCCATTGGCCACCCCTTTCTTTCGATGTTTTCTTTGATCATCCCACCAACCAGGCATTCTGCCAAAAGATGTCAGTCATGTGGTGGTTTTTATTGAGTGACAAAGCTGACCTGTATTTTTAAGTCTTTTTTGCATTGTATATGAAATGTTGGGGTAGTGAAGGGTTTTGAAGGTGTGTTCGATGTATTTTCTAGTAAGTTTTGCGGGCTACGTATCCTGAAGGCTCTCAGGTAGGAACTAATGATGATATCCGACTTTATTTTATTGTTAAATTCTATTGTTGCAGGTAACTTGCTACCCTAACAGAAAAGCTCAATTCAGTTGAACCCACAACAGGCTTTACAGAAAGCTCAATTCAGTTGAACCCACCATAGGCTTTACAGAAAGCTCAATTCAGTTGAACCAACCATAGGCTTTACACAAAACTCAATTCAGTTGAACCCACCATAGGCTTTATACAAAACTCAATTCAGTTGAACACACCATAGGCTTTACAGAAAGCTCAATTCAGTCGAACCCACCATAGGCTTCATACAAGACTCAATTCAGTTGAACCCACCATAGACTTTACACAAAAGTCAATTCAGTTGAACCCACCGTAGGCTTTACACAAAGCTCCATTCAGTTGAACCCACCATAGGCTTTACACAAAATTCAATTCAGTTCAACCCATCATAGGCTTTATACAAAACTCTAATCAGTTGGAACCACCTAGGCTTTAAACAAAACTCAAATCAGTTGAACCCACCATAGGCTTTACAAAAAGCTCAATTCAGGTGAACCAACCATAGGCTCTACTCAAAACTCAATTCAGTTGAACCCACCATAGACTTTACAGAAAGCTCGATTGAGTTGAACCCACCATAGGTTTTACAGAAAGCTCCATTCAGTTAAACCCACCATAGGCTTTACACAAAAGTCAATTCAGTTAAACCCACCATAGGCTTTACACAAAGCTCAATTCAGTTGAACCAACCATAGGCTTTACAGAAAGCTCAATTCAGTTGAACCAACCATAGGCTTTACACAAAACTCAATTCAGTTGAACCTACAATAGGCTTTACTCAAAACTCAATTCAGTTGAACCCACTATGGGCTTTACAGAAAGCTCAATTCAGTTGAACCCACCATAGGCTTTATACAAAACTCAATTCAGTTGAACCCACCATAGGCTTTACAGAAAGCTCAATTCAGTTAAACCCACCATAGGCTTTATACAAAACTCAATTCAGTTGAACCCACCATAGGCTTTACAGAAAGCTCAATTCAGTTGAACCCACCATAGGCTTTACACAAAACTCAATTCAGTTGACCCAACCATAGGCTTTACAGAAAGCTCCATTCAGTTGAACCCACCATAGGCTTTACACAAAACTCAAATCAGTTGAACCCACCACAGGCTTTACAGAAAGCTCAATTCAGTTGAACCCACCATAGGCTTTACAGAAAGCTCAATTCAGTTGAACCCACCATAGGTTCTACAGAAAGGTCAATTCAGTTTAACCCACCATAGGCTTTACACAAAAGTCAATTCAGTTGAACCCACCATAGGCCTTTCACGAAGCTCAATTCAGTTGAACCAACCATAGGCTTTACAGAAAGCTCAATTCAGTTGAACCAACCATAGGCTTTACACAAAACTCAATTCAGTTGAACCTACAATAGGCTTTACACAAAACTCAATTCAGTTGAACCCACTATGGGCTTTGCAGAAAGCTCAATTCAGTTGAACACACTATAGGCTTTATACAAAACTCAATTCAGTTGAACCCACCATAGGCTTTATAAAAAACTCAATTCAGTTGAACACACCATAGGCTTTACAGAAAGCTCAATTCAGTTGAACCCACCATAGGCTTTATACAAGACTCAATTCAGTTGAACCCACCATAGGCTTTACACAAAAGTCAATTCAGTTGAACCCACCATAGGCTTTACACAAAGCTCCATTCAGTTGAACCCACCATAGGCTTTACACAAAACTCAATTCAGTTCAACCCATCATAGGCTTTATACAAAACTCTAATCAGTTGGAACCACCTAGGCTTTAAACTGAACTCAAATCAGTTGAACCCACCATAGGGTTTACAAAAAGCTCAATTCAGGTGAACCAACCATAGGCTTTACTCAAAACTCAATTCAGTTGAACCCACCATAGACTTTACAGAAAGCTCAATTCAGTTGAACCCACCATAGGTTTTACAGAAAGCTCCATTCAGTTAAACCCAACATAGGCTTTACACAAAAGTCAATTCAGTTAAACCCACCATAGGCTTTACACAAAGCTCAATTCAGTTGAACCAACCATAGGCTTTACAGAAAGCTCAATTCAGTTGAACCAACCATAGGCTTTACACAAAACTCAATTCAGTTGAACCTACAATAGGCTTTACTCAAAACTCAATTCAGTTGAACCCACTATGGGCTTTACAGAAAGCTCAATTCAGTTGAACCAACCATAGGCTTTATACAAAACTCAATTCAGTTGAACCCACCATAGGCTTTATACAAAACTCAATTCAGTTGAACCCACCATAGGCTTTACAGAAAGCTCAATTCAGTTAAACCCACCATAGGCTTTATACAAAACTCAATTCAGTTGAACCCACCATAGGCTTTACAGAAAGCTCAATTCAGTTGAACCCACCATAGGCTTTACACAAAACTCAATTCAGTTGACCCAACCATAGGCTTTACAGAAAGCTCCATTCAGTTGAACACACCATAGGCTTTACACAAAACTCAAATCAGTTGAACCCACCACAGGCTTTACAGAAAGCTCAATTCAGTTGAACCCATCATAGGCTTTACAGAAAGCTCAATTCAGTTGAACCCACCATTGGTTCTACAGAAAGGTCAATTCAGTTGAACCCACCATAGGCTTTACACAAAAGTCAATTCAGTTGAACCCACCATAGGCCTTTCACAAAGCTCAATTCAGTTGAACCAACCATAGGCTTTACAGAAAGCTCAATTCAGTTGAGCCAACCATAGGCTTTACACAAAACTCAATTCAGTTGAACCTACAATAGGCTTTACACAAAACTCAATTCAGTTGAACCCACTATGGGCTTTACAGAAAGCTCAATTCAGTTGAACACACTATAGGCTTTATACAAGACTCAATTCAGTTGAACCCACCATAGGCTTCATACAAAACTCAATTCAGTTGAACACACCATAGGCTTTACAGAAAGCTCAATTCAGTTGAACCCACCATAGGCTTTATACAAGACTCAATTCAGTTGAACCCACCATAGGCTTTACACAAAAGTCAATTCAGTTGAACCCACCATAGGCTTTACACAAAGCTCCATTCAGTTGAACCCACCATAGGCTTTACACAAAACTCAATTCAGTTCAACCCATCATCGGCTTTATACAAAACTCTAATCAGTTGGAACCACCTAGGCTTTAAACAAAACTCAAATCAGTTGAACTCACCATAGGCTTTACAGAAAGCTCAATTCAGTTGAACCCACCATAGGCTTTACAGAAAGCTCAATTCAGTTGAACCCACCATAGGTTTTACACAAAAGTCAATTCAGTTGAACCCACCATAGGCTTTACAGAAAGCTCAATTCAGTTGAACCAACCATAGGCTTTACACAAAACTCAATTCAGTTGAACCTACAATAGGCTTTACACAAAACTCAATTCAGTTGAACCCAGTATGGGCTTTACAGAAAGCTCAATTCAGTTGAACCCACCATAGGCTTTACAGAAAGCTCAATTCAGTTGAACCCACTATAGGCTTTACAGAAAGCTCAATTCAGTTCAACCCACCATAGGCTTTATACAAAACTCAAATCAGTTGAACCCACCATAGGCTTTACAGAAAGCTCAATTCAGTTAAACCCACCATAGGCTTTACACAAAAGTCAATTCAGTTCAACCCACCATAGGCTTTACACAAACCTCAAATCAGTTGAACCCACCATAGGCTTTACACAAAGCTCCATTCAGTTGAACCCACCATAGGCTTTACACAAAACTCAATTCAGTTCAACCCATCATAGGCTTTATACAAAACTCAATTCAGTTGAACCCACCATAAGCTTTACACAAAACTCAAATCAGTTGAACCCACCATAGGTTTTACACAAAAGTCAATTCAGTTGAACCCATCATAGGCTTTACACAAAACTCCATTCAGTTGAACCAACCATAGGTTTTACACAAAACTCAATTCAGTTGAACCCACCACAGGCTTTACACAAAGCTCAATTCAGTTGAACCCACCATAGGCTTTACACAAAGCTCAATGCATTTGAACTTACCATGGATTTACACAAAACTCAAGTCACTTGAACCCACCATAGGCTTTACAGAAAGCTCGATTGAGTTGAACCTACCATAGGCTTTACACAAAACTCAATTCAGTTGAACCAACCATAGGCTTTACACAAAGCTCAATTCATTTAACCCACCACAGGCTTTACACAAAACTCAATTCAGTTGAACCCACCATAGGCTTTACACAAAGCTCAATTCAGTTGAACCCACCACAGGCTTTACACAAAACTCAATTCAGTTGAACCCACTATGGGCTTCATACAAAACTCAATTCAGTTGAACCTACCATAGATTCTACACAATGAGACAGAATCTAACAATACCTTACCCTACCTTGACATTCTACTTCATACAACTGACTCTAACCTAGGATCAAGTGTAGACTGTTAGTCCATCAAGAAGAATGATCTCATCAATTTCTACTCACACCATAACAATGGAATAAAGTCAGGCTTTATAATCAATTTCTAATGTCTTAGTTCTCTAATAAAACTTGAATCCTGGCGTAAGCAGGCTCGGCCCGAGTTATGAGGTACACCTGACAACGTAACCTGCTGCGAGCACTCAAGCGACTGAGTTGATTACTGTTTACATAACTTGAGTTCATACACATGTTTCTTGACAGCAGAAGAAAAGCTTTTATTTACTCATGTGTTTGATTTACCCGAAATTTTTAACATTAAAGTTCTTGCCAACATTAAGCAGGAATTTAATAAGGCCTTAAATTATTACAGCTATACATAAAGACAGTCATCTCAGTTTCCTACCAAATGTTAGTAAGAAAATGTACCAGGCTATTTCACGCAGCCCCTACCCCTAACGCACGCTCTTTGTTTGGAACAATACTTTGGTGCAATACTTTTTTGTATATGAATAGAGCTACTTAGATATACAGACATCATTATCAGGCGTTTAACGTCCGTTGTTGGACATAGACCTCCCTCAAGATTGACCAGATCTCTCTATCATGGATGTTACGGAGCTAGTACTTTCTGAACTAGTCTAGTTTGTGACGCTATCTTATCTTCTGTTGGTCACGGTTTCACGTATGATCCCTGGAGATCTACATTTTGCGTTTTGATGTCCACCTGTTATCGGACATTCTTGCAACATGGCCAATTTATTACCATTCGACTTTTCTAGTGGATTCTATGATATCCTTAACTCATGTTTCTAACTGCGACGTAAATCAACAGCACTGAGAACAGAGGAAAAATCATGTCAAGACCATATTTCAATTGGTTAAAAGCGTTTTTAAGGAATTAAGTTACCTGAAGAGAGAGAGAGAGAGAGAGAGAGAGAGAGAGAGAGAGAGAGAGGTTAAAGAGAGATAGACAGTGTTCGTAACAAAGCCGTCATCCTAACAAGAGCGGTTGGTGGGTGATAACAAGAGGTAAGGATAGAAGGAATTATTTCTTATCTTTATTACGTTGCATCACGCCATATTATTTCTTTTCCAAAAATCAATGCAGATTTCTTTTTATTACAGGAACAAATGTAACCGAATGATGTCAAAAATTGTATTTACAACGCCGCAGGTTTTAAGAGAGTCTCTCCTTTTCTTGCTTCTCTGATATGCTATGCCGTCATGTGATCTCTCCATGTGATGTTGAGCATGATTGTCTCCAGTGCACTGATTTTCAGTCTGAGGTTTAATCTGTTGGTTAGGTTCGATGTTCTAGCTCCATAGGTGACTATCAGGAGGATGCATTCGTTGCATACCCTTCTTCTTAAGACTAATGGGATTTTCTTGTTCTTGAAGGTTAAGCTGGCTCTTCCGGAACCTTGCCAACCTAGAGTTATTCTGGCACGCAAATATTTATTGTAATCTGATCATGTATCTTTGTACGTATAGATAAATACATTGGTGGCTATCAGTTCTTATCTCTCTTTTTTAATATGCTCAGATCTATCTCTTTAGGGATTTTCTGAAATCCCTGGACATATCAGTAATTTCATAAAATCCCTAGTATTAACGTGTAGTAACGATTAAGAAGCTTGTAATGTGTGTCGGACCAAACTACATATACAATTTCAATTCCAAAGCAGAATGTACATGAAAATTTTGTAAGTGTATCCTAGTTTGACACAAGGCTAAAACGTAGAGTACACACAGAGGATCAAACAAAGTACAGTAGTAATAGTCAGCATCTCAAGTTTGTTTATCTTTTCTGCGTTATATATATATATATATATATATGAATCATCATCATCATCAGTCTTTTAAAGTCCGTCGTTGGACATAGACCTTCCCCGGGATCCGCCACATTTCTCTATCATGGGCGTCGCAGAGTCAGTATTTTTTGAATTTGTCGAATTCATCTCTCCATTTGCGGGTCTGTCTTTTGGTCAGGTTTCATGTTTCAGCTCCATAAATGACTATTGGGAGGGTGCATTGGTTGTATACTCTTCTTTTTAGAATTATTGGGATTGTCTTATTTTCGATTGTTGTGCATGCTTTGCCGAAGGCTTGCCATCCTAGTGTGATTCCCGCTTGATTTCTTCTTCTTTTGTGGATTTCATAGAGACTCATAGACCTAAGAAGTGTGGTGGTCTACTTTCCCTAGTTTTGCATCTTTGATTTAGGCAGTTATGTCTTTATTCTTGATGTGATAGTTGCACATAATTTTTGTTTTACTGAAGTTCATGCCTAGGCCAACTCTTTTGCTTTCTTCGTTTGGTTCATCTAGCGAGTTATATATATATATATATATATATATATATATATATATATATATATATATATATATATATATATATATATATATATACGCACACACACACACATACACACACAAACATATATATATATATATATATATATATATAAATATATTTAGATTGTGCGTAAGTAAATATATTGCCTAATTCGGTCCGACTGACGGTCCATTTCTGCGTAGGGTAGGGGTAGTACGTCTGCCTCTGGGTCTGATGGGAAGGTTTCGACCCTACCTAACGATACTGGAAGGGATATTGGATTGTCTATAGCCATGCTGAAGAGTTGTCTGTGGATGATACAATCATTAATTTCTTATTACATTTATAATTATATATATATATATATATATATATATATATATATATATAGATAGATAGATAGATAGATAGATAGATACATATTTACATAGATAGATACATATCACAATCCATCATATCAGAATATACGTAGAGAAAGAGCAGTACAAATCCAAGAGAGGACCAGGAAGGATTCTAGTAATTAAGTGAAAAATAGAGATGGGCTGGGCATTTAGCAAGAAGGAAGGGAAACCGAGCAAAAAACTAACTGGTGTGTCCACAGGACAGAAAACGCAGTAGGAAAATGACCTGTCACAAAATAGAGGTATGAGTTGGAAAGGTTTGCTCGTTAGACATGGCAGCTGTTAGCGCAATCACGCTCGTCATGGAAAGAGAATGGTGGGCCCTTTTCCAGCAGTGGACTTATAACGGATGCTGCTGCAGATCACACACACACACACACACACACAAACACACACCCATATATATATATATATATATATATATATATATATATATATATATATATATATATATATATATCAGAGTGTGTGGAATTGGCTAAACGGTTAGCAGCTTGGTCAGATCAAATGTCAGGGGTCAGAAGGTTATTACTGAATGCTGATGGCACCCTGTAACCCATCTAACACGTACATAATTAATTTCGTTCATATGCAAATCCAGCTGGCACCCCGATTTCAGATTATTTCAGCATCGATACCCGCTTATACAAAACAGCCACAACCTTAAGCGGACTGTGATGGTAATGTATATCTCCGTCCATACGTAATAATACCCTGTGGGGTATATTTGTCGGGTAGGTTCTCTGATTCCTTTTGTTTGTAAGATCTTTTCTCTCCCTTTACATCTCTCTTCCTTCCGCCCCTCTCTATTTGTTTCTCTCACTCCCCATCAATCGATCTCTCTCATAAGGGCACACACACACACACACACACACACACACACATACACACACATATTTTCTTTCTTTCTTTCTCTTTCTCTCTCTCTATTCATACTAACGATATAATAACAATAGGTACGTATACACATTATGTTACCGTTCCACAATATTTTCCTGATTACCTTGTGACTGGCGTAGTTGCATATTTTCCAATTGTGTCAGTGGTTTGTATACGAATAGAGGTAAAAACTCGGATAACGAATATGCCTGTGTATTCACGCTGTTACATAAATTCTCTCTCTCACCGGTTTTCTCACTCAACACACTCCCACACATATGGAATACAAAACACACGTACACACTCATCAGGCGCTTACCTTGGCACAGTAGTCTGCAAGATTTTCTCGGAGAAAAATTAGTAAATGTAGTGAGTTCGATCCTCATTATGCGCCATAAGACGATAAGATATTAAATTTTGCTTATTTAATGAGTCCTTAAAAGATGAGTATGCAACCAATGCATCCTCCCGATAGTAACCTACCGAGCTGAAACACGGAACCTAACTAAGAGTCTGACCCACGAAGTGATAACCATGCAATGTGTGCATGAGAGAATCACGCACAAAACTCACATGGAGAGATCACAAGACAGCACAATATATCAGGGAAAAACAGGAGTCTGAGACATCAAAAAATCCATGAAAAAACTCAAATGGCTATGGGCTGGTTATGTTGCAAGAATGGCAGACAAATAAATGGACATCACGACTCACAACATGGATGTTGAACGAGACAAATTCAGAAAGTATTGGCTCTGCGACGCCCATGATAGAGAGGAGTGGCAAATCTTGCGGAAGGTCTTTGTCCAACGATGGACGATAAAAGAATGATGATGATGATGATGATGATGATGATGATGATGATGATGATGATGATGATGATGAAGCATCATCGTTGCATAAAAGTTGACGATCCTGTCCAATAGACCGTTACTATAGTGTAGTGGGATTGATCTTCACTGAGTGCCCCACGATGTGCTGCTGTGCCTTAGAAATATATATATGTGTGTATGTGTGTGTGCATGCGCGTGTGTGTACGCACTGTGTTGTAAAACAAATCCATGTGTATTCATACACAAACTAAGTTTCAAACAAAACAAAATAAAGCAAAAAAAAAAACAAACAAAACCAAAAACCAAAGACATTGCTAACTGAGTTCTCTAGGAATCATATGTAGAATGTATTATGCGCAACTCAGATAGACATTTATATTGATGGTTTCGAAAGTGTGGTCCGTAGACCCCTACTGGTCAGTCAGACCATGGTTCCTGATACACAATTGAAAATTTGAATTAATGGTATTGACTTGAAACCCAGCCAACCCGGAAAGTTTTTATAACGTTGCAGACAGGGTGCATATTTATTTGTGGATATATGACGTCATGGTTAGGTCAATGTAACGGTGCAATTGAGTATTTTTCTGAACAGATACTAGCCCCATATTTCTGACGTCATCGCTACATTATGCTTACGTTGCCAAATGATGTAGCTGAGAATCCTGCTGTTTCTGGGGAAAACATCAAAATGCATTTTCTCTTAACTATATGAATAGAAAGTATAAAAAATCTTGAAGTATTTCTTCCATTGAAAAGCGTTAACTTAAATAATGCAAGTTCTTCTAATATCAGACTGAATTTTTGAGAAAGCGTTGTGCCTACAAATAAACGTTAATGTAACGTTATTAGATAGCGTTGTCTACAACGAAGCGTAAACGGTAAATGAGAGTCTTGGTAAAAACGTCGTAATATCGTTACAAGAAGTCTATGCAACCTAACAGAAACGTAGCAACATCTATATGTTTCCCGGGATACAGGATAGCTGAGCTTATATTTATGAAACTTACATTCGTGAGTGGGTTTTTCTGCACGTTGCTGTATGAAAAATAAAGTACAAAACCGACTGATTATTTAACATGACACGGGTCAAATATTGAACCTGACATTGTCAATACTTTTCAGAGGAGTCGCTAACATACCAACTTTTGTTCAGACAAAGATGGAGAGAAGAAATTAGATTTTCTGAACAAAAGTTGATATATTAAACTTGACATGGCGAATATTGTGTCAGAGAAACAACATTGAACACCTATTGGAAAACATAATTATCGTACACAAACCAATGCCATATATCGTGATTCGAATAAATGCAATCAATTTAAAATAAAAATGATTTTGAAAGCTCAAAAATTGCTTATTGTTGCACTTCAGTAATTACTTTCTAGAAAGTAAATGCTAAAATTAGATATCCGCCAGAATATGTCTATCGTAGAAAGTGTTCTCAAGTTTTCAAAGTTTTGAAATCAATGGCTGAGATAAATCCTCTTCTTCTCTTTCTCTCTCTATCGTGTTGCCCACTCTTTTATACAGTGCTGAATCCTGGGTCGTATACCAGCGTCTTCTTGAATGCCTCCATCACCTTAACCTCCTTACCTTATTGTGCAATGGAGCAATTTCATTAGAAGTACCTAGATCCTCATGACAGCCAAGGCCACAAGCATTGCAGCCACGTCGTAAAAGAGTCGCCTGCAATTGGTGGGCTATATAACAAGGATGATGGAATACCAGTCAGCAAAGACCAAATTATTCGGAGAACTAGTTCATGGCTGTAGGGAAATAAAGTCCTATAAAATAATTACAAATACGCCTTAAAAGGAACCCCAACCTTTTCGGAATCAACCATCGTCAATGGACAACAGAGGTAGCCGACAGCGGGACATAGCAATACGAGGTCTACTGAACAACTTCCCATGCCGAAGCAAACTGCATAGTAAGGGCAGAAGGAAAAATGCAGCGCTGCTAGGTGGTAGCTTCTCCCGGTTGCCAGACCTTCTCCTTCAACCATTGCAGAAAGGACTGCCTCTGCCGCATATACCTTGCTAGCCATCTGAAGGCCTGTGACAGATACGGAAAACCATCGTGAATTTTCGTTCTAAAAGCTAAACTATGATATATATGATTACAAATTCTCATTTGAAATGATCTCTCGTTATACGCTGTCTTGTCCAAATGATACATTCACCATGTAATAATGAGTAATGACTTGAAAAATTTATTTGGGCATTTTCATTAAACCTAACTCAATGGTAGGAGCAGCGCTATGGTGAAGCAGTGACCCCATCGCTCGCAGATTCAACTCCTTCAACAGCCTCATTTCCTTTCATTGTTTACTCTATTTACATTGTCTAGGCCAAATGATACATTCAACGTGTAATAACGGGAGATCATCTCGAATAGGAGCTTCAGTATAATATAACGCAATTTATAATCCTTCAGTCGGATCATATATCCGTTTCTCAATAACATATAAACGCACACACACACACACATATATATATATATATATATATATACATATATATATATAGTGCTTTGGATCACTTGTAACAAAAGTTCCAAGAATTTGGCCATAAAAATACCCAATATTTAGTTTCTATCAAAGCAGTCCCCCTGGGTATATAGACAGCGATCTCACGAAGTGTACTGTTCAAAAAGGATAGCAGGCAAAGTCCGTTTGGCATCCGGTTCACGGTTTACTGTTTAAATTCCACGAACTTTTCGGAAGCCATTTATATATATATATATATATATATATATATATATATATATATATATATATATGAGATTTTACTGGAACAACTTTATTTAGTGTCATAATATGGGCATTTGTAGATGTTTCTGTTCAATATGTATCCGCTAATCACGGGAATTTTAAAATGCTTTACTAACAAATGTCTTTTCACACACACACACACACACACACACACACACACACATATATGTATATACATATATATATATATATGTATATATATATATATATATATATATATGTATATATATATACACCAAAGTACAAATATCTATCTATCTATATATATATACCAAAGTACAAATCAGTTATTCAATATACGATGCATGATCAGTTTATTCCATAAAGTCTTCGATACGAAAATATTAAGTTAGAGTAGAGCTTTGAATATGCTGAAAATATGGATATGCTATAGAAACATGTTCTCCAGATAGATCCAATAATTCACTGTATACATATATATATATATATATATATATATATATATATATATATATATATATATGCAAAAGTACAAATCAGTTATTCAGTATACGATGTGCTTGATACAAAAATATTGCTTCGCGTAGAAACTTTGATATATGATGGAACAATGGATTCACTACAGAGAAAGGCAGCAACATAAATGTGTCTATGTTGCAAATCCACTATTCCAAACGTATATTTATATATATATATATATATATATATATATATATATATATATATATATATATAAGAAAACTTTGCAACATAAAGCACTAAACATTCAATTTTTTGTTCAAATCCTTCAGTATTACTTCTGTCCCTTATTTCCTATTACCTATCAATGCAATTTACGTAATTTCCCCGTTTTTTACGGTATACTTTGTTATAGTGGTTCAATGTGTAGATTTTCTGTTGGGATCATTGGTAGTTAACCATGTGACTGTCTCGGGGATTCAAAAAATGACAGTTCTATCAACATTTCACCCCATCAGTGATGATCAAACTACCCCCTTTCAGCTATGATTTAAAATGTATAGTTTATATCATCCATGTAGTGCGTCATTTTATATAGGGTATTATTGTAATGTATTGTATATGGATGTTATTTTACATCACACGTCATCTGATTCTTTTAAATAGGGCTTACTTACGTAGGTAGGGATCAGTGAGTATAACAACAGACGTGACTCTATTGAATTTTCATCCATGTTAATATCGAGTCCGTTTTGTTGGTTTTAATCTCAGACTGCACGCAAACCAATTTATGATATTATCTTCAAGAATACTAATTACACAGAGATTCGAGTTGATTCTCTCTTTACCCTATATTCAACCGAGGAAATTGACGATTCTTTCCACAAATCTTGAAGTTGATTTCCCCACCTCGTATACCATCAAGTTTCCATCAATTTGTTTTTTTCCTTCAAATCATTAAATAAAGAATCCTTATATACATGGTTGAAAGGAAACCAAACCACTCTCTAGTGAGTAATAAGACCTCAATAGGTGATTCCATTGATATATTCAGACAATTTGTCACTTGGCATTCCATGTTCGATCTCTCGGCCCACCAAACTATATATCAGTGGACAAATGGACAAAAGCCAAATGTTTTCCCCCTTCCCTGGTTCCAGTCAATACAGTCATCTCTCACACTGACAAAGACTGGATCCATTTTTTGGTTGCCTAATTCCCCTAACATCATTACAAATTTATTCATTTTGATATAAATTATTGATTTATTCCATTTTCATACTCTCGTTAACATATTCGTTACCATTTCATTATAGTCAAGTTTTGCAGGGATGAGGATGTCTAGTCATGGCCTTATCAAGTTGTCTAAAGATCTTACTTATTTCGTCGCTTTTTTTGACCATTCTTTCAAGTAAAGAAACAATTTTCGGTATGAATTCAATAAATTCTAAGAATGGCTCTTGGTTTTCTTAAATATTCTGATAATATAGTTCCGTAAAATATATAGTATGGAATACTGCTTGTTTTAAATGACATAAGTACGATACTGAACGGAAAGGAACGTCATTTATCGAACAATTTATATACAAGTATTCCATCTTCGATTTCCATCTTCGATATATATATATATAGTAAAAAGTTTTTAAAAATCAAACGTGAAGAAAATGGATATTTAAAAGACTCGGAATTTCACAAATGTATTGAATTGTTACTTTTTATTTCATATATTACAACACGTATTTTGGTTATTAGGTAAATTTTTTCTACTCTGATTTTTTCTGTTGTTTTTACTGAGTAAATCTGTAGTTGTAGAATTTACAGGACTTATTCCCATAACGTTTCGTATCTTGTGACCATTGAAAACGTGTTGCCTTTTATGAATGGTGGGTTTGGAGGATCGCGTGATTTCTAAAAATTTTCTGTTGTGTAAGTTCGTTGGAAGATTGAAAGGGACTGTTATGTACGAGGGGGGATCTTGTTACATCTCTTTTGGTTGATGTATTTTGTGACAGTTAGTGAGAGTTGGTTTGTCTTCTTATTACATCGGAGGATTGTGTTACAGTCTTGATGAACATTCATTTCTATTTTGATTTCTTGAAAGGGAGAATGATTTTTCTTCCATCTTCTTTTTTCTTCCTAAAGTTTCACTGTTTCATTTGATAAAAACAATGAGCAAAAAAATGAAAAAGAAATATAATTTCCCCTTCTTGTCTGTTTAACAACGTTATGTATTTTTCGATCAGATTCTGTTCTTCAATTCCTAGTACTATATCGTCATCAGTTTTATGAATTGGCATTATTTTAAGATATCTGCCAATACATTGGTAAATATATTTTGGAATATATGAATTCCTGTTTTCTGGGATATCTATATTGCTTCTATTGAGGGATGCTCTGTTGTTCAGTGACTGCATGCAGCCTATATAATTCTCATTCAATTAAATAAGTAACGGTTATTTTAATCGCACGTTAGGTTTCTCTTTTTTTCAAAAGATTGGGTTAAAATTCTTGAATAAATAGGAATTTTTTTCAATAGTTTTTTTTTGGTAAATGCCACATTTACTATTGTTGCGTTTTGTGAACCCCGTATTTTTTTTTTATCTTATCACATTTTTTAGTTGATTCAAATTTCAGTGTATTTCAAAGAATAGTTCTGGATTGAATTTGTTATTAGTAGATACGTATGCTAGAGGTTGGTCTGAGTTATTTTTCGGGATATTCCTTAATTCTGTTCGTAGTATTCGTTCAGCGAATTTATCCCCTTGTTTGTTAAAAATCCTGGGGAAGGTCTATGTCTAACAACGGACGCTAAAAGACTGCTGCTGCTGCTGCTGCTGCTGCTGCTGCTGCTGCTGCTGATGATGATGATGATTGTTAAAAAGTAGAGGATAACCTCTCTGGCAGAAACGGTTTTTTTTGCAGATTTTTGTCCGTGATTATTGTACAGATTCCATGTATTGACAATAGTGAATTCTTAGTTAAATCTAGGAGGTAATATCCTGTGGTGTTTTCAAATCCCGTATGAAATGGTCTGTTTTCGTAGATCATGAAGTATGTTACTATGACTAGTGACTTAAAACGTCGCTAAAAGTGTCTAACTTTTTACTTTTTGTTGGAATGGTTGTAAGAGTATATTAGGTAAGTTACTTAATCTATTAGTTGGACAGGCTGAGCTTGTTATAATTCGCCTAAATATAAGCTCTTTAGGGTTTGGGATTTCGATGGGTTCTGCTTTTTCGTGTCTCATTTACATTTTTAATTCCTTCTGGTTTGTTAATTTTTGGTAGAGCGTGAAAATTGCCGTATTTTTAGTTGAAATTAATTAAATGATCATTTCTTTTGTTAATTTTCGAAATCATATTTGGTGTAGAACTTGTTATGTGTGATAGTATTTCTATCTATGTTTTCTTCAGTTGGTTGATAGTTGAATTAATCGTTAAGCATTTCTTGTTTTTTAGTTAGATAATATTTTCTGTCCATGATAACCACTACACTTCCTTTATCGGCTTTCTTTATAAAGATATTCCTGTTATTCCGGATATCTTTCAAGACTTGTTCCGTTTAAATGATAGATTGTTACGTAAATTTGAGTTTTTTTTTAGTAAAACTAGATTCTATAGTTTTTCGAATTAGGTGTATACATCTTTATTTCTTCCTTTGTATGGGCATAATTTAGATTTGTTCTATACTAGAGAGTCGTCTCTGTTATAGAAGTCAAAAAACTTTTCTCTTAATCTAGATTTACGTTCGAATTCTCCTAGGTCTCCTTTTAATTCTGTTAAATTGCTTTTTGGGATTTAACAAAATTCAAGATTTTATCTAAGTTTGTTATTTCCATATTGGGTTTGTATCTTAATGGCTCTGTTCACATTGTCTTTTAAATGTTGGTTGATTTATTGATAGTTAATTTGTTCATGATCTGGTCTGTAGGATGTATTTCTCTCCAGTGTGTTGTCTTTCTTTCCCACCACTGTTTCTTCTTTTTAAAGATTAGTATTGATTTTTTGTTCTTCTGTTTTGTATTCGTATTTCCATCTCTCAGAAAGGAATTGTGTTTCTTCAGGGAATTATTCCTTGATTTTCGATGAAGAGTTCTTCTTCAATTTCCAGATACAAGGCTGTGTAATTTATAGATTTGTCTTCTGAGATCTTCACTTGAACTTAGTTTAGTGACATTTAAGTCCATTTTTATTCTCTTTTGTGTTTCTGTCTCCTGAGGTGTTATTTTTTCTCTGAATTTCCTCGAGACATAAATTTCTTCCATTTCGAGAAATTTGTCATTCCTTTGCTTCTAATCGTATTGAAGAATGAAATCTTCCTCTTTTTTAGAAGATTCTTTCACACACACAAAGTTTTTGTTTTCTAGCTTTATAAGCTTCTTCCTGGACCTAGAATTTCCCTGTGTCTCGTAAGTGTCCGTAATGTGTTTCAAAGTAGTTTACAAGTGATTCTCTATTTTTCTCTCCTTCTGTGCATTTAACATTTAATGTTTTTTCATTGCTTCCAGGTTTTCGTTTCGTTTCCTGATTTCTCTTTTTCAGACTTTCTTGTTTAGTGTATCTCCACGGTAAGCTGTTTCTCCGTTTGAAACATCATTTTGTTGTAGTAGACAGTAAAAAGTCAAAAGATTCAACGAAAGAAAATGAATATAAAACAAGAAAATGAAAGAAATTCTTTAAATGCATCAAATTTGAGTATTGATATTCTTTATGTATGTATATGTATGTATATCAATAAGTCACCCTATATACTGATCACAAAAATGCGTTTGGATAACGTACGGGTGAATTTTACACACAAAATCTGACATTGACTTCACTAAATATGGACTGGAAAATAGTAGGGCCAAGTGTGACGTCATCAGGTACTTCCGGTTCCAAATAGTTGTGTTGTTACATAGAGGAAAATCATGCTTTTTTTTCGACTGCAATAATTGTGTTATTATTAAGTGTTATTAATAAGAAAAAAAAACATCGTAGAAAATTTTCATCTGAAAATTGTATCTGTATACCATAAAAACTCGGATGAATCTGTGTTCTAAAGCTTTTGTTTAACACTTTAAAAACATTGTAACGTGAAGTTGATATTCATTCAAAAAACATATAGCCCAGATCACAGATATTAAAAAAATAGCGTAAAACTAAAGAAAAAATGAGTGGGTATTCATTAATTTTTTAATAAATTAATTACGAAGAAAAAAGGTATTCAAAGTCTGTAACAAATAAAGCAGACGATAAAAGGGGAGATTATTGAAGGGAGATAATTGAGATCCATCATTCAGATATTTTTAGATGTTTTTTTTTTCATCGAGATTCAGAGGTTATGTATTGCATTTAGATTTCCGAAATTGATACTAAGGTGACTTTTTTCCAATAAAATAATGAACCATTAGCAAAGTCAAGTGGAGTTATACAGAGGAATGGAGATACCTGATTATGCCTACATTTCTAATGATGAAAAACGTACAAAATCATTAAACTAAATATTTTGAAAAATATTAGGGACGGAATCAAATTAAACCAAATCAAATACGATAGACGGGAACACCAACAAATGTGTTCATATATATATATATATATATATATATATATATTTATTTGTATATATTTCAATCAATAACTTCTCCCAACAAATATGAAAACAACACAACTAAAATAAGAATAAGAGATTAATTGAATGAATGGATTTTAATGAAACAAATCTTCTCATTTTTGTGTTTAATTAAATTTAATTAAATTTAATCGCGTCACTGATATTTCGTTTGATAATCTAATATTTTTTGTATGTATTCCAGCTTTGTAGATGTGAACGAATTTAGACCTTTAGGCATAACAAACTTCAATAAAAAAATGGTCGCGTACAACAAACGTGTCGGAAATGATCAAAATGGAAGACGCAGATCTAGGGAAAGTGGACCACTACACCGACTTAGGTCGACGAATCTATACGAAATCCTCAGAAGAAGAAAAAAATCAAGCAAAGACTAACTCGAGGATGGCAAGTATTTGGCAGAGCAAGCTCAACCTTCACAAACAAGGAGATCCCATTAGTCCTAAAAAGAAGGGTATACAACCAATGCATCCTCACGATGGTCAACTATGAAGCTGAAACATTGAACCCAACCAAGAGACAGCTCCAGAAATTGAGAACCATGCAACATGCACATGAGAGAATCATGCTGAACCTCACATGGAGAGATCACAAGACACCACAATATATTAGAAGGAAACAGATGTCCAAGCCATCATAGAATCCATTCGGAAACTCAAATGGTAATGGGCAGGCCATGATTTAAGAATGACAGACAACTGCTGGACATCACGACTCACAAGGTGGATCCCGAGAGATCTCATGAAAAACTGAGGCCGGCAGAATATAAGTTAGCGAGACAAACTAGACAAGTTAAGAAAGTATTGGCTTTGCGATGCCCACAATAGAGAGGTCTGGCGAATCCAGAGGAAGGTCTATGTCCAACAACGGACGATAAAAGACTGATGATGATGTACTTTGTTATTCTAGTTCTTCCACCCTACTGTACTTGATTTTGCCAATGGTTAGTCCGGTGGTCACATGTTTATAAGAATGTCATTAATCAAATTAGAAAAAAACTTTTCCAGGGTCACTCATCGACACTATCAAGATTTTTTTTTTATCATTTGTATTTCTAATGCTGAAACCGAGAGGTACAATAATTTTGATTTAGTGATACTATTGCCCAAATCTAGGTACAAAAGGGTGGAAGGCGCAAAAATTAGTTTTTAATTGGAAACACGACGGTTTTTTTAATGGAAAAATTTTGTAGATAAGTGATATGTAAAAAACAATTACAGCTTTTCACCGGAAACATTTGGACGCGTGCAATATTTTTCACTATAGACTGTTCCTTTGGTCCAACTTAAAAAAATTACTCTAATTTGTTTACCTAAATTGATTAGTTTGTCTCGGAGAAAATTTCTGATTAAATATGATAAATATTACTTTGTGATAAACTAATAAATTTACGTGTAACAAATTAGAGGATTTTTTCGAAAGTTTTACTGTGTGACACTTTTTTTTTGGTGCATACAAGGAAAACTGAATGAGCTATTTAATAAGTTGGAATCTTTGAATATAGAATTGAATTATATCAACATATTTTTTATTGCGACGGTTCGATTATAGTTATTCTGAGGGCACCCAGGATCAGTTAAAACAAATACGAACCAAGCAGATATCAAATCTAATTGGAAAAAAAAATATTCGACTGTATCGCCATTTTTCTTAATTCATTTATTACTATTTGCATTTTTATGGAAGTGGTAGAGGTGAAACCATTGCCTAAACTTGATTACGGAAGGATGAAAAGTATGAAAATTAGTTTTTCCATGGGAATTTTTGTTGACACGTAATCTCTTTCAGAAAATTACAATTTCTCACTGGAAACCTTTGGAAATTTTTGCAAGCACGCGATGTTTTTTCTTTATCCCAGTGGGCGTCAGAACGAAAGCCAAACTTGGATATTGATCCGAGCCCATACCTTTATGTATGATTTTGACGTCTGTTAAGTGTTTATGCGCGCCTAAGCCACATAACTGAATTAAAGATATTCATGCAAATTTAACACGGCCCAATGAACATCACATGATACAGAAGAATAGGTTTCCACTATTTTCTTGAAGAAACATTCACAACATGAACTCTGAATTCACTGAATGGTCCTTCGACTGCTGCAGTCAAAGCATTATTTCAGAACGCCCTTAATATTTTGAAAGGAAAATCGAGCAAGCAATAGAAATTGAATCTACCACAGACTTTCAAAATGTGTCGATAAAAAAACGTGACAATTTTATCGTAGAAATCTTTATGTTATTAATAAGGAAAAAAATAATGAAATTTATCAAGATTTCTGGTGTAGACAATATGAAATCAGAGATATTCGAGGTTGAAAACTTTTTTACACTTGCAAACCGGTGAGCCATGAGAATATGCATTAAGAAATTTAGCCCAGTTTACGTTCATATTTCAAAATTTCACTGAAAATATATTAATGAGCCGATTTCAATGAATCTTTTAGTATGGATTCAACACTGATTTTTCTATGGATATCTTGTAAGAAATAAATGCATGAACATATTTTTTAGTCACACCCCGTTTTTTGATTTTACAAAATCTCAATAAAATATCTTTTGCATGCCAAAAATATTGATTTGTCTTTAGAGTTAGGTCCCCGGAGAAATCAAATCAGTGAGAATTTTAATCAATGCTACAGATACTTTCTTTTAATGGATCTGAATCAGAAAGAGAGAAACGCAATAAGACTGAACTATTTTCTTCTAGAAGTTTTTCGCCGCCATTTTGAAAAAAAAAAGTTAAATAAAGCATACAATTTTTAGAATTACAAAAAAAGTATATCTTCTGGATTTCAAGATGTCAATTCTGGGCAATAGATACCTTTCCCGTGGTAAATTCAGCCATCATTTCCAGTGTTCAATATTATGTGGTTCAAGAGACTGGTGTCAGCCGTAGGGTCATTGTCCAGCAACAAGAATGATTCTAAAAACACCAACCCCAACTTACAGACGTTTTTGTCAAATTCAAACGAATATAGTACTGTGAAAAAGACCGCTGAAAGTGGTTGCTGAATTTAGCACGGGAAAAGTAACAATCGCCTAATTCTACCTTACGAAGAATTTAAAAATCGGACCTCATAACTTATGGGCAGTTGTTACCTTTTCCGCATTAAATTCGAAACACCAGCATTAGATTCTGCTGTACTGTATGTGCGAGGATCTTAGAAATGGATTTTTCTCTAATCACAATTTTTACCTCACTTTCTGACTATATCTGTGAATCAATATTTAGAAATTTCATTTTCAAATAAAAGCAGAAAACCTGACTTTTCAAAACTGTATTTTATCAAATTTAACTACAAAAGGTATGACTTATGTTTAGGTTTAATGTTTAGGACCAGTGTATAGGGTTTGTGTTTAAGGTTAAGATTTCAATTACGAAACAAATGAAAGCAACAAACTTACATTATTGCGATGGTAATTCCGCCTGTAAAAAATTTAACATACGCCGTCCATGTTTTGAATCTATTATGGAAAAAGTAACGATCGCCACGTAAGTTATTTCCTTGCAGTTATAACCAAAAATAAACCTTCAAAGAAGATATTGTCAATAAGAAAAGTCATTAACCCACTGTATTTTGCTCAGACGACCTAATCTATTATATCCACCTTTGTAGTCGATACAATGTTTCAGCCGATTCATTCTACGAACTTCTTCAGGTGTAAAATGTAATATCCATAACGTTTGCGCAAATCAAAACTAAAATAAGATTAAAAAAACACGCTAAATCAGAAAATTTAAACGTCAACCGAAACCTTTCTACATAAGTTAATCTATTTCGGTAATTCATGCAGTACAGCTTATTTCATAATTCTAACATGGAACAGTTCTCATTTTATTTTTTTTATTGAGCAAAGAATTCCTTCCTGCGTCTCTGTTGATCAGAAAAGAAAATTCTGGTCATTAATATACCAAGCATCCATTTTTTTTGTAGCGTTTAGTAGACAGTCTAAATCCTACCGTCAATAGAAACACTCCTGTGATTTTAAAGAACTATACACGTTGGAGTTGTCAAACAATTAAATTTAAAGAAGATATTGAAATTTTGCAATACATTTTGAACGATCATTAGAAAATGCGCGGTAGACGCCTCACAAGAAAAATAGTTACCTATCATCTTTGCTTTTCTCTATTTCAGCGTTTGTCCCAAGCCCAAATTATATTATACGGAGATTTTCCATTCATAATCAAATTTTAAAAACAGTAATTTCGTTGAGTGTTTCGTGAATTTGCCTTTTTTTTTGTGTCCTCATAAATTTTAACCATTGTCAAAATCGACTACGGGTGCTCAAAAAGGCAGAAACATTTTAAAGCAGAGAATTCAGAGGAGGCGATCTTGATTGGAAATTATAAAGTTTCTGATTCTTGCTCACGTTAAAAACGGTGCACAAATATGAAAAGAAATAAGACAATTAATGATAGAAAACATGATTTAGATTAGACGCTATTATTCCGTGTAACCATGATACATATTGAATATTAATATATTAATGAATACATATGAATATGAATAGTTAATTAATAATTTTAAGATAATAATAATAAATGAAATAGACGTGCAGTGAACTGTTGTTCATGAGAGGCCAAGTAGAATTCGTCTGTTACCTTTTGGACATCCATAGTCAATCTCAACAATCGTTAAAAATTATGACACAAAAGAGAAGAATTTCTTCTTTTTATCAAATGATGTTTATTCAGAAATTTTAATGACGATTATTTAGGTGAGTGTTTCATGTCAGTATCAACATTTTTTGAGCTTCCCTTATCTGCGCTATGTGTCCGTGTGGACAACAGGTGCTAATTTTTAGGAGCCTTAAACCTCAGGTGACAGTTATGATTTTTTTTGTGGTTGCAGCATCAGACAAATTACTGTTAAGTAATCTGATGGTTCTAGGTTCGATCCTAGTGTGAGACAGTATAACAATACTACTAACGTTAAAGAGGGGAGTACGGTCAATATACCCCCGTCGGATAAATAAAGGGTTCGGTTCGTTACTTCCCCAAATCTACAAGATGATACCTGACGAAGGCGGTAGAGTACAACGGCCGAAACGTTGTATGAAAAACAACAAAGATGAGGATGGTCCGAATATCAATAGAAATAAATAAATAAATGTGATTGAGCTTGGATATGAGCAGGTCATATGCTACTTCATGAAATACACGTTAAAGGACGAACTCAAGTCCTGGCTTCAATGCACTCAACAAACCAGTTCAATCAAATGCTCCAGAGAGGGAATCTGTCAGAAAATACTTTGTAAACTAGCTCTGAGCGTCGCTTGGGGTATGCAGTTGATTGTGTTAAACTATATTAAATTCCATGCTTTGCCAGATGAATTACACTTGGCCGCTTGCACGAGTTCAGTTGTACGTCTACTTAATTATATTTATACATATGGTAACTGCAATGTCAAGATTAAATTATGAAAGATTATTCAGTTCATGTGTCACGTGTGCGGAATGAAATTCTGGATCAATTGGCTAAACATGAGCTGATTAATCCAACGCTTCGTGCTGGTAATTTGAGAACGAAATTGAACACCCACCTTTTGACCTAAAATGAAACAAAAAACTTGAAGAGCTCTCTAATAATAGGGAAAAATCTTTGAATATAGAATTGAATTTAAAGGTAGAAAGACCAAAAGAATTTCACGGCAAAGAACATTCCTAAAATTACCCTTAAATGTCTTAAAAGAGAATCGAATAAGCAATCCCAAGGTTTGGAATATGAAGGTATAAGGTTGGTAAATCCAGCAGGTCTAACCCAATTGAGAATGAGTAATTGAATTGCAAATGCATCATAGATTTAGTACATTCTGACACAGATCATGTACTTCTGAACAAGTCAATGGACGTGGCAAATGGGAATGAATTCCCTAAGAGTATTGAAATTAAAAGAGATTGGCTTGAAAATCCCAAACCATAACTTGATAATACAACACAACAGGATACTGCTCAGTCCTTAGAGGGTTTGGTTAAGTCGTGTCTATCCTTGCTTAATCTTTGCAAGCTCCGAATCACAGAAATATTGAAGTGTGGAGGTTGCAATATAGAGACACCGAGAGAGAAAGAGTTCTTTAAAAGAGTCGATTGATGGCAATTCTATTTACATCACCAGCAATACAATGTTCTTGTCAAGTGATCTTCCAGCAAAGAATGCAACCAAAAAAGACACTGGCCAAGATATAAAAGATTCAATCTTTTTGCTTTTTCATATGATCAGTTTGGTCGTTAATTTGAAATTGATTCTGGCATTAACACATCAAGGAATGTAAAATATGTTATGAAGAGTGTCATCACACACAATGGTGATACCACTGAGGTTGGTCCGAAATAAGCAGATCGCAAATCAATAACATACCAGGTACAGGCGTTGAAATGTGCAGATTTTGAACGTTGAAGGCGAGGCCACCTGCTGACATGTTTGTATATCAATGTGTGCCTGCTTAACTGAGGGTGAACTTTCAATGAATGGGCGAGTCCCTAATGTTCAAAATTTGTGCATTTTGACGCCTATACCTGTTTAATGTAGCCACCTGCTGACACGTTGGTAGATCAACGTGTTCCTGCTTAGCTGAGGGTGAAATTCCAGTAAATGGCCTCCTTAACGTTCAAAATCTGTGTATTTTGACGCCTCTACCTGATTAATGTAAAAATAATGATTGCGAATGATTAAGTCATTTGAATAAGCTGATAGAATTTCTTGAATAAGAAAAAACGGTGAACATTTTACCTTATTAGGTATACGACTCTATGCATGGGAAGTATCGATTTATATTCTATCCCCCCTCCCTGGACCTCTCACGCCTCATTGTCGCCTAACACCCCCAATCACACCCTGCCTCCCGACCCCACTAAGATTCTAGCGTCCCCTCATTCTTGTTGTAAGATTAGAAAGCTTTCATTATTGACCTTTTTAATTGAACATTTTTTAAAAAAATTACTCAGAAACTGGTTGCCTGATTATCCTGGAAATTGCTTTATTCTCGAAGTAAGAACATTTTTTCAGTATGTCGCTAAAAAGAAATTTGCTACGATATGCCATTTGATTACCGATGCTTTCGTCAACGCACAAAAAATATCTCCCAACTTGTTTATGTGTTATCGTGAATTTCAGCAAATAAACACTGGTAATTTTTTTTCACAAATATAATAACATTTGCACGACGAACACTGAGAAGTTGAGATGCAATTTCTGAGAAATTATTCCATTATTTGATAATGTCCTTTTTTTACGCGGTGGAGACGCAAACCAACAAATATGTGCAAGATTGTAAATACGTCATCTCACAGTCACAGAAAACGTCACGTATTTTGCTTACTTATCATCATCATCCTCACAATCATCATCAGCAGACTGCTAACGTCTGTCGTTTGACATACATTCTGGGATAAAAGAAATGAACCTTTCCATCAGTTAATATATCTTAACATCATAGAGACCACAAGGGTGTATGTTCAGGCTAAACTGGTTGGGAGAGAATAGGGGAACATTGGTTAGCTACGGGAAGAGATAAATACGACAACATCATTGACCTACACAAAAAAATCTGGAAAAGTCATCGAGAGAAAACTAACCATCCTATTCAACCAATGTCTCAAACAAAGTAAGGTCTCTGAGGAGTGGAACACTGTAATTATCATGCTGTTATACAAAAAAGGAAAGCCGAAAGACCTCAAAAAACCACAGTAAACCTACTCAACCGCATCTACAAAGTCTTCCCCAAAGAGATCACCGACCCAATCAGCTGAACGCTAGATGAAAACCAACCACTGGAACAAGCTGGCTTCAGAAAAGGCGACTTAACCACTGACCACATCCATTCTGTTTACCAAATAAAAGAAAAAGCAGCAGAATATAGAATGCCACCGGCTGTGGAATTTGTTAACTTTGAAAAGGTCTCCGATTCAGTGGAAATCCTCTTAGTCATTAACACGACAATACAACAAGGTGTTGACCCCGTGTATGTCAGAGTACTGCAACATATCTACCGACACAGCAGGTCTTTCATCAGGATGCATAAAGACTCTTAGTCCTTTCAACTAGAAAAATGAGAGAGACAAGGTGATACCAGCTCACCCAAACTCCTGCCTCGAGATAATCTTCCAAAACTTAGAATGGGAACACAAAGGAATCAGGATAGATAGCGAATACGTAAGTAACCTCAGATTTGCTGACGGCATCGTCTTCTTTGCTAAAAACCTTCACGAACTCCTAATAATGGGAGACAAACTAAATGAAGCAAGCAAGAAAGTTGGCCTCCACATGAACTTCAGCAAAAACTATTGTTATGTTCAACTAACATGCCAGGAACCAAGATAAAACGATCGAAATCGAGAATGCAGAGCTGGAGAAAGTAAACCACTACATCTACACTGGACAACGAGTCTCTATGGAGTCATTGAAATAAGAAATAAAGCAAAGAATCACACTAGGTTGGCAAGCTCTCGGTTAAGCAAGCTTGACTTTCAAGAATAAGCAAATCTTACTAGTCCTGAAAAAAAGGTATACAACCTATGTATCCTCACGATGGTCACTTATGGAGCTGAAACATAGAACCAAAGCAATCGATTAGCCCTTAAACTGAGATCCATGCAACGTACACATGAGAGAATCATGCTCAACCTCACACGAAAAGATCATAAGACAGCACAGTATATCAGAGGAAAGACAAGAATCTGAGACATCAAAGAAATCGTTAGAAAATTCAAATGGCAATGGGATGGACAAGTTGTAAGAATGACAGATAACCGTTGGACATCACAAATCACAACGTGGATCCTCAGAGATTAGGTGCGAGACTGTGGCCGACAGAAAGTGAGATGGTGTGACGGGCTAGATAAATTCAGATATACTGGTTCTGCAACGCTCATGATAGAGAGGTCCGACGAATCTTGGGGGGGGGTCTATGTCCAACGACGGACGCTAACTGTCTGATAATGAAGTGTTACTCACTGTACACAACTATCAGACAGCTCGACCAAACGGCTCAGTTATCCGGAGAAAATCAAGAGATAAGCTACGTATTACTAAAACGTATTCCATGCACAGAAACTTCATACACTGTTGTATAACATTGTCAATTATTTAATCTATAATTGTCAGAATAAAAGGGTAATAGGAAGAATTATGATAGAAAAATCTAGGCCCATTTTTTGCCGGGAAATGAGGAGCGTCTTCAAGATTTGCTAGATTTCTCGATCCTAGGAGTCACAATGCTAATATCATTTGAACTTGAATCTAAATCGTCACATCCATTTTGCCAGCCACAATTTAACATATAATCTAGGGTGATCCACCTTGTCAGCCACGATGTCCAGTGGTTGTCTAATATTCAAGCAACATGTATTGCTAAGTGGTTGTCTTATATTCTTACAACATATCCTGCCCATAACCATTTGAGATTTTTAATTGAAGGGTTTCGTTTCGTCGAATTCCGTATCGTCACCACACTATCAGCCGACAGCAAAATGGTCATACGGACGCTTTGTAAAAAACCTTTTGGACGAAATGATGTTTTGCCGACTTTTCACTGACTGCCGTTTCATCGAATATTCTTTCCTTTTGTACCATTTAGAGGATAAAAAACGAAAAGAACAGGGAAATTTCTGGAATAACATCATTGAAAGAACGGGATGAATAAACACATTGTATTAAAAAAATATATTTTTTGCGAATGATCAGATAAATAATTTTGCAGACATTGGCACCCTATATTAAAAACGTAATTAAAATTATGAAAATTTGTTTTTGAGCTTTTTTCTTAATTTTTGCTAGGAAAAAAAGACCAAATTTTTGTAAAAAGAAAAATTCAAATTAATTATGGAGCAGAATATATGCACATATATATACATATATATATAGAGAGTGCGTAATATATATATATATATATATATATATATATATATATATATATATGTTATAAAGTAATTTTGTATCTACAATCATTATCGGTAACATATATACACCGTCGTTAGTTATCTGATAAGTTGGCAAATAGAAAATTTATTTGTAAGTTTTCTTCTCGTCAGGTGTTGATTTTCTGACGAAAAAATATTAAAAAGTCCAATAAGTTAGAGTAGTGTGATATCAACCATGATAGTCTCTTGTACATGTGTCATAGTTCTTAGGCAAAATGCAACAAAAAAGTCTTTCATGAGAATAGTTGAAGATGTGCAATGACCAAACATACTAGCCAAATGTGGCGGTGCTAAATAGAACCTTTTCAACCCAATGGTAGCAACGCTGATGACGTAGGATTAGGGTGTTTTCCTTTCTGCTCCTTTCATTGTTAGGCCTGGATTTCCGTACTGTTAACGGAAGCCATATCGAGTTGAACTCTGCACTTGTGGCTGCAATTTCACATTTGATCTCTGGAGGTGCATTTCGTGAGTTGAGATGTGTAGCAGCAGTCTGGAAGTCTTGCAACGTGTCCTGCCCACAACCTTTTGGGTTCTCTGATTATCGATTCTCTGGCTTCTGATTGCTATCTAATATATATTGTCTTGTGATTTCTCCAAATGATGCTGATTATGATTCCATCTTGTGCACTTTGTAGGTTTTTCGGGCAAACTACGACGAAAGGTAGTCGGCATAAAATTGGAGGTGAGGAGTAGTAGAACGGATAACAGCAGAATGGAATCAAGTTCAAACTCAGACTGAGACTGCGTTCTCCTCGCACTAATACCCCTGGGAAAAGTACGAACCCATCTCTTCTCTCCCCAGCCGCGAAAAGATACTAAGGGAGATTAGGCTTCTTAACAATGGTTGATAATCAATCTAAGTTACCAGCAACTCTGATTCAAAACCAGCTTGGAGAGGAATATCTTCTGTTAGGCTATCTCACCCTAGACGCAACCGTGATGAAATCATGGTACTCCCAACAACCTACGCCAGGTTAAAAGATCAGGGAAAAAGTTTCCAGAATATTTCAGTATCTACTACACACATCAGAGTTTGCTTCTGTCTTGATCCTCCTTAGTGCAATAGGGGAGGTTCTGTCCGGCAGACAGATCACTGGAAATCATTTAATTTTTTTATTATTCTGCATGACGGTACTATAAATACTAAAACTAAACCAGCCGGAATAAATAGGAGCGAAGGTAAGAAGAGTGAAATTAGGACTAAGGACTGTGAACGGATCTAGTAAAGGCATTGCTACATGACATAGCAAGCTCCCATGGTATGCGATGCTAGTTGCACATGTGGGATGATTTTATTGAAAAAATGTTAGCTTTTAGAGTCCAAGGTCTGTTGTAAGATATGATGGTAATGTGCCTCACTCTGCCATGCTGTCCCATGGAAGCGGAGAAGAGAGGGGTCAGGGAATAAATAGGAAAGAATGTAGAAGGATTGGTTCAAAGATATGGACTGTCAATGGCTTCGATGGTCAAGTTGGTAAAGGCATTGCTACACGACATAGCAATCTCCCGTTGTATATGATGCGTGTTCAGCTCTCGTTTGAGGGGTGATGGGCCTTACCCTGCCACGTTAGAAGGGTGGAAGAGATTGATTCATGCCTTTCCCAACTGTAGGAGTTTGAACACGGTTCGCCGAGATCCGAATCCGGTATACTTCACTCAGCGTTGTCCATTAGAAATGGTCGAACAAGATGGTAAACATAGGTACCTCAGTTTTTAAGTTGGTCCAATTGGCTGGCTATGTTTTGGCCACTTATACGGGTCGTACAAATACAGCTATAGGGCTGAAAATTCATTCCTTATTACAAAAATTGTCACCGACCGGATCACTAAAATACTAGATGAAAACCAACCACGGGAACAGGCTGGATTTAGAAGAAGCTACTCGACCATGCACCATCTCTATCCAATAAATCAGCTGAAAGAGAAGACAGCTGAATATAAAATGCGACTCGCTGTAGCATTCATAGACTTCAAGAAGGTATTCGACTAAAGGCATTCCCATGATCAAAAAGGCCATCACTCTAGAAAGTGTAGACCCTGTATACGTCAGAGTACTGTAACATATATACGATCACAGCAACTCCTTCAACAGGCTACATAGAGACTTTAAACCCTCCCATCTCCAAAAAGTAGTAAGAAAAGGTGATACCAGCTCACCCAAACTCTTCACTGCCTGCCTCGAGATGATCTTCCATAACCTTGACTGGGAGAATAGAGGAATAAAAATAGACGGCGAATATCTGAGCAAACTCTGATTTGCAGACGACATCATCCTTTTTGCAGAGAACCTACACGACCTCCAACTAATAATAGATGAACTAAACGAAGAAAGCTAAAAATTCGGCCGACACATGAACTTCAGTAAAACAAAAAGTGCGACAATCACGTCAAGAATAAGAACATAACTGTCAAAATCTGAGATGCAAAACTTGGGAAAGTTGACCATATCATATACCAGTGACAACGATTCTCCATGAAAACCACAAAAGAAGAAATCAAGCGAATAATCACCCAAGGATGGCAAACCTTCGTCAGAGCAAGCTCAACTTTCAAAAACCAGACGATCCCAATAATCCTAAAAAGAAGAGTATACAACCAATGCATTCTCCCAATATTCACTTATGAAGCTGAAACATGGAATTTAACCAAGAGACAGACTTGTAAACTGAGAAGCATACAACGTGCGTAAGAGAGAATCATGCTCAATGCGTCAGCCAATGAGGTTATACTGAGCACATTGCTACGCACATTGGGAGCCTTTGGATTCACCCTTGGGCTCTCCCACTCTTACTCAGCCAAACTGCAGGGAATCCATTGCGCCGGGACAGCACTGTCCCATTGCACTTAAAGGGGCCGGTCGGGATTGTTCTGACACTTTCTTGACGGTTGCTCCTTTTTCTCCACGTAAGCCCTGACCTTGTGTCGCATTTTGCTCTGGTTGAAGAGTAAATAAAGAGATGCATAACCTCACATTGAGAGATTGCAAGACAGCACAATATATTAGGAAGGAAACAGGAGTCAGAGACACCATAGAATCTATTAGAAAATCCAGATGGCAATGGGCTGGTCATCTTACAAGAATGAAAGAAAACCGATGGACATCATGACTCACAACATGAATCCCTAGAAATCACACGCAAAAGTGAGACCGATAGAATTCAAGATGGAGACATGAACTAGACAAATTCAGAAAATACTGGCTCTGCGACGCCCATGATAAAGAAATGTTGATGGTCTATTTCCAACGACGAATGTTAAAAGAATGATGATGATGATGATGATCTTTGTATTGTTTTTCTTTAAATACCTCTCACGAAGGAATGTATGTTTATGCTAAGTCTGACATGTGGTTTGAGTCCAACAGAAATCACGCCTGTTTTGTTTTTTTTCTTCTTTTTTTTCAATTCGGGCATTTTTTGGTGATCATTGCCCAACAAAAGACTGAAAAACCGATTTATTCATCGATCGCCTATTTTCCTCCAATTTTTAAATAGATCACCCCCAACACGGTATGCTGCCGAAAAACATTGGTCCTGGGACTGTTTCTATTGGGTGACCAACCAGACTTGTTTTTATTTGTATCGCTTACACCATTTTGTCAATAGTAGCGAAGGTAAAAATCGGCGACAACGAAGATTTTCTTCCACTCAAGCTCCTTGTAACTGAATGATTTGTTTGGGTGTCATCTTTTTCTCCCGTTCGATACTGTCTGGCTGGCCCAAAGGAAAAACTTATTGGGTTCCAAGTTGGATATATTATTGTTGTGGAATTTCTTATTGACCTTTATTCATGTCGTTAGTGGTAAAAAAAATGGAGCGACACTTTCTGGTTCGTCTCCTCCTTGTTTGTCATGCAAATATTGACATTTCCCTCAGCTGTCGTGGAAGAATTGAAAAAATAAGTAAATTAGTCACCCCATAGAAACCGTCACGCAATCGATGTTTTTTTTTAGTAGCTCGACATGTTGGGGGAGAGCAATTGAAAAAATGGAAAAGTGGTGATCAATGAATAAGATACTCATCCCATCTTTCGTCGGGCAATGATCCTTAAGAAAGTCCGAATGGAAAAAACAAGCCTAAACAAGCCAAAACAAAACAGACTAAAAAACAATACAAACCCCCATCCCCAGAAAAATAAAAGACAAGTTTGAATACTGTCTGTCACAAACTAACGAAGCAATTTAGCATGAACTTACGTAGCAATCAGAACCCCGACTAAAATCCTATTTAGGTGGTAATTTTCAAAAAACAGAATTTTTTTGTGTGCGTAATAAGTAGTCAATGTTTAGATTTTAAGCCCTCTAGCTCCATTGGTGCCGCCTGTATGGGCATTTTATATATACATGCCTAAATATCCAGCAGACCCTGTAGACTGTTTCTGCGGCTTTTTTGTTGACGGTTTTTAATAAATAAATAGATTAATAAATGAAAATCCCCCTTTTTTTGAAAGTATATAAATTGATTTTTACTCAGGTAACTGCAGCTAGATGTATCTACCTGGATAATATAAAAATTACAGATGTAAAGGAATAAGTTATTTCAATAAATTGATAGAATCAAAATCAGGAAAAAAACTTCAAACAGCTTTAATGTAACATCAGCTTTCGCAGACATACGACATAATGCGTAAGGGGTACCGTTGTGTATTCTTCATCACTTGCCATCCTAACCGACCTTTGTCTTCCAACACCTTGCTTTCCAACGCCTCTAAGATTCTAGCAGCCCTGAGGGGGTGGTAGCGCCTACTTTGGAAATCACTGCCATGGAGTATGAAGTATATGGGAATTCGTTCTTCCCTGAATGCTGTGATTTTAATTAATTTTAAACACAATGTCTTTACGTAAGAAAAAAAAAATTATTCATCCTGTTATAAAATCTGAAAGCTTTTAACAACAGCATCAACAACAACAACAACAACAACAACAACAATATAAAAATCAAATAACATCAACAAACGTTTGTATTCATTGTTGAAGTAAGTTTTTTTTTATTAAAAGTCATATGCCTTATATTGAAATCTTCTCTCCATAATTCTCTTCATTGTTGACTTTTTAATTAAGCATTTTGAAATTTTCGATTAAAAATTTTCTGAAAACCGGTGGCCCAATTAAAGGGGGAATCGATTCAATCTCCGCGTTAGAGTATTTTATTGGTATGGCGCTAACAAAAATTGCACTACGATGTGCCGTTTGATTATTGATACTTCCAAGAAGGCATGAAAAGCATCTTCCAAATTGTGCATGTATTATCGTGAATATCTGTAACTAAACATCAATTTTATTCTTTTTTCAAATATAATAACACTTGTATGACAAACACTGAACGATTAAGATGTTGAAAGTTCTGAGAAGTAATTTAATTATTTGATAACCTCCATTTTTGACGAGGTGAACAAATGATCCAAAAAATGCGTGGGTTATTGCAAATACGATGTCTAAGAGTCTCAGGAAACTAACGTCAACAACATCATCATCATCATCAAAAACAGCAGCAGCAGCAATGTCGACTTTAACGGCTGTTGTTGGACATAGACCCCCTTCCCCTAAAAAAATTAAACACCCCTTCTTTTCGTTGGTGCTACATTACTAATATCATTTGAACTTCTTATAGCTTTGAGTAAGGTCATTAATATCCAAGAGGTTTTTGGGGGACAATTGAACTCTTCTTTTTTCGCCTTATCACAACATCTCGGCCGATCCATTGTACGACCCTCTTCAGGTGTACTATCTAGATGTGTTGGTGGTCAATACAAGCTTTTTCTACTCAATGGTTATAACGCAGGATTCGATGGTTTTCCTTTCCTTTCCTTTGATTGTTTGGCCTGGATTTTCATACAGTTGAGAAGCGAAACCCATATCGGGAACTCTGCTTTTGCCTGACTTACACTCAATCGACACGTTGATATACGTTGCTTCTTTGATATTTCTCAGTTTACAACGGCGCGGCTGCTATTTCGCATTTGATCGATGGGTATGTAAAACTGGGGAAACTAGACAACTATATTTACATTGGACAACAAATATCCATAAAACCCACAAAAGAAGAGGAAATCGGGCGAGGAATCACTCTAGGATGGCAAGTCTTCGGCAGAGCAAGCTCAATCTTCAAAAACAAGACGATCCCAATAATCCTAAAAAGAAGAGTAATCAACCAATGCATTCTCCCGATAGTCACTTATGGAGCTGAAATATGGAATCTAACCAAGAGACAGACTTGCAAAATGAGAAGCATGCAACGCGTGCATGAGAGAATCATGCTCAACCTCACATGGAGAGATCACACGACAGCAATGTTTATAAGGAAGGAAACAGGAGTCAGAGACGTCATAGAAATCGTTAGAAAACTTAAATGGCAATGGGCAGGGCATGTTGCAAGAACGAAAGACAACTGATGGACATCAGGACTCACAACATGCATCCCCAGAGATCACTTGCAAAACCGAGTCCGACAAAATACAAGATGGAGAGATGAATGAGACAAATTTAGAAAATACTGGCTCTGCGACGCCCATGATAGACAATTGTGGCGAATTCTAGGAAGGTCTATGTCCAACGACGGACGTTAAAAGACATGATGATGATGATGATGATGATGATGATGATGATGATGTGTACGTTGTTGGGATGTTCAGTGGTTGTCTGGCATTCTCGCAACGTGTCTTGCCCTCAACCATGTGCATTTTTAAATAGTTTCTACGATACTCCTGATCCCCGTCTTTTCTCTTATATAACGTGTTGTCTTGTGATGTTGTGCATGGTTCCCTCATCCGCTCAATGCATGATTCTTAGCCAAAACTTCTTTTATGAGTATTTGGCAAAAAGTTGGCGGTAAAGATCGGCTGAACGACTGAATGGGATTGATAACCCCAGTTCAAACTCTAATGGAGACAGTGTTTTATTTTTGCCCTTATCCCGTGAGAAAGACATGAGTCCATCTCATTCACCCAGCTCTGAGTAAAAAATAGCTTTTTTAAAAGTAAAAATAATTACTCTCAGGCAGTGGTTGATAACCAGTCTAGGTGACAACTCTGCTGAGAAAAACAGCTTGGAGAGGGATGGATACTGTCAAGCTATGTCACCCTTCACACACCTATGATGAAATCATTTGTGGTGCCCCGAAGACCCTGCACAGGGTTATGGGACAGGTGAATAAGTTACCAAAAAAAAAATGTAGGGGGTTGATAAGGACTATCAACAGCTTTGATAAACAAGTTGCTGAAAGTATTGCTACTCAACATAGCAAGCTCCCATCGTATAGGGTGCGTGTTCAGCTCTAGTATGAAACATGTCGAATTTAAAAAAATATTTCCATTCTCTGACACAAGCCTTCTCCCAGGTCTCTTGTAAGAATTGTGAGTGATGGGCCCTACCTCACCACACCAGATGTGATGCTTTAGAAGTGGGGAGAGATGGATTCACACCTTTGTTCGTGCCATTATCTGCTCAGCCACTCGCAACACCCTAGTGACAATATTCTATTTTTAGATACATCACATCATTGTCATGTTCAAGCTTGGGTTCGAACCCGGCTTGCTTCACTCGACGCCAGCCAATTGATTCTCGAAAAGATCTGTCTTTATATTTATGGTGTTAGTATTTCTGTCTCTATTTTATCAATAATACGAAAGGTGGGAAGATATTCGAACGAAAATATTCTTCCAGTCAAGTTTCTTATATCTGTACAATTTGTTCGGGCGTCATCTTTTTTCTCGCGTTCGATACTGTCTTGCTGGCCGGGAGGGAAACTTATTGGGTCCGTCATTGGATGTTATTGTAACAAAATTCCTTATTGACCTTTTTTTCTGTGGTTGGTGGTGAAAAATCGCTCCCTCTAACGCACCTCTTGTTTTTCATGCAAATATCGACATCTCCTTTAATAGTCGTTAAGAAAGAATAAATGAAATGGTTACACAATAGAAACTGCCAGGTGATCGACGCCTTTTGGCAGCATGTCATAACGGGGAGGGGTGATCAATTGAAAAATCGGAAGAAGGGATGATCAACGAATGAGTTACTTGCCTTTTGGTGATCAGTGATCACGAAAAATGACCGAATTTTAAAAACGAAGCGAGAAAACGAAAAACAGGCTTGAATGTTGCTGGGCACTAAGTAAGGAACAAAACTACCATAAATTTACATTGCGAATAAAACCCTCCCACCACTAAAAACGTATTTGGGATGGGTTAAAACGTAACAAAAAAAAAGAAACGTCTTGAAAATTTCAGCCCTTTGGCTCCAATTATCTAGCTTGTACGCGCAATTCTTGCATACACAGTAAGACAAGCGGGCAGGCAGACTCGCTTAAAATTTAAAGAAACCTATGTTGATAGTTTTGATTGACTGTTTCTAAGAGAAAAGAATATTTCCTTATGGAAACGGTTAAAATTGATTACATTTGTTTATCTGAAAATGACAGCTTTGTATATGTTCGTGTGTGTGTGTGTGTGTGTGTGCATGCATATATGCATATGTATGAGTTTATATTCATTGATGTGGTCAAGAAAAGGTGTGCACATGTGTCTTTATGTGTATGTATTTATACACATGCACACAGCCATACAAAGATGTGCAACATGTATGTATGTACGTAAGTGTATTTGTACATATATCTCGGTTTGTATGAACACAACTCTCTCTCTTTCTTGCGTGAAATTTCGTATGAAGCGCGACGCGCACATGACCGACTCTTTGAAGGATATGTCCGACAGCATGGCTGACCTGAGAATATTGAAGCTCTGGTCCTGGACACTCCTAAAAGGTTTACAGTTATGAGTTCTTTTCTCTTCTCTTTCTTTCCGAAAAGTTTTAACTTAGCATAAGTTTCTGTACAGTCTGTCTCACTACATTACTTCCATCTTCTCCTTTTTAGGATCTAAATGGTAAAGACAGTGCCCAAGTCGTTAGGTATGACTAGTAGGTAAATTGAAATAATTGAGAGCATGGAAAAATGTTACACAGAAAAACTTGAAAAAAGACTATTCTATTTTGTCACACCTAATTCATCAGTTTTCTCAAAGTTTATTTACTCAACTAATGAGTGTATATACTTTGAGAAAGTCTCATAAATTCAGGTGTAACAAATTAGAGTAATTTTTTAAAGTTTATCTACGTAAATTTTTTTCTGTTTGTTCAACAACAACATTTCAGTAGACATTTGTTGCTGCCTACTTCATGTAATCTCGGGTGCTAATTCCGAAAATATATGTTTTCTTGTATCACGTTTAGAGTTCACGATGAGATGAAAGCGGTATTTTAGCATATGTTCCCTATAGAGCACCATAGACGGGGTCAAAGTTCAACATTTTTAGCAGGTCTTTCAACCTCGTATCTTCTTCGTATCTCTTACACATAGTAACTTTGAGTTTTCTGCATGGAAAAGTTTTGGCTGATAAAAATCCAGTTTCCATTCAACATTTTGCCTATTTTTCATCATGTATAATAGATCTGAAAACAGAACCCACCCGTAGCAAAAGATGAGACGAGCTTGAGATGAACGGATTCAAAATTCTTCCAATTATGTTGATCAATGTTTTAGAGCTACTAATTATATTAGCCCCCCACCCCCAATATAAATTACCAGAATTGATCTAAGGAGATAAATCTTGGTAAATAGCGTGTTCACTACTTGAGCGCAAAAACAAGGTTAATACACAGTTGGATTCTTAACAAAACGAAGAAATAGGGACAAACGAATAGGTTAACAACAGTGACAAGTTTTAATTCAGGAGTGAATTAAAATAAATGAGGACTGGAGTTTCTCCCGACACGGATACGTTAGAGGGATCTACCAGGATAAGTATAGATGTATAGATAGGAAAAATGAAGGGAAAGGAATGTCACAAAGTAAGTGCAAGATAGAGTCCATGGAATGTCCGTCAGTTTGGTCATCTAAGTTGTAACCACTATGAAGTTATCTTTAGAGGTCTGACCTAACTACGGTGAGAGTGTTTAACTCAGATAGGATGTTATCTTGAAAATGAAAGAAGAACAGATTTCTTTTTATATATCATAATGCGTGTGTAAAAATTAAGTGTGTGTAAAAACTATATTAACTATCCTAACTAAAGAGAGAGGGAAGAGAACGAGCTTACCTCGAGGCCAATAATCGATCATCTAAACATATGATATGCAGATTACTTTTTTTGTTTATTCAATCAATCTGCAGTATTCACGTTCCTGGTATAACCCCAAAGTTATAATGGATTAGTCCGCATGAATAGATCCATAGAGCTAATAAAGAAAAAAAAAACAATTATATGGGTTTAAAATGAGATCTGTTCTGACATAACAATGAAGGTTACGCCGTAAAAACTTTTATGACTTAACGTCCGATCGCACATTTAAAGATAATTGAATTATTAGAAATAAATTACCTGATAAGATAGTTTTAGGCTCCTTAGTGTCGATCCATACATAAATAACATTGTAATTTTTGACGGGTATATTCTAGTGAAATGATAATGGATACAGCCAGGGTCACCGATTGAGATTTTTTTTTTCAATTTTTTGGAATTCGATAGTGATTCCAAGAATCGAAAAACTGAAAAATTCCCTGTAAATTGGAAACCCTGGATATAATTTAACTTTCGGTGGATATCTACACTGTCATGGAGGCGGAGGTTTTACGAAGTCAATTTGCCGGGTCGAAATTACACCAAACAATGGAAATTTTGATTGGTTCCCCGATTGCTTTCAAGAGGAAGATATGAATCGACTCAAAGCTGAACGCACGCACACATACACACCCACAAACACACGCACAAACACACAACATATAGACACACACACACACACACACTTGTATGCATATGTTTACACGTCGTCAATACTACTACTATTACTACTACTACTACAAGTAATCCAACAATAGATTCATGGAATCAATAGGAAAGAATGTAAGAAGCATGGATTTAAGGATAAAGACTGTCAAGGACTTGGATGTTCAAGTCGGTAAAGGCATTGCTACACGACATAGCAAGCTCCCGTCGTATAGTATGTCTGTTCAGCTCTCGCACGAAAAATAAAAATATATACTAGCTTCCCGTTGTTGGATATAGGCCTTACCCCAAGTCTGTAGCAAGGCCGGGGGAATGATAGGCCTTACTCTGCCACGCTGACCCATGACGTATTAGTGTGAAAGAGATGGATTCATGCCTTTCTGAGGGCATCATCTGTGCCGTTAATCTCTTGGTAAAGTCTATTAGTTCGTAGTCTGATGACTAAAAACGTATCTATTTCAAACCATGAATACATATTTTTCAACATAATCTCGTTCCTTGTCAACGCACTTTCACTAACGTCTCCCCATTGATCACAGATCAAACGTTACACAAGGAAAATTTGAGATCAACGTTCATTTGACAACCGTGTTTGGGTACTCACTCGTTGATCCATCCTCGTGGATAGATCTAAACAAACCTCTCTCTCTCTCTCTCTCTCTCTCTCTCTCTCTATATATATATATATATATATATATATATATATATAAGCAATGGACATATTTGGCCCGACAGAATGAATTATAAATTGCGTTATACTATACAGAAACTTATTTGCATTACCAGCGACTGTTTAGCTAAATTGGTGAGAGCATCGCTACTTTGAAGAAGCTACCATATCGGTAGCAGTTTCGATTCCTGCAGCAGCCTCATTTTCTTTAATTGTTTATTCTATTTGCGTTGTCTAAATTGAGTAACATATTAACTGTGTAATGACGGGAGATCATTTCGAATCAGTAACTATATAATACAATGCAATTCATTATATATATATATATATATATATATATATATATATATATATATATATATATATATATATATATATATATATATCAACAAGACTAAAACAAGACAGTGTACTGCAATATCAAAATATGTGTAAATCATAACAAAAAAGAAATCACGTTATTAGATATGGGAAAATTAGTGACTGAGGTGACACAATTTTTTTGAATGGATTTAAAGTAGTTAAGCCTTCTAGAGTAACCATATATATATATATATATATATATATATATATATATATATATATATATATATATATATATATACACTATGGGCATGCTATTTGGTTTCGTCTTGAGAAATTCAGAATATTGATGGAATTGAGAGAGTGCAAGACTTGGATAATTCGGTCTGTGGTTAGTGATCTCGAAATAGTTCTGTCAAATTCTTCGGTTGAATATGTTGGTAGAACATCAACTCGAAGAAATTTTCACTAGTATTCATACAAATGCTATCAGAAGTTAGTTCAACAACAGATCTAATATTCACACGCAATGGACGTGACACAAAAACAACAAATCACATCCCTCGTCGTCGAATTTATACTTCTCCCTGGGTATTCTACGTGGGTGAGCCCCTGTTTTCAATAAAAAGATCAATGAAGTGCAGTGTGAAATGGCATCCATGTAAAGTATATTACTGTAAGGCTCCGAACAAACAACAAACTACGCGTATTGTGACACGATGCGAAGGCAATATAGCGAGCTAAATATAAAATTCAAAGCTTGGGGGTCGGTCTTGTTTGATCAACATTGCTTTGGAGCGATTTGGAAATAACTGTTTTGATTTTAAATGCCCGAAACGGTTACTTGGTAAACAACTAATGATTCACACAAGAAAAAATCCATGTATAATAAATACGGTGATGTCTAATTAGGTGTAAAACGTAAAGCCCTTTGAAAGTCTTTCATTGATCTGACATTAATGGCATTGAAATGTCATAAACAACGTTTATGAAAAATGTTTTATATCTTATGTAATTATATATTACGTAAACAATAGTAAAGCTTTAGTCTCTCCTACTCTCTCTCTCTCTCTCTCTCTATATATATATATATATATATATATATGAATAGACTGACATGAATAGATGGAGAATGTAGACGGAATCAGTGATTCCTTTTCTGTTTAAGAATGAAATTGAAAGAAGAAGAGAAAATAATATTTTCATCTGGACGCAAGTCTGAGAGCGAAGAGGAGAAACGTGGAGAGAGAGAGGGAGAGAGAGTCACAGAGAGAGGAGAAGTGAGAAAGAGAAGAAGAGTGAGGGAGAGAAAGTGCAAGACAGAAAGAGAGGAGGAGAGAGTGAGAGAGCAATCGTAATAGCAAAGATAAGAGAAAAAAAGAAAAGATGAGGAGAGAGAGAGAGAGAGAGAGAGAGAGAGAGAGAGAGAGAGAGAGAGAGAGAGAGAGAGTGAAGACCGAGTGGAAAGGAAAAGCGAAAAAGGGAGAATAAGACTGAGAGGAAGAAAAGAGAAAGGGAGAGATAACGAATAAAGAAGGATAAGGAGGAACAATAGGAATAAAGATAGAAAGAGAGAAAACGTGTAAACAGATGGAGAGAGAAAAACAGAAATATCTTCAAATTAGAGAGATAGAGAGAGAGAGAGAGAGAGAAAGAGAGAGAGAAAGAGAGAGAGAGAGAGAGAGAGGGAGAGAGAGAGAAGTAAAGTGAGAAAGAAAGAGACGATAGGTGTGGTTGGTAGGGAGGTAGGGTGCGGCCTCTCCGTGCGGAAATCCATTTTTGTGAACGTGGATCTCGTAGAAAATGGAATTGTTCCTGTTAGAGCCAGAGAAAAGCAAACAGCCGTATAAGACATCGCCTGCCCACAGCGGGGAAGTGTGGGATTTGTCAAGGATGTTATTACTAGTTGCATTGGACGCTACGATTACTGGAAAACATTCATCTGTCTGTACGTTACGTGTGTGTGAGAAATTCATCCCCCTCCTCTCTCGGACATGCACACACACGCGCGTGGGCTAGTCCACCAGCGCACACATGCATATATATATATGTATATCAGAGTGGTATGGACTTGATGAATAGATAAACAAGGAAAAGTAATATGCATATACACACAGACACTGTGTAATTAGTATTCTTAAATATGATATCACAAGTTGGTTTGCATGCAGTCCGAGATTGAAACCGACACACCAGATTTGATATTCACAAGGGTGAACATTCAATAGAAATAACACGAACACCGAATCATGTCTGTTGATATACTTACTAATCCCTCATCGTTGAATACGTTTTTGGGTAATGTACGTAGGTAAGCCCTGTTTGGAAAATAAATTATACGTCTAAGCCAAACAATACATTGACCAGGTCATGACAGATCATTTTAGATGACACTTTCTATATAATGTAACGCAATTATATATATATATATATATATATATATATATATATATATATATATATATACATTAATATAAATTGCATTATATCATAATATAACACGATTTATAATTATATATATATATATATATATATATATATATATATATATATATATATATATATAAATTACGTTATATTATACAGAAAGTCTCATTTGAAATAATCTCCTGTCATTACCTGGTTAATGTATCACTTGGCTTATACAATGTAAATAGAATAAACAATTAAGGAAAATGAAGATGCTGCAAGAGACGAATTTTCTTCAATTGTTTATGCTTTTTATGTTGCCAAGTGATACATTAACCCTGTAATGACGGCGAACCATTTTGGAGAAGAGTTTCTGTATAATATAACGCAATTTACGATCATTCTGTCGGAACACATATATCCATTTCTTAATATATACATATATATAAGACTGGAATGGACTTGATACATAGATACATAAGTAAAAGTAGCATATATATATATATATATGTATATATATATATATATATATATATATATATATATATAGAGAGAGAGAGAGAGAGAGGGAGAGAGGGAGAGAAAAGGAGAGAAGGAGATAGGTAGATACATAATTGCGTTTAGATGTTGATAAACTGCTAGAAAAACAACTAGATAAAACGATAGATAGAGAGATCAGAAAGTTCACAGCCCCATCCCAAAACAAGGGGTTTAACCTAGACATCAGCATGACTGTAAACTACAAAGCCTTATATAACTTTAAACACAACCTAAAATGTTTGTATGATTTCTTTTGAAGTAGTGCTTGTTGAAATTCAGTTGATGTGAGGGAAAAAAAAAAGAAAGAAAAATGGACCAGAAGAAGCCAGAGCTATAATTAAATATTCGTAAAAATGGGTACGTCACTCAAAGAAATCCTTGAAAACATGTTCAACACATTTGATGAGGACACCCTAAACTCATCATCAACCGTCTTTCAACATCCGTTGTTGGACATAGACCTTTTCCAGGATTCACCACAATTCTCTATCATGGATGTTGCAGAGCCAGTACTTTCTGAATTTGTTTTGCTCGTCTCTCTATCTAATATTCTGCCGGCCTCGGTTGCGCATGTGATCTCAGGGGAACCCATGTCGTGAGTCACGATGTCCATCGGTTGTCCGCCATTCTTGCAACATGGCAAGCCCACTGCCATTCGAGATTTTTAATGGATTCTATAATGTCCCTGACTCCTGTCTTTTCCCAGATGTATTGTGCTGTCTTGTGGTCTTTTTATGTGAGGTTGAGCATAATTCTTTCAAATGCACATTGCATGGTTCTCAATTTGCGGATCTGTCTCTCGGTTAGGTTCCATGTTTCACCTCCATAGGTGACTATTGGGAGGATGCATTGGTTATACACCCTTCTTTTTAGGATTAATGGGATCTTCTTATTTTTGAAGGTTGAGCTAGCTCCACCAAAGGCTTACCATCCTAGCGTGATCCTTCGCTTGATTTCTTCTTTTAAGGGTCCCGTTGAGATTCGTTATCCCTAGTAGATGTAGTGATCTACTTTATCCAGTTCCGTGTCCTCGATTTTGATCTTAGTGTTTTTATTTCTGACATGATTGTTGCTCATGATTTTCGTCTTGCTGACGTTCATGTGTAGGCTGACTTTCTTGCTCTCTTCATTTAGTTCATCTATCATTAGTTGGAGGTCGTGCAGGTTCTCTGTGAAACCATTAAAAGTGTGTTGCCAATTTCAAGAGATGAGGGAGAGCACGGAATATAACTTATATTTGTGATGACGGAGACCATTGACAACATACGATCCAGTGGAAGCCATTTATTGCATGGTTATGAATGAGGGTCGTTTAACTCATCAACACATAACACCCTGGGCATCAGTACTTTTGACGGACATCACAGAGGCGAGCAAGATGTCTGTAAGGCGGATGCTTCGAATGGTGACAGCAGAACAAAAACCAGAAAATCAAGGACACTTTTGGCTCGCTTTCGGGTGGATCAAGCCGGTTTCTTCAAGAGTGTTTCGAGCCAGGATTGAGTTCAACACTTTGATCCTAAATCAAAGAATCAAAGCAAACAATAGAAACACCCCGAGGGTCCACCTTCAAAAAGTTACATCTGTCGGCAGGGTAATGTTTTTTGTCTTTTGGGATACTGTGGGATTACTCATGATTAACAACTTGTAAAAGGGTCAAACCATTGATGGACTCTATTATAAATCAGAATTGTGATAATCGAAAAACAAAGCAATCAAATAGAAACGGGAATGGAAGTTTCGAGCTGGTGTGCTGTGGTACCAGAACAATGCGCTCGTCCACACAGAACAAGTGTCAATGGCAGAAGCAGCCAAATATGGCTTTGAACGGTTGCCACGTACACCTTACCCACCGGACCTGGCAACCTACAATCCGAAATCAAATGCCACTTGCATGGTCACCATTTTCCGAGTGATGGGATTCTTGCTGTAGAGGGATATTCGGAGGTGCAAGACACGTAGCAATGACAGTGGACCCAATGCTGTGAAGTTGAGAGAGACTATTGTAATTGAAGAGGAACAATATCTCTGGGTGAGGCCAATAACCTTTCCAAGTACCCTCGTATAGACCTGAAAGAAAGAGAGAAAGATACATATATATGACCATATACATATGTATGCGTTATAGGCATTATGCAAACATAGAGAGAAAGAGAGCGAGAGAGAGAGAGAGAGAGAGGGGATAAGAGGGAGATACATACATAGAGATAGAAACAGATAGATATGAGCGTAAATGATAGATAGATAGATAGATAGATAATGCACGTATAAACATACATAAAAAAGGCGTATATATAAATAAACGTATATATAAAAAAACGTATATATATATATATATATATAAATATATTTATATATATATATATATATATATATATATATATATATATATATATATATATGAACATGACATGAACAGCAAGTCACGTTTATTGTTATAGCTTGTAATGCACCATCGTTAAAAACGTTTTTTGAGTAACCTATGTAAGCAAACCCTAGTACAAAAACTAAATAATATATAATATAAAATAATATTAACATACAATATACATAATATTATGTATAGAATAACAAACTACGTATTAAAACATAAGCTATATAGTAGGAAAAAAAAGATTGTATTTGATCAAAACTGCTTGGGAGCCATGTTAACTGTTTTGTTTTCAAAATCCCCGAAACAATTACACGGTAAAAAATCTCATGATTCCAACAAAAGAAAATTCATACATTGTACAATAATGACACAGTGTATGTGAAATAAGGGAAAAAAAACAATTGAGAAAATTACATAAATTGCATTGACAGATATTTCGAGATAGGTGACTGAGTGAACACCAAAAAATTTTAATAAGTTTTTCAATGTTCTTTGTTTGAAGTTGGAAAGCTTTCTAGACAATATATATATATATATATATATATATATATATATATATATATATATATATATATATATATATATATATATATATATATATATATATATATATTATTAAAGCTAAACAAACAATCATAGAAAAGATATCATTCGACATTGGCATAGGGGTTCTTAAGTGCACATAGCGTCCACACATACATATAACACCGCCAGAACATTGCCTCGTTCCAGTTACTCATTTAAACAGATTTATCTATAATTGACAACAATATATATATATATATATATATATATATATATATATGTATATATATATATATATGTATATCTATATCTATCTATCTCTCTCTCTATATATATATGTATATATAAAGGATTATACACGAAGAACGACAAAAAAGAATCTACACCAGTCAGTGAGGACCGAAACCACTTCACTTACAATGCTCCTCTCAGCATAACTCCACGAGAGGCGCCCTTGAATTCGAGGAGGTATCTTCAGATACGAGTGTATGCACTTTCAGGGATTACCACGTTCATGCCCTTTCCAGCTACAGGCCCTACGTTTATGGAACATCCTGTGTAAATCCAGCCCATTGTCAATGGTTTGAGATAAGTGACACGTAGAGAAAGGGGGGTGTCACTTGCACGTACGCATCGGGAAGTCGAGGTAGGTTGAGATTTTAGCGGAATTGTCTCTGAAGACAAGCACTGAATGACGGTAATACAACAGGCGTTTCACTGCTTATCTCTCTCTCTCTCTCTCTCACTTTATATTGATGGACCTCTCCCTCACTTCCTTTGTTTCTTTCATCTTCTCTTCTCAATCTTCTTTTTTTTTCATTCCTATTGTTTCTTATTCTCTTCTCATCTTTGTTTTTATCTCTCTCTCCCCCAATCTGATTTTCTTCCTTTCCCTTTCTTTTTCTGTGCCTTTCTTTTTACTCTTTTCTGCTTTCTTTTCTCTTTTTTCCCATTTTTATCCCCACCATCCCCCCCTCTCTCTCTTTCTCTCCCTCTCTCTTTCTCTCCCTCTCTCTTTCTCTCCCTCTCTCTTTCCGCTGTTTTTATATCTCTCTTCTGTTTTTATCTCCCATTTCTCTCTCTCTCTTTTTCTCTCGCTTTTCACTGTCTTTATCTCTCTTTTTCTGTTTGTCTTCTTTCTTTTTCTTTCGTCTCTGCTTTTCTTCTATATCCCGTCATTTCTCTCTATTTTTTCTCTCTCTTTTTACTCTGTTCATTTCACTTTTTCGTCTATCTTATTTAATCTCCCATCATCTCTCTCTCTTTCTCTTTCTTTCTTTCTTTCTTTCTTTCTTTTCACCGTTTTTATCTTTTCTGTTTGTCTCCCTTGTTTTTGTCTCCTTTTCTTTCATCTCTTGTCATTTCTCTCTCACTTTCTTTCTTTCTTTCTTTCTTTGTTTCTTACTTTCTTTCTTTCTATCTTTTCACTGTTTTCATCTTTTCTGTTTGTCTCCCATGTTTCGTCTCCTTTTCTTCTGTCTCTGGCCACTTCTCTCTCAACTGTTTTTATTAATCCTTTTCTTTTTTCTCTCTTGCAAGCATAAACAAATTAATATGAAAGGCTCCAACCTGCTTTCAAATATTTTGCTCCCATTGAAAACATGAAGAAAATGTTTGGTAGTTTAATAAGAGGCATGGGTACAAGGAGACAGAAAAACAGTTCGTTATTTTAACAAGAGGGTAGGAAGAGATCGGGGAGAAAAAGAGGTTAGATAGATTCATGAGAAGGTGGGACGAGGGGAGACAGGAAGGGAAGTTAGGTAGTTTAATAAGTGACAAGGCAGAGAAAAAGCAGGGAAGAAATGACGTAATTCAATAAGAGGGTCGAAAGAGAGAGAGAGAGAGAGAAAGAGAGAGGAGTAAGAGAGAGAGAGAGAGAGAGTACACAAGAAATATAATTCAATGAGAGTGTGGGGAGAGAGAAATTGATTGTTTAATTAGAGGGTTGGAAAGGAAAGGTGGAAAAGAAAGATAGCTAGTTTAATGACGGTGTAGGGAGATTTATAAATATGAAACTGATCCATGTTTGTATAACATCTAGATAAAGAACATAGACGGGCAACGGAAACAGGAGAGGAAAGAAGAAAGAATGAAGAGATAGAGACGGAGAGAAATGGAAGCGTTGAGACTCGAGATAATGGATAATCTTTGTTGTGAACACCTGTGGAATTTCTATGGTTTCAGCTCAGTTCAAACGAATTCTCAGATTTATCCCAAATGAACGTATTCGCTGTATCTTTTTAATCTCTCTCCCCTCTCCCCTTTCTCCCCTCTCCCTTTTCTCCCCTCTCCCTTTTCTCCCCTCTCCCTTTTCTCCCCTCTTTCCTCTCCCCCTTTTTCTATTTCCTCCCCTCTCAACTCTCTCTCCTGGGCCCCTCTCCACTCTACCCTCTCTCCATGCTCCTCTCTCCCCTTTCTCCCCTTTCTCCTTTCTCCCCTTTCTCTTTTCTCCCCTTTCTCCTCTCTCTCCTGTATGCCTCTCTCTCTTACTCGCCTTCTCCCTTGATACCACTAGAGGGTAATAAGCAACACTCAAGCTGTCTCTTTTCTCTTGATTATATAAATATATAACAAACAAAAAATATATATGAATGTAGATGAACAAATATATTTATAAATATATGTGGTTTAAATACATATATGTATAGACACACACACACGTATATATATATATGTATTTATACATACATACACATATATGTGTATCAATATATATACATATTTATACACATATATACTTATACACATTTATATCTATACACATATACATCTATATTTAGCCACTCACACACACGCACGCACACGCACATGTATATATGTATATATACAATATCACATATATGTAAATAAATAATTGATTATGTATTGCTATATGGATAATGTAGTAATCCATATAAAAAGATAAAAAATATTTTTTTATTTACATTTATCAATTCATTTGTTCTATTCATGTGTTATTGAGCACTTGAACAATAAATGAAAACACACACACACACACACACACACACACACATATATATATATATATATATATATATTACTATCGGAATGCTCTTACAAAGAGTCGGCAGACTCCCACAGCAAACTCGCATCTGCCAAGAGAAGGACACTCTTGTCAAACCTACGACCTTGGAATCTTGCTCCTATCTAAGCAATCTTGGTGGTCCATATGATGTTAACCGTTGGTTAAAAGGGTGGGGTTGGTTCTGGACAGGCTAGATTAAACATGAAAATACATTGCTCAGACTCGAAGCTTATTCCACTCACAGGCCCCGTCGTCTATGGTCCTATTTTGGAAATCCCACCCCAACGATCCAACGATCTCAGCACGCGAAGCCAAGCTATTGACATATATCTCTCTCTATATGTGTGTTTATATATATATATATATATATATATATATATATATATATATATATATATATATATGGTACATTTTAATTCACACTCACACAACACGCACCACTGATGATGGGAGAAATCCCGAAACATGTATGGACTATTGACATATAAGGATTAATAAACCTTACCACCAAAAACTTCACTCCCGAGTCTGTCTCACTCTCTAAAGTACACATTATATATATATATATATATATATATATATATATATACATATATATATATATATATATATATATTTACTCGAACACACACACACATCTATCTATCGATCTATCTATCTATCTATCTCTCTATATATATAAGCTGTATATGTGTGTGTGAGAGTGTTGTAAATAGTACGAATAGATGGAAGTAGAATAACTAAGACCATTAAAGAAAATGCATGAGAATTGAAGAAGGAGAATAGAGAAATAGGAAGAAGGTGAATGATTTGAAGGAAAGTAGGAGTGAAGTGAAATAAAGAGATGAAAAGAAAGAAAAAAAAACATTCGTCAAAGGTAAAAGCTGTACGAAGTCAAAGACAGAAGCAGAAATGGCGAAGCTGACATTTAAAAACAAACCAATTGCACTACGACGAACTCATTAATGTAGAACTCTGAATAGGAAAGAAAGAATCCATTGCTCAGGCTGGAGGGTTATTCTGCACTCAAGTCCCGCCGTCTATTGTCGTGCTGTTGTGGAAATCCAAACAATTTTCGCTTTCTTGCGTTGCCAAGCCACACACATACACATATATATCTCGTGGTACTGGAAGGTATATTGGATAGTCTATAGCCACACTGAAAAGATGTAATACAACGAAACAGCTGTCTGTGGATGACGCAATTAATAATTATTGTTATAATTAGCGCTCCCTTCTTTAAGGTTGAGCACTCTTAGGTAGGGCACCCGTCCACTACTGCTATAATGTAATGCTCCCCAAACTCTTGAATGGAGCAATTTGGTAGATGAAGAATTATGCGTAAGTAGATATATAGCTTAATTTGGTACTACTGTCCGTTCACTTGTGAGTAGGGCAAGGATAGAATGTCAGCCTCTCGGTCTGGAGCGAAGGTTTCGATCCTGTCTCGTGGTACTAGATAGGATATTGGATAAACTACAGCCACACTGGACAATTGTAATACATCGAAACAGTTGTCTGCGGATGACACGACTAATAATCATCATATTTACATTTACGTAAATGTAAATATTTTGATGTACAATCTCATGGATAGTGTCTTGTTGATGAGCAATATTCAACGAGATGGAGTGGTACTGGGTAACAACCGACGTATTGCGGATGACGAGAATTTTCGTCATTGCAGTTCTATGGCCAACTCAGTAGAATATCCATTTTATTGTGATCGATTGAAACTCAGTTTTATCTGTGAGCCAGGGCTTTTATCTTATCAATGAGTTATTTGCAATGGACGACAGCCTTTATATTTCAGTGGTTAACTACTATAATTGCGACGGTTGATAGTAACATATGAAATTATGCGTTATGCTCAAGTGAAAAGGTGTATACAAATATATATATATATATATATATATATAAAGCAATTTATCTACATTCAGAACAAACAGACCCCTCTTCCTCCCCACTCTCACATTCTCTCTCTCTCTTCATAAACATATATATGCTTTATATTTAGTATAATCTCCTATTAATAAAACGGTTGATAATAACTTATGAAATTATGCGTTATGCTCAAGTGAAAAGGTGTATACAAATATATATATATATATATATATATATATATATATATATATATAAAGCAATTTATCTACATTCAGAACAAACAGACCCCTCTTCCTCCCCACTCTCACATTCTCTCTCTCTCTTCATAAACATATATATGCTTTATATTTAGTATAATCTCCTATTAATAAAACGGTTGATAATAACTTATGAAACTAAGCGTTATGCTCAACTGAAAAGGTATATATATAGATATTCCCGAAGCGGAATGCACATATATATATATATATATATATATATATATATATATATATATATATATATATATATATACCAGTTAGCCTACACATTATAACCTCATGTCTAATAAGGTTTTGGTCTGCAAAGCAGCCCTTACCCAATCATTAACCGTGTAATGATGGGAAATCATTTCAAATAAGAGTTTCTATTAAATATAACGCAATTCATAATCATTCTGTTGGATAACATATCCATTTCTCAATAACTCAACTCTTGCATTGAAAAAAAAAAAAGAATAGAGTAAATGTAGACCGTGAATGAGCAAAAACGAGAATTTGGAGTTGAAACAGTTATTTGGGCATTTGCATTGCCGGTGGCTGTTTAACTCAATGGTAAGAGCAACGCTACATTGTAGCTGCTATCCTATCAGTCGTAGGTTCGATTCCTGCAGGAGCTTCATTTTCTTTGATTGTTTATTCTATTTGCGCTGTCTAGGCCAAGTGATACATGTATAATGACGGGAAATCATTTCAAATAATAGTTTCAAAATAATATAACGTTATTTATAATCACACACACACACACACACATATATATATATATATATATATATATATATATATATATATATATATATATACCAAAGTACAAATAAGTAATAGAATATCTGATGTGTGATTGTTTTATTTCATAAAGTGCTCGATACATTAAACATCAAGTTAAGTTTGAGTAGATCTTAAAATATGATGAAATAACGTCTTTGCTGCGCAAACATGTTAATGTTTTTAAATACGAGGAAGTTTCTCCACCAAGAAAAATAGACACACACCCAATAACATTCTAAATAGGGATTCGAATGAATCGAACCATCCCACCGAAGAAGCCTAAACTGGGAAGAAACGTGTCCTTAAGTAGCAAATCCTTTATTCCATTATATATATATTTATATGCTAATCAACCTAGACATTATGACTTGTTGTCAAATGAAGTTTTGGTCTGCAAAGCTCTTACCCAGTCATGCATAAACTGTACCTTTAAAGGTTTCCCGTGGGATCTTGTGCAAGGACGTCCACAGAAGGTCATTTATCTGCTGCAAGTTGCACATTGGAGGTTCTGAAGAGTGAACATATAGGTCCAGCGCATCCCATAAGTGCTCAGAGGGATTGAGATCTGGGGAGTCAAGTAATCAGTTTGGCTGGCATTTCATATGCATACGCAGTATTTAACAGCTAAGACACTTTCTGATTATAAATTATTCTGGTCTTAACAAATTAGATAGATAATCAAATTTTGATTCCCTATAAGATAGTCAAAGGTGCGTAAAGCATATCCTTGCTGAGAAGGGTGGAAAATTCTAGAAAGATAGTCAAACTCCACTCCGTGTTCTATTCTGGGTGATGATGATAACTACAACTTTTGTATATATATATATATATATATATATATATATATATATATATATATATATATATATGCAATGCTCTTCCATGGGAATAGAGCACTCTGGTGGATGGGGAATTTAAGCTAAATGAATATATAACGCTTAAATTCAGCCTTACTGATCGTCCTATTCTGCGGCTCAGCGGAAGGATACCGGCCTCTGGGTCTGAAGCTAAGGTTTCTAATCCTGTCTCATGGTACTGGATGGGATAACGGATTGTTTCTATCCACACTGAAGAGTTGTTATACAACGAGACAGCTGTCTGTGGATGACACAATTATATATATATATATATATATATATATATATATATATATATCTGAAAAATTATAAAAACAATTATAATTATATGATTGAACAACCGTTGAGTCAAAATTTTAGAAAAATCTTATTGGAGAATTAATGTGATCAGAATAAATTCTGTTTATGACATTACAGGCGTTTCCTGCTGGAAAACATCTAAAATCGAGCAGAGAAACATCTACATTCTGGAGAAACAATTTTAGGAGCGGTACTGATGCCAATTTTCAACTCGACAAAACGATATGGCCTGGTACATACTTACTCACATATACACCCTACCTTTTGTGGCTACAATTGTTAAACGTGTATTTATTTGTATATATGTATTCATTAGAAAAAATAAGTCCACATAGATCAGTATTTCAATATCTACGACTTGTCAATTTGAGTCAACCGGTAAGGCAGCCTCCTGGCAATCTGATGATTCGGAGTTCAGACCACAGTAGGGAAATGTGCATCTTATATAGGGGTTTACATTCCCATTTTGGTGAGGATTATTCTTCTGGTTCTGGTTACGGTAGCGAAAACAAAGTAAAATCGGGACTTCGTAATGGAGTTCGTCAAAAATCGATTCTCTCGAAAATGGTGAAAGGCACCTAAAGCAGGTTTTTTTTCTGAGAAAGATAAAAACCTTCTGTGAGAATGGAATCATGAAATTGCCTGGAAGACAGCAGATGGTAGTAGAAAAAAGCTGTAAATATGTTGACCATTATTTCTGGCTAGAATTTATTTCTTCTTGATTTTAGATACTTTACGGATATCCGAGATTAATATTAGAGAAATACTAGCCGAAAATTGATGAATGTTGTCAATGTTTCATCTAATAAAAACGGTAGATAAAGTTAATGTCTGAGAGAATTTTTTTTTTACTTAATAAATATCTTTTGCCAACTCTTTTACTTATATTCGGCCATTCACTATAGCCTAAAGTTCCGAGATGAAGTATTTTCAGTTCAAAATCGATAATACAGACGATTGGGCTCAGTTTTGTTGTTTGTAATGCAATGCTTTGGTCGATAAATTCTTCGATACTTTATTCCCTGAGGGTGTTCCGCTTTAAGAAGATACGAGACGCCCCTACTTGGACACCCAACATCGGGTTTTATTGGGAAAAAATCTACACAGGGTGTCCCAAAAATGTATGACTACAGGCTCAAAAGATCAATCCCTTTGCATATATAGAAAAACATATAAGGGTGAAACCGACCGCCTCATTGAAATCGGACTCAACAAACATAAGAAAGCCATAGCCAAAAGAGAGGTAGAAAATCTGGTATGGCAGACCATGTATGGTGTGGGAGAGGTATGAATTACCCTCGCTGGGATGAGGTCAAGATTATTGACTGGGAGCATTTTGGATGATTATTGAAGCTGAAGGACAATGTATATCCGCTTAGCTCTCGGATTAGCACAGATTTCAATATTATGCAGTTTAGTTCGTTTAGCTAAGCAGTCTCTTAGCATACAGGCATATGCACACATACATGCAGAAATATAGGCGAAAACAAATACATACATGCAGATACACCGATATTCACATGCACATATTCATGCATATACACTCAAAAACGTACGTACAGAGACAGTAGACACTCATAAACACGAACACAGTCACACATACGCCCCCTAAATATATATATCTATATCTATATATATATCTATATCTATATATCTATATCTATCTATATATATATATATATATATATATATATATATATATATATATATAAGATTAGACGGTCTATGTCCGACAGAATGTAATAATCATATGAACAATTTATTTGGGAACATACTTCGTTCGGCACCGAAATTAACCGAGTAGCAAATTGAACAGCCGCTCACTTGAATGAATATTTCTCATTTTTTTTCATCCATTAACATGGTCGGCTGTTCGACTTGCTGATTGGTTAATTCCGGTGTCTAACGAAATATGTTTCCAAATAAATTGCCCCTCACACACATTAACATACATATGTTTATATATATATATATATATATATATATATATATATATATATATATATATGATTGGGTAGACATTTTCAACTCGGTGATAATTATTTCACAATTATTGTTAATTGATGATATTTATAGCAATTATTTTTCATTAATGAAATTGTTTGATTAATTGGTGCATAATTTCCTGAGCTGCTATTTACAAAGTATGTATACAATTTTAAGAGATTACTGTATAAGAACTAGAAAACAAAAAAATAAAAACAAACAAATATCTAATCAACGACTAGTTTGGTTAGTCACTCAATAAAAATCGTCGCGCGGGTAACGTCTTTTGGCAGCTTGTCGTGTTGGGGGTGATCAATTGGAACAAATTGGTAAGAGAAGTGATTGACGAATAAGTTACTTCTTTCGCCCTCCCTTGGGTTGTTTTTACAAAAAAGTCTCAATTATAAAAAAAAAACAAAAAACAAAATCAAGTATGAGGTTAACTCAAATTGTAAATTGAACTCCCCACGAAAGACCTCCTGGGGATTTATGAAAAGAGTTTGTTTCCCTAGAGTGAATTTACAAATCTCTTTAGTAACTGAAAAAACCTATGTTGATATTGGCAGTTTCGGTTGACGGTTTCGAATGAATAAGTGACAGATTGACACTAAGTCAACACTAAGACAGTTTATTCGGTTGATTGCTATCCATTACTAACAAGCATTAAGGAGACCATCAAGTGTCAAATTGATTGCAAAGTCGGTCTTCAAAGTCGAATGTTGCTGGGACATCAACAATGTTCCTTACTTGGTCAAGTTCAAAACACGTTTCTTTTATGCATTTATTAGATTCCTACTCATGAAAAGTCTTCTTTTTTTTTTTAGATGTGTCACATCACTATTTGTTGCTTTTGGGTCGGTCTGTCGGTCCCGTATTGTTAAACAGCTGAAATAGCAGAGAATGAAAGAATATGTGAGATATCATTAAACAATGTAGCGTCATAAATGTAGTACAATTTTTAGAACACAATCCAGATCAATTTTTCACCTGCTTCTAATGTCGTAATAGAATCTCTGAATTAAAAAAAATGGTTTTTGCGCATTGAAATGGACATCATCGAAAATAATACCGGCTGCATTTTTCTATATCTCAATATATAAAAAATATGAGAATCAAAAGGCCCAAAGGGAAGCTACGTGTTCTTCTTCTTCTTTCTCCTGCAACTATTATCACGGACATTGGACACATTGAACTTATGGTTCTTGCTTTAACATCTTAGAGGCTAATGTTAAAAGTGAAAGATTGAGTAATGTTACTGCCTTTTTGCAAATTCAATGTAAATTCGAGACTGTTCTAGAAAGTCACTTAATAGAAACCGTCGTGAGAGCAACATCTTTCGGCAGTTTGCTATGTTGGGGAAAATCAATTGAAAATTTTGAAAAAGTCGTGATCAACAAAAATGTTACTTCTCTTGCCTTTTGTCTAAATTTTCAAAAAAAAAAATCGAGCGATCAATTAAACATAATCTTACATTGTAAATTGAAAGCCCCACTAAAGGCATACTCAGGAGGAGATCTTTTAAAAAAAACAACTTTTTTTTTCGAGAAGTAATATTGAGGGAATGTTTAAATTTTCAGTCCTTTAGCTCTTTTATTCCGGTCTGTACGGGTGATACATCCATAGCCATTCAGCAAGCCAGACTAGTTCAAAAACTGAATAAACCTATGATTTTAGTTTCAGTTGACGGTCTCTGATATAATTCGCTATTTCTAGACTTTTTTTTAGCCTTTAACAGCATTGCTGTACACCAAAGAATAATGCCTCTGAGTTTTTTTTGCTAACAGTTCACTCAGTAAAGTGCTGTCCATTTCAAACAGGCATTACAAAGACTTCCCAGTGTGAAATTGACTTGTAAGCCTGTCTTCCACAAATGTCTTTTGGTTAATTTAATTGTTGTTTCGTCACGCCGTAAGATAGGCATCGGCTTCGAGCAAATGTTGACATTGATGTTGAAGATAACGCCGACGGGGGAGGTTCCTGCAATTCCACGCCCTTCCAAATTGAACGAGATACACCAAATTTTCGGGAAGATTAACCAGATGATTTCGGATCCTGAATTCAATCAGATAATCCAGGATCCTGGATTCACTCGGTGGTACAGCATGCACACCGATTATCTATAATGAGCGGGTTTTTACGTGGTGAGATTGCAAGGCCAAACCACCACTTTTCTTTCGCAATTTTTTTGCTTATAGCTGCAAGGAAGAGTGTATTTCACAACGGTTTTTTGAATTTAGAGTTGTCCTTCCTCCTATTATACTGGTTGTCAACCTAGGCTTGCGAGCAAAGTATTCTCTATCATTCTACCCGTGGCTGGGAGATGGAAGAAGAGATATATTCATGTCTGTATCGAGGGCATTAGTGCAAAGTGGATGCAAGCAGCCCCAACTGGAATTAGAATTAGGTTTGCCGATTTGATTTTTCGTGCCGTTAACTGTTGAGTCACTCTGACCTCCAAAAGAAATCAAGCGAAGAATCACCCTAGGATGGCAAGCCTTTGGCAGAGCAATCTCAACCTTCAAAAATAAGAGGATCCCATTAATCCTAAAAAGAAGGGTGTATAAACAATGCATCCTCCAAAAAGTCACTTATGGAGCTGAAACATAGAACCTAAGCAAGAGACATGGAACCTAACCGCAAAATGAGAACCATGCAACGTGCACATGAAAGAATTATGCTGGGCCTCACATGGAGAGACCACAAGACAGCACAGTACATCTGGGAAAAGACAGGAGTCAAGGATATCACAGAATCTATCAAAAATCTCAGATGGCAGTGGGCTGGCCATGTTGCAAGAATGGCAGACTATCAATGGACATCGCAACTCACGACCTGGATCCCCCGAGATCACATGCGCAATCGAGGCCGGCGGAATTTTAGATGGAGAGACGAGCTAGACAAATTCAGTAAGTACTGGCTCTGCGACGCCCATGATAGGCAAGTGTGGTGAATCCAGGGGAAGGTCTATGTTCAGCGACAGACGTTGAAGGACTGATGATGATGACCTCCAAAAATGTCATGTTATGAGAATGGTCAAAGTTTAAGGATTTTTAGTCCAAATTGATTTCCAATGGTTATTTGAATAGATAGAAAATTACAAGAACAAAGGTTATCTGAATAAATAAAACAAAATTGAAGAATCAATTTCCTGGTATTCAAAGTTATTGATTTTGATTCCCACATTCTTAAAAGAAAAGAGAAAAATAGACCAGTGGTCACATATGGAGCTGAAACATGGAACCCAAGATGCACCCTCAAACTGAGAACCATGCAACATGCACATGAAATAATCTTGCTCAGCCTCACATGGAGGGATCACAAGACAGTACAGTATATTAGGGAAAAACAGGAGACCGAGACATCATAGACTGGTAGAAAGCTGGATCCCCAGAGATCAGATGCGAGGCCGACAGAAAGTAAGATGGCGTGACAAGATAGATGAATTTAGAAAGTACTGGCTCTGTGACGCCCACGATAGAGAAGTCTGGCGAATCTTGGGGAACATCTATGTCCAACGACGGACGTTAACAGACTGATGATGCTTATTACCTTTTTTTCGACATTTTACATTCGGAGGCCATTTTCAATGCCAGAAAAAAAAACAGGTCTGGTTAGTCACCCATTAGAAAGTATCATACAGCCAATATGATTTTTGAGATGATGAATAAAATTATTCAAAATGTATGATCAATGAATAAGTTGCTTCCTCAGCCTTTTTTGGACAGTGATCCTAAAACAATTTGAAAAAAAAAACAGGCGGGAATGAGCTCAGGGATAAATATAGCGTAAAACTTCATTTTAAATTGAATCTTCATAAGGAAGATTCTGGTGAATATGATTCGATAGAATGCAGCGTTGGGGATGATCAATGAATAAGTTATTTCCTCAGCTTTTTTTGACTAATGATCACCAAACAATTTGCAAAAAAACACCCCCCCCAGGAAAAAACAAATCAAAAAAACAAAACAGGTAGACACAAGCTTAGGGATAAATATAGCATAAAACTTCATTGTAAATTGAACCCTTATTAGAAACATTTTGGTGAATGTTCAAATTTTCATCTCGCTGGCTATATTGGTGCTGCCTGCAGACATGATACATGCATAGCTAGCCAGACAGACAGACCAACTTAAGTTGGTCTGTCTGTCTGGCTAGCTAGCTAACTGAGAGAAATCTATGTTGACAGTTTTTTTGACAGTTTTGGATGACAGTTTCTAACACAGATACACACGAACACACACACACACACACACACACACACACACACACACACACTCGCAGAATACATTAATTTCTAAGCTTACCACAGGATTAATATATTCAAGGTAACCCCCGCAAAAAAATAAACACACGGCCTTTAATGGTCAATGCTCAAATGACGCTCACTAAATTTGAGATGTTGAAAATCGAACAACAGTAGCCATCAAAGGTGGCAAAGGGGTCTATCTTTCTTCACATGTGCTTGTACTTGTCTATGTGTCTGTGTGTGCTCCTAGCCATACCGTTTTGTCAACAGACTTTGAAACTGGCGTCAGTACTCAACTAACTCTTTAGAAATACTGGGGTTAATTTTGACGGGTTTATCAACAACATCTGGATTTTCGATAATTGAGATGTTTTTAGATATTTTTAAAAACTCCAATTTAGATGTCTTTCAGTGAAAAGCGCTAATGATATCATGCAGAGAATTTATTCTGACCATATCTATTTTTCGATTGCATTGTTTTTACATTACTTCAAATTTCGACACCACGGTCGTTCAATTATTGACTACGATGGCGAGTATTTTTTCTCAAATTGAACACTTGATTTCTTTCTAAGAGAAAGTTTTAAAGGGAGACTTTCTACCACGAAACCAAGTTCCATGTGTGAAATTCCTTGCGTAGATATTCTCGCTGAGGTTTGCAACGTAATCTCTCGACACAAAACAAGAATAATATTTTGATTTGACTGCTTGCTACTTGTACGTTGTTCATTAGTAGATCTCAATCATGTGTCTCGTAAACTCAATTGAAGACCAGGGATTAATCTAATCAAGAGAATTAGAAGCAAAAACGATTAACTATGTAATCTGTTGAACTTAGAATGAACCCTACTTTTTAAAGACAATAATCGATTTATATAAAGTCAAACCCTTCTGGTTTTAAGTCTAGTGCGATCTTAATAATATGCACTTCTGGCATATTTGTGATTATGAAGGTCCGCACTGAAACTTACTATTTATATTTCTCAGGTACCAGCATTTTAAAAACGCATTTCGTTAATTTAAATATCGTATTCGTAGTTTTAATTTTAGTTTTAATTACAAGAAGAATATTTCACGTCCTAAAAAGGGAGTGGTTGATTGCTTTACAAATAATATCCACAAACTCTTCCTACAAATTAGCCTTTCAATAATTAAATCAATTCGTAAATAGACCCGTGAAGACACTTTTATTGGAACCCGATGACTAGCTGGCTCCTTTTTTTCGGCAAGATAATATGCGATGCGAGATCTTTACAGCACACCATTCCAAACCTTTGAAACACAAATATCTCCGAGTTCATATAGAAGTCACAAATAATTCTTCAAATCAGAATTTTATACAATCTTTCTTTTCATTAATGTCATAAAGATTATTACGATAAATTGAACGGGCTACAAGTTTCGGGCGTCTTTGACGACGATACCTGTCGCTTTGTTGACAAAAATGCGCTGAGACGCTACGTTTTTCTCTAGTCAAAAGCCCACGTTTCGAAGTATTTCTCTAAAAGATCTTTTTATTCGTTTATTTTTTCGGGTCTTTTTGATTTTACTATTTACTTTTTCTCATTTCCTGATGTCAGCCTCAAGTCGTGCGTAGCTGTCAACAAACGCCAGAAAAAGAACGATTCGATTTTTATCTATTCCTTTACTTCGAAAATACATCTTTGTTTACTTCACTTACTTAGTTACGTAGACAAGATATACTGCGGTGTAACGGATATGCACCTTTTGGTTATCCGGTACAGGGACATACGCACTTACTTTCGGTGTCTCAGAATGCTGAGATAGATTAGAACTGGGGATAAGATCTCACCAAAGTTGAAACCACGCCCTTTGAATTCTGAATTTGAGGCCCCTATAGACTGTAAGACCCGATGTTGAAGCTTGTTTAGCTCATCCCTAAGTTTGGAGAGATTCAACCGCCCCCTCACGTTAAACGTAAATAAATCGATAATATAAAACAAAAGGCTCCTATGTGAAAGTAATGCTGCAGGGATCGAATCTTCCACCGATAGGGTGGCCGCTTCAATGCAGTGTTGCTCTTACTATTGACCTAAACAATGATAACACAATTGTTGCGTTAAAAGAAACAAATAGAGCATATATAGACCGTGAATGAACAAAAATGAGAATTTGGAGTTGAAATAGTGATTTGTGTCTTTGCGTTGCCGGTGGCTGTTTAGCTCAATGGTGAGAGTAACGCCACCTTGAAGCGGCTACCCTATCGGTGGCAGGATTGATTCCTGCAGCAGCCTCATTTTCTTTAATAGTTTATTCCATTCACGCTGTCTTGGCCAAATGGTACATTCACTGTGAAATAACGAGATATCATTTCAAATGAAAGTTTCAATATAGTATAACACAACTTAAAATCATTCTGTCGGATCATACATCCATTTCATATATATATATATATACATTCTGTTTCACTACAAAGATTTTTTCGATGTCTCATTACAGATTGCACATTCTGTTTCGCTTAAACAGTGAAACAGAATGTACAATCTGTAATGAGACACTGAAAAAATCTTTACTCATTTTATAATCGCTTTACTAATGATATTGAGTAGTTTTTGCACTAATGCCTCCTTAACACATATACACACGTTTGTTGCATATTTTATCATTGTTCTTATATATATATATATATATATATATATATATATATATATATGTATATATATATATGAGTGAGTGTGTGTGTGTGTATGCTTGTGTGTGTGTGTGTGTGTGTGTGTGTGTGTGTGTGTGTGTGTGTGTGTGTGTGTGTGTGTGTGTGCTTGTGTGTGTAACGTAAAGGAATAGTCCAGAGATAGAGAGAGTGAGAGTTGAAAACTTTCCGCTGGAAATTCTATGCACTCATACGCACACACGCACACATACACACAAATGCATACACACACAAACGAACACAAGCATAGGCATATTCCTATACATACATATATATATATATATATATATATATATATATATATATATATATATATATATATATATATATATATACATATATGCATATACAATTCTAAAAAGATCCGTATCTATGCCAGCGGAATTAAAATTCATAAGTGATCTTTGTCGATTAATAAATCAACTTCAGGCATTCATATTTCATATCTTCGATTCTTTCTTAATTAAATGTCATATATACAATGGCGAGCAAAATATGAGGAACGGCTATAATAAATTATATTAATTGATTGTTATTGCTGAAACAAATTACCTGGATAAACTTTTTTTTTGCGTGTGCCCCCCGGGCCGCTCCGGGGCTACAACTTTGAACTGACACATCAATAGAGACCACATTTTTTTTTCTCAAAAAAGTGCTTTTGGGGAATTCTACGGCCATTTTGGAGAAATTGTTGTGCTGTCATTTTTTTCAGATAATTTTAGATAAAAGGTCCATATTTCCAAGATGATGTTTGATAGCTGATTTCTTTTCCTAGATAATTTTTCAAATAATTAGTTCTGGTACACACATAGGCTACGGTGATTCATTCATTCGAGGTACAGATATTACAATACTATCTAGGTACATGGTGTAGAATTTATAGCTCGATCGGGAAGAAGAAAAGTCCAAATAATCATATAAAAAAATAGTTGGTTTGTTTTGGATGATCTAAAAGTTAAGATATGCATTCATTTTTTCTACTACTGTTAAAAGTGTTCAAATACTGTTTGAAATTACTTTATTTTGGTCAACATATTGATGAAACTAATATCACCGGCGAATGACCGCTCCTACGAGGAAACAAACCAAGCTTCCAGAAAAGAGAAAACCGCCGATCTTTGCGTGAGTGGAATGTATATTTCGGCTATTGAAATTGGTCTTGGACGATCTAATAGTTTTGTTCACAGAATAATCACCTGAAATGAAAAAAAATGTCTGATAGTCTAGAATGTAACAAGAAGTCTGGACAACCTCGCAAAACTACAAAGAGGGAAGACCACATGATGTTAAAGATATCTATTGGAGACTGATGCAAGACTGATGCCGAGATTTTATCCAGTGAGGTGGAAATCCAGACTTTGAAATGTCGAGCTTTACTATTTCACATAAACTGGTTGAAGCTGCATTGGAAATTGGGACCCATTCAATCAAGCCTCTTATCAGTCGTAAACACCAGAAAGCATGTCTTTAGTATACAAAAGAACATTCTCTTCAGACTCCTGAACGGTGATTCTAGGTTCACTTTAGTAATGAATCGAAGTTCAACTTATTAGAATCTGAAGGACCGAAAAGATTGTAAGGCGTAGGTTAGGCGAGAGGCTAGCCCTTTAGTGTATCAAAGGCGAATCTGAAATTTGGGCGTGGCAGTGGGATGGTTTTGGGTGACAACTCTGCAGCTGGCATTTACCCTCTAGTCTGTCCGTCCAGCAAGGTGAATTCTTCCTAAGTCCGTAAAGAGCTCCAACAGCACGTTCTTTCACCCCCACCGTTTAGTTGAGAATCAACCGCCTATTTCCATGCTGGATAATGTTCCCTGTGATAGGGCACAAAAAGTTAAGGACTTCATCAACCAGGAAGGAAATTCAATAATGACCTGGCCTGCCTAAAGCCCTGACAAAAATGTTCTATAGAATGCAGAAAACGTCCCTTCTGGTGCTTACGATTGATAAGAGGCTTCACAGCAGGGCTCCAGTAGAAACAGATATGGGAATTGATAGGAGAAAGTATTCATCGTTTAGATAAAAAGAAAGTGTACGATATCTGAGAGAAGATTGTAACAAGATCACTTGTGAGTCTTGCAAAGAAATAATCGATTCATGATTTCAAGTGATAAAGTACAAGGAGAGTAACACGAAATAATGATCATGTAATCAATGGTTCAAATTTGTTAAGATGTTTTTTGATTTGTTCCAAAACTTTTGATCACTATGTTTGTTGCAGGAATATAGGTTTTTTGTAATTATTATAGATGCTTATTCTTTCCTGATTAAGCCACGAACTTAATAACATATAGCCACTTCATTTAAAGATAGGCTGTGAAAAGATTATCAGTCAAGTGTATTTCTCTCAGTAATAACAATCGATTAAATATTACTACTGTAGCCGTTACTTATGTTATATATGCACTGGCCCCTCTCTCTGTGTCTCTCTGTCCATCTCTCTCTCTCTCTCTCTCTCTCTCTCTCTCTCTCTCTCTCTCTCTCTGTTTTTTCTGGGATCCTGATACGAGAATATACACTTATAGTGATGAGCCAGAACATCATGACATTATGCTGAGACGTAGGGAGTCTGATGGCAATGGGCAACAAAGTAGTCTTTTCATGTTCCTGAAACCATTCCTATACACCTCATACACTGTTTCAAGGCGTATTGTCCAGATGAAAGATGCAACTGCCACCGTTGAAGATCGTAATCAAGAAAGATGGTACATGATCTTCACGGACGCTGAGACAGATGGTACGAGACAAAGTACCTTACATTTGAAGGTTAGGACCCAATGTTTCTTAGCAGAACGTTGCCCAAACCATCACAATGCCTCAACTAGTTTATTGTTTCATTACGATGCATTTTAGTTCCATCGATTCCCTAGGCGTCAAGCTTATTATTCAGGAGAGAGATAGACTCATTGGACCGGGTAACCTTCTTTCATTAACACAAAATCCAGTTCTGTAAGCTCACTTGTCTATTGAAGTTACTCTTGGCCATGGACATTGGTAAGCGTACGTGCTACGACTGGTCTGCTGCTACGTCTCCCGTACACATCATAGTTCAAAGTCTTTTGGGTCGTGATGTATTAAAGTTATCTGTGATTTACGTCACGGTAGCCTTTCTGTTGGTTCAGACTTTATGGGAAAGCCTCCGTTCGCACCGAGAAATCTTGACTGCACAATATGCCTTGTCACTGGTTGGGGATCGTCCCCTGCGGCACTGCAAAGAAGACATTAATAACACTTGAACCATTGTACACCAGAGGCCGTGCCGTCTCTGCAATGTGTGACTTGGTCTTCTAGCCATAAAAGTATGGCCCCATCAACGTCACTCAAATCTCTCTTTTTGTCCAGAACTTCAGCATTCAATACAACAGAATGAAGTACTCCGTACCGGCTTACTGTCTAACATACCTCTGAGCCTCACATGTGCTGTTGTTATGAGACAGTAGCTGTCGTTTTGGCCACATATCGCCGGTCATAATATTTTGGCTAATCGATGTTATTCTTGTAAATAGATACATATCTATAAATGTGCACGGAATTGAAATTCAGAAGTGATTTTTGTCGATTCATAAATCACATTCAGGTATTCATGGCACGTTTTTTATCATTATTATATTAACACATATATATATCTGTAATATACATACATATATATATATATATATATATGTGTGTGTATGTGCGTGTGTGTGTGTGTGTGTGTTCCTATATATGTATATGTATTTTTCCTTAATGTGTATGCAAAAATAAATATATATTATGTTTTTTAATTATATATTTTCTATCATCAATATGTATGTATATCTGTGCTTGCGTTCCTATGTATATATATGTGAATGTGTATTGATATCAATAATTTTATGAATTGTATTTATCTATGTATTGATAAATGTATTTTAAATGTGTATACAACCATGAATATATATTGGTATCAAAAACTTTTGGAATTCTATTTACATATATATATATATTCTACATTAGTATGGAACTATACATACACACACACACACACACACACACACACACACACACACACATATATATATATATATATATATATATATATATATTCTTGGAAATTTTGCAGCTTTAATCACTGAATACAGAGAAAGTTTTTCAAAATCTTCTTTGTATCACTTCAGTCACTTATTTCCCATTATTTGTTGATATAATTTATGTAATTTTCTTCTGTATTTTTTCTCCTATTTCACGTTTACTTTGTTATTATAGTACAACGTATAAATTGTCTCTCGTTGGGATCATCAGTTGTTTACCATGTAACGATTTCGGGGATTTTAAAAACAAAACAGTTATATCATGATGGCTCCCAAGCAGTGTTGATCAAACACCGCCTTCCTTTCTTATTATATAGGTTATGTCAAACGTTCTAGTTTGTCATTTTATTTAGGGTATTATGTGTTTTGTATATTGATATTTTTTTTATACAATAGGTCATTTATTTTTTGAAACAGGGCTTGCTTGCGTAGGTTATTCCAAAACGTATTAAACGATGAGAAATCAGTGAGTATAACCACAGACGTGACTCGCTGGTCGTGTCACTTCTATTGAATGTTCACCCATGTGAATACATATATATGTTTGTATTGTGGACGTGAAGTGACAACTGATGAAAATGACCATTGGAAGGTGAAGAGAAAAACCTCAAGAGATAGGTGTTATACCTGATCTTTTTTTAAAATTCTGTGTGCATGTTTTGATGCATTCTGACAGGGGCCAGGCATCTTTTTTAAAGAAAATATTTGTAGTGGTTCACAGAAAATTTCGCTGTTTACATGTTTTGATGCTGAGGTAAGGAATGAAGATATTTCTGTGTTGCTACGGACTACTAAACAACCAAACATCAAAGAAAACAAATAACAAAACACGTAAACAGCAAAATCTTTTGTGAGCCGCTGCAAAAAATGCATCGAAACAAGAACACAAAATACTAAAAGATTTTTGAGATGTAACACCTACCTCTTGAGTTTTTTTCTCTGCTTTCCAATCGTCATTTTCATCAACATACACACTCACTCACGCATATACACACATATATATTTACGCACTTATGTATTTTATCAATGTGAATTATCTGATTATATTTGCATACATATATATGCGTAGACCTGAACGTAAGCATGTATATCTTTAATCTAAGAAAAAATGTGATGTAATTGGATGCAGGAAGAGATAAACCGATATTTTAGGGATGGGTGGAAGAATCGATATTTTATTCAATCATTTCAAGTAATAGAAATGCCAAAGAAAATCCCACCCAATTCGGTGAGGAAGTTTTATATCCACTTCGACTTGTGCTGAGTATTGCGTTGTAACGAACGCTCTGTCCGATGTTTCTATGTATTTGATAACACACATATAGTGACTATTAAATCATTAAAGTGGCTATTAAATTATTAAAGTGACTAGAAAATTGTTTTAGGAAATAATGTGGATAAATTAGAAAAATGTCGTTTAAAATTGGCCATCTTCTGATAAGTTTCAGCCGAGAGAAGCTTTTAAAGGGTTCATTAAAAAAATCGAATTTAAAACCTTTTCTCTCTTTTCCTTTAAATTTTACTATAAATTCACTAATTACGGCATTTGCACCACTTAAAGACAAATTTATCCACTTATCCGTCCTAATATGTACATCTTCCTTTCAAGTCAATGGGAAAAAAGCAAGTTGAGTAGCACAAAAATAGGCTTGACTGAGCAGGAAAGTTGATTCACTCAGAACTGTGTGAACAACCGGGTTTTGACCATGCCAACCAACAGTATATACATTGACTAGAATCTGTTCCAGAGAAGAAAAAAAGTTAATATTTCTGAAGATTGAGACTCAAATGAATCTACTTATCTGATAAAAGCAAGTAATAAAGAATGACAAAAATATTTTTATTGATAACTGTTCCTCGTCTAGCGATTTTACTCTAAAGGAACAAACATGATTTCAACATACCTACTGCCCCTGATGAATTGAAAGGCACGTGTGTATGCCAAATTTCAGATCAATCTATTCAACTTGATCATTAATACATCCATCCTCGCTTTCAGTAAACTCATCGCATCAATCAACAAGTTTTTTCTCGATAGAAAATTTGTAACCTTCTACCGATTTTGATCTGAAATTGATTTTCAACCTCTTCCCTTGAATTATATCTTCGTCCATCAAAACGACTCTGCAAACACCCAAAACAAATCAGTTGGAGATTGGAGATTGAATCTTCTCGAGATCTTTGATCATTCGAGGAGTATGTACGTTATTCAATTCTATTTACTAATGATCGGTTTTATTGGTATCAAAGAAAAACGGACAAGACTTTCGTTACAACCTGATAATTATTTATTAGCTTGGAGAAAATATATTCAAATAAATGTATCAATCTATCAATCCATCTATCTATCTATCATTGTGTGTATTTTTACATCATCATCATCATCATCACCATCATCATTTTAGCGTCCGTCGTTGGACATAAATCTCTCTTGAGATTCGCCAGACCTATCTATTGTGGGTGCCGCGGAGCCAATACTTTCTGAACTTGTCCTGATCATCACGCCCCACCCCTTATATCTTGCCAGCCACAGTTTTGCATATGATCTCTTGGGATCCACGTTGTGGGTCGTGATGTTCATCAGTTGTCAGCCATTCTCGCTACACAACCAATCCATTGCCATTTTTATTTTTCTAATGGATTCTATGATATATTCGACTCCTGTTTTACTACCTCCGATATACTGTGCCGTCATGTGATCATACGTACACATGGTGGTTATTGAGGATACACTCAATCATTAATTCACTCCCCGTTCACTTTTGATGATTCTTATTCAATCAATTGATGTGTTTTTTTTCGATACCAGTTTTTTTTTCAAATTCCTTCCGTTTTCGACCAGAAATAAGAGACAAATTGATTTCCAACGCCTTCTCTTAAAGTCAGTCTTTCTCAATCAGAATGATTTTACAAACATCTAAACAATCGGTGGACAGTTGGATGAAGGTCAGGAAAAAAGGGAGGTGACTCTTAATGAGATATTTGATCATTCAGGGATTGCGTCCATTAAATCTTCATGAACAATGTCCCCATTTCAGTTCACCAGTGATTGATTTTGTCGATATGAAAAACCAAAAACCAAAAACCAGAACAAAACAAAAAAACAAACAGATCTGTCGTTACAAAATGATCCTTATTTGCTTCGAGAAAAAACGAAAAACGAATCAATCTATTGAAATTACCGTTACTATCAGATGTATGGTGAAACATGAAAGAGGGTGTGGAGAAAAAGTTTTCAATTTGTTTTTTTGTTGTTTTTTCAAATAAATCCTTAAAAGCTTCTCTCGACTGACACTCATCAGAGAATGACCCACCATAGAAATGGTTTTAATCTACTGAGAGCAAATAACTTGGACAAATGTTAAAAAATGTCACTTAAAATTGGTCATCATCAGATAAGTCTTAATCGAAAGAAGCTTTTAAGGGTTCAATTGAAAAAAAAAATCTTCTCTCCTTTCCTTTATATTCTACAACATATTCACTAATTGCCGCATTTGCACCTCTAAAAGACAAATCTATTCACCTATCCGTCCTAGTGTGTGCATCTTAATTTTAAGCCTATGAAAAAAATAGTAAGTTGAGAAGTACAAATGTATGCTCGACTGGGTAGGAAAGTTGATTCACTTGGAACTGCGTAAACGACCAGGTTTTGATTGTACCCACCAACAGTATATACATTAACCAGAATCGGTTCAAGAGAAGAAAGAAAGTTAATATTTCTAGAGGTTGAGACTCGAATGAATCTACCGATCTAATAAAAGCAAGTAATAAAGAATGACAAATCATTTTTTATTTTTATGGTAGATGATAACTGTTCCTTGTCTGCTGATTTTACTCTAAAGGAACAAATATGATCTCAACATACCTACTGCACCTGATGAATCGAAAAGCACGTGTCTATGCCAAATTTCAGATCAATCAATTCAGTTGTTTCACTGCCTATTCGCTCAGGATACACACTCAGGATTTTTAATATACTTTCATATTATTTTGAAGATACAACTGAGCACAGTACCAGTATGCTTTTTTTTCAGTTCTAGGATAAAAAAGGGTTCCATATGCCAAATATATGTTCAATGTATGCCTTGATTTTTCAGTCTGGATGCCTCTACCTATTTTCTGCGATGTTCATTACAGCATTTCGACTGGAATATTCTCTGGACTTCCTGAAGTGCATACTGTTTCTTGTAACCCCCGATCATTTCTCTTTATTAACATTGTCATTTCCTCGTTTCAAAGTTAACAGTTCTGTATGTTAAAAGCAGAAATATCAAATTGATCTATGATTATTAGATGAAGCATTGTCATCCATCATTCATTTTCGACTAGTAATTTCGCTCATCATACTTTTAATTGCTTTTCATCGCAACCGGTCAGAATATCAGTCTACGGCAGCTGTGACGTACGGCTGTGTAACATGGAAACTAACAAAGGAACAAAGTCAGTCACACAAAGAGCGACTGAAAGAGCAATGGTAGGAATGACTTCAGAAGATAGTAAAAGATAAATATGAATCTGTAGGCAGACCAAAATGCTATCATAGAATAAATACATTCTCTTTGTTCATCTTCCACAAATATGGATTTTTCTATCACCAGTAATCACCCTTTGATTAAGTATTGAGAATGGCTGGCGTTTGTCTCCAGTTCATTTTGATTATTCGTGAATTAGCTTTTTGATTAAACCAGGCTCTTTTAAAGCAAAAGATAAGGGGTTGTATTACAGTAAGAGATTCTATCAGCATATAGTCAGGTTGGTTCACCCCAGTCTTCCTGCTTTCTTTGCTTGAACTGAGTTACTGTTCCAGCTGAAACTGTAGACTTCGATAATCTAACCCAGTCTAGGATAACAGAAAAGAAATGACCATAAATTCCTGTATCTCGGTGAATCTTCAATTTGTAGCCATTCGCACAAGTTTGTCTGTTGTAAATACTGACAAGATAATCAACAGATGAAATACGTATTGGTTCCTTTTGACTAACGCCATTAATTAATCCATAGATGTTACCGCATACATCGGAACCATCTTACAACAATCAATAATGAAATTAGAATTTATCTATGATCGATTATTAGCGGCTCCAAGTATTTAAAGACTGCTGGTATATTAAAATACATAATACGATACTCTTTTGAAGAGGATAATAAATGCAAAATGAATGTTTATTGACCACTTTAAAGCCTGTCTCGAGATGATCTTTCGAATCTGAGACTGCAGAAATAACGGGATCAAAATAGACGGCGAATTACTGAGCAACCTCAGATTTGCGGACGACATCACCCTTTTTGTAGATAATTTTCACGACCTCCAACAAATGCTGGACGAACTGAATGAAGAAAGCAGGAAAGTTGACCTTCACATGAACTTCAGTAAAATAAAGATAATGCGCAACAATCACGTCGGGAATAAACACATAACGATCAAAATTGAAGACTCAGAACTGGAGAAAGTAGACCACTACATCTACTTTGGATAACGAATCTCTATGAAATTCTCAAAATAAGAAGAAATCAAGCAAAGGATCACGCTAGGATGGCAAGCTTTCGGCAGAGCAAGCCCAACCTTCAGAAACAAAAAAATTCAAGAATTCTAAAAAGACGGGTATACAACCAAAGCATCCGCTATATAGCCACTTATGGAACTGAAACATGAAACCTAACCTGATCCTCAAGCTGAGAACCATGCAACGTGCACATGAAATAATTATGTTCAATCTCACACGTAGAGATCACAAGACAGTACAATATGTCAGGGAAAAAACAGGATAAAAACATCATAAAATCTATCAGAAAACTCAAATGGCAAAGGGCTGGTCATGTTGCAAAAATGACAGGCAACCAAGCCAAAAGATCATATGAGGAACCGAAATCGGCAGAATATAAGATGGCGAAACGAACTAGACAATTTCAGAAAGTATCGGACCGGTGGCGCCCATAATAGAGAGATCTGTTGAGTCATGGGGAAGGTCTATGTCCAATGATAGAAGATAAAAGACTGATGATGATGAAAGTATTTTTTTTTCTTTATCAGCTTGGGTAAGATGCAATCTGATACGCAGCAAATAAAAATGCTGCAATTGATATCTAGATCCTTTTTTGTTTTTCAACTGACTCTAAATCACAAAGAATTCGCGTTATTCGAAACTACTACCGCGTACATAGAAGGATAGTTGCTTGTTCAGGGTTGGAAACTGTCAACAAAAGCTGTCACCACATCTGTCAATATAGGTTTCTCCAGTTTTTAAGATGGTCTCACTGAATAGCTATGTAAGTATCGCACCGCACCCATGGAGCTAGAGGGCTGAAAATCTAAACATTTACTTTCTCATTGTTTCTAGAAAGACTGTTTCTGTTTTTTCTCCCCACCATAGGTTTCTAGCGAGGTGTTTAGCATCAATGCAAGTTTATGCTAAATTGGTCGCTTAATCTTTGTCTGACAGTGGTCACGCTTCTAGTTTTTTTTAGAAAATTCAGATTTCTCAGTGAAAACTGCCCAACGAGAGGTGAGAGAAGTAACTTATCCATTGATCGCTCCTTCCCCTCAATTGTTCACCCCCCAAATCTGCTTGCTGCCAAAATACATTCGTCATGTGACGGTTGCTATAGAGTGACTAATCAGACTTGTTTTTTTTAAATTATTTCATTCAATCTGTTTATATTCTACGGCGTTGGCAGAGGAATGCTCTCTCCGAGTGCTTTCAGATTGTTGTGCCGTCGTCCTTATAATTCGGTACTTTTCTTTGTTTTTTTTTCTTTTTCCTTTTTCAGAAAGAAAAGCAATTTATTGTCTAATTTTATTTTGACGAACATTGAAGGTGATTCGTAATTGCTTGCGAAATTCTGTGGTTTTTAATTGTTGACTAATTTCTTTCCGTGTGAATATTGCCCAAATTAGATTTGGGGATCAAAGTTAAAGGTAATAGAGATAATTATTTGGTTTACCAGGTTCGTTGACAGCGGGGAAAGATTTGGTGTTTGGTTATATGAATTGACTCGTGCTGAAGGAATATCTATCCATCCATCTATCTATCCATCTATCTATCTATCTATCTATCTATCTATCTATCTATCTATCTATCTATCTATCTATCTATCTATCTATCTATCTATCTATCTATCTCTGTTCATATCTAACAATCTATCTGTTTATTCACATCTATCTATCTATCTATCTATCTATCTATCTATCTATCTATCTATCTATCTATCTATCTAACCCATTCATATCTATCTATCTATCTATCTATCTATCTATCTATCTATTGTCAAACTCAAATCCAAGGATTCGGAGTTCTCATTCAACCCACGCATAGACAGGATGAGATACAAAGACGGTCAAAGTAGGTGGGGGTGGGGGTAAGTCCCCCTCATAATAGACCCCTTTGTTCTAGCTACCTGTAATTTTCGCAGTTGTTTCATGATGTTTAATTACTTTGAAAACCAATTCTTATTAAGTTTGGTCCAGAGCTTACTTTGAGTCATTTTTTAAAACTTGGGGTGAAAGATAGAGATTTAGAAATTGAATATTTTAAAGCAAATAAATAAATAAATAAAATGGGGGGGGGTAGCAACGTTTTGAAGAATAGAATTACTATCGAAATTTCGAGTTGTCTCAAAAAAATCTTGGGAAGAAAATTCGGAAAAGATACTTCTTGAGACGTTTGTTTCACAAGAATTGGTTCGTAATTAAGGGAGGAGAGCTCCATTAAAAAACTGAAAAAAAAAATCGAAGTTAGAGCTTCTACAAACAAAATATCTCAAATATGATATTAAATTTATTTTTGCTACATTATACAAAATATTTACATTGTTTATATTTTGCATACAATGTTTACATCATATATTTATACAATATACAATTTTTACATGATATAAACCAATTTTCTAATGAAAAAATATTTCTGCAGCCGGCGTCTGTCGGTGTCTCTCTGAATGTAATACCCTATATATTAACGGTGCAAGGTATAAGATATCTTTCACAGATGTCATTATGTTATACCATTCGAATGGAAAATGATTTTTCGATAAAATGATAAGAAAGAACGAAAATTTAAAGATTTGACAATATAAGTGTGACCCCCCCCCCGTTTATGCGGGGAACCCCCCACACAAACATATGGCAGGAAAATTCTCGTATTCTTTGTATCGATTGTCGCAAGGACATAAAAGCGCCAGTGCTAGTCTCGGAGTCTCGGGACGGAACCTGAGCCCCAGGACTCGACAGTGCGACACAAAGCTTCACGAGGTGAAGCCCCAACCGGTTTTGACACCACATCTGCGTCTGTCTGGTCAGAAATGGCCTGAAACGACTTCGTAAGTTTAGATGCTGACTTTGATTCTCCATCATAACAAGAACAATCCTCACCTGATTTGGAAGAGTAAACACTTCTTTGTTTGTCTATCCAGTCACATTAATCCAAACCGAAATATGTAGAGAATTAACATTCCCCAGTCAAAATTTGGAATCATGACCCATTGATCGGTTGGTGATCCTCTTTCTGACTGATCCAAACTAACACGACTTATATATCAATGAAAATGTATGATACAAATGTTCAACTTATACTTTGTTGCATGACACTATGTGTAAATTTTTTCTCTTGTTGGGATCATCAGTTAATTATCATATAATATGTTTCGGGGATTTTAAAAATCAAGCAGTAATATTAACCTGGCACTCCAGCAGAGTTGATCAAACACCACCTCCCATTCAGTTATGATTTTGATATTTAGCTCATGTCATATAAGTAGTTATTTTAATTAGATATCATAATGTATAATGTATGGATGTTAATTACACTAAACATATTTTTTTTCACTTACTTATGACGTTGACCCCCCCCCAAAAAAACATATTCAACGATGAGGGATTAGTAAGTATAACAACAGACGTGAGTCATTATTCACGTTTCTTCTATTGAGAGTTCACCTATGTGAATATTACTTCCGTTGTTTTGGTTGTAATCTAATACTGCATGCAAACCAGCTTATGATAGCATCTTCAAGAAATACTAATTACACAGAAAAACTCAAGTTGATTCTCTACCCTCATATATACATACCTCTCTTCACACACACACACACACACACGCACACACGCACACACACATACACACACATACACATATATATATATGTATATATATATATATATCCCTCTTTTCTTATGCATGAAGTATGAACGTAGGCATTCCTTGTATTGGATGGTTCCTTTCCAAAAATATGATATCCATAGCATTGAAGTTACGTTTTAAATAGAACCAATCCCTGATGAATACCAAGAATGTTCTTTGTAGTCCACATGTCCACCGCATCTATCGTACTTCGTTTGGTAGATAAAATGAAAGTTCGTTATAGCCGACGTCCTCGCTACATTTATCGAATAGGTTCGGGAAATCCGAAGTCAGTTCGCATGGATCGATGCGTTCGTTCGAGACGAAACTCGTTATATCGAATTTCATTGTCACGAGGGTTTAGTTTGCTATGTATATATATACCTACATGAATAAGATGTAACAAATGGGATGAGAAAGCAGGGTATATATATATATATATATATATATATATATATATATATATATAGAGAGAGAGAGAGAGAGAGAGAGAGAATTGGGCAACAAGAGGAGAGAGTTGGCTCCTTGCAACATTTGGTCTTTCCCAAGGTGATTTCAGACCGAGAACGTGATTAAAGAAAATGGGTTGAGCCAACTGATTGCAATATCGAGTGAGGCCTTACCAGATTTTCAGGAAATTGGAAAGGACGCCGAGAAATGTGTGAGGTCCCAAGCGGGAGTACTTCGGAAGGGGGTCAGATGACTTTTCCCTAGGTTGGCTACTTTTTGATTAATAATAAATGGCTGGATACTTTTCAGACAGATCAACGCAGATATCATATCAATTGTAGCCACAATTGTTTTGCCACTCAAACGCTGTAGGTGTTATTTTTTTTCAACAACGAAACCAGTGTTCCAGACACGCCTTTATCTTCACCCACCTCTGCGTCATCACCTTAACACTTAGTCGACGTCTGGCTTTTCCTTGGAGTAGTCAGAAAGCTGCGTGATCTTTATGACCAATGATGTAATAAAAGCATTTCCTTCAATTAGAAAAGTATGAAACAAATCTTTTAGCATCGACGCAGTCAGTTCCTGATTATTTTCCAATTAGGTTTTATGAAACGAGCCAGCATAGTACCCGTAAAAAATGATAGGAATATTTGAATTTGGATCAGCACTTCTGTCTGGGATCAGAGTATCGGTGTGCTCTGCCCCGGAACAAAGACATTCTCCGGTAGAGTGGTGCGTGCATTGGGCCGTGTTATGCACACACACACACACACACACACACACACACACACACAGATATCTATCTATCTATCTATCTATCTCAATCTGTTTACATCTTTCTTTCTATCTATCTATCTCAATCTGTTCACATCTTTCTTTCTATCTATCTATCTATCTATCTATCTATCTATTCATATCTGTTTATATATATATATATATATATATATATGTATATATATATATATATGTATGTATATATATATATATATGTATATATATATATATATATATATATATATATATATATAAATATATTTATAAGAAAATTCTTTTATATATAGTCCCAAAGTATCTACAACTATGTGTCACGCGGACCACTTTCAATCTGATCGGTATTATTCCAACTTATTGTTTTATAACTATTTTATTAAATAATTTTTAATGCATGTAATTTATTTTTATTTGTATTTGTATTACGGGATCGTCAGCTGTTTTAGCATAGCTCTTATATATATATATATATAAACAGCTGTCTGTGGATGACACAATAATCAATGCTCCTCTATTCAAGGTTGAGCACTCTTTAAGTGAGGTAACTCATCCACTGTAAGCTTATGCAATGCTCTTCCATAGGAATAGAGCATTCTGATGGATGAGGAGTGTCTGCGTAAATGAATATATCGCTTCATTTCAGCCTTACTGACCACCCAGTTCCGTATTCCAGAGGTGGGATATCGGCCTCCGGGTCCAATTTCAATTCTGCCTCGAGGTACTGAATGGGATAATGTCTATAGCCACACTGAAGAGATGTAATACATCGAAATAGCTGTCTGTGGATGACACAATGATAAATATATATATATATATATATATATATATATATATATATATATATATATATAAGCATACATCGTCGAAAATAACAAACGGGTTTTTGCTCATTTCTGTAGTTTTTGGCCAAACCCTCTATCGAAGTTTTTTTTTTAGAAAACTTTGGTTGTTCGAGAACTTTTGACCATCATTGGTTTTGTATCAAGAAAGAATATATATATATATATATATATATATATATATATATATATATATATATATATATATATATATATATATATATATAAAAGCGGATGCTTGATTTGTATTGATATAGATTTTTATAAATAATGCAGTAAGTGCAATCTGGGCAATTTCTATTTGTCTCCACTTAGATTAGCCGCTCTCTCTATATATTATGAGATTTCTGCGTTTTCAAAGCCAAAAATCTCAAGCCACCGACAACAACAAGAGACAAATTTGAAGCAACTGAACTAAATAAAACCATCAAATAAAAACGAAAAAGAGACAAAGAGACAAAAAAGATACACGACGGCAATCATCGAAATCATTCCCGAAAAGATCGGGGTTTCAAAGATATTAACAGAGTTCTCAATACATGACCGAAGCAAAGAACTAGTATAGTCAAAGATAATTGAGACCTTACAACAGACAGAGACCGGATTGTTGAATGTGACTAAGAATCCTATCAAAAACTGTACTCTTCCGAACAAGGCCTGCACAGTAACAAACATATGCTCATGGTGCGAGCAATTAGTTTGGGGATTTCCGAGAAGTTAAGCCAAGGGATGCGAAACAAGCCATCAAACTTACAAGAAAAGAAAAGCCCCTGGACCCGATAACATCATCATTAAACTACTAAAAAAAAAGCTTGTAAGATCATTACTGGGACTGAAGCCATTCTATTCAACTTACGCCTAAAACAAAGTAAAGTTTCAGAAGATTGGAACACTGCAATCATAATGCTGTTTTATGAGGAAAGAAACCCGAAAGACCTCAACGGCTACAGACAAATAGGTTCACAAACTTTTCACCAAAGTCATTACCTACCTAATCACCAACAACGCTACATGAAAACTAATCGGAGAAGGAAGCAGGTTGTAGAAGGAGCTACTCGACCATGGACTATCTCCATTCGATAAATCAACTAAATGATGTAGCATTTCTTAACATGAAGAAGGCCTCGAAGTAATCGAGGCTATTACTCTACAAAGTGTATACCCTGTATTCGTCAGAGTACTGCAACATATGCACGTCACGGCAGCTTTTATCAGGCTCTCAATACAGGGCAGAAGAGGGGTGAGACAAGGTGATAATAGCTCACACAAACTTATCACAGTATGCCTCGATATAATCTTATGAAACATAGACTGGGAAATTAAAGGGATCAGAATAGACGGCAAATACCTAGGCAATCTCATCGTCCAGTTTGTAGGGAACCTCCACGGCCTCAAACTAATGTAAGATGAACTGAATGAAGAAAGAAGGAAAGTCAGTCTTCACATGAACTTCAGCTAAATGAATATCATGTTCAACAACCCAGTCAGAAAACACACACACACACACACACACAACGATCAAAATCAAAATCGTAGAACTGGAGAAAGTAGACCTCTCCATCTGCCTAGGACAACGAATCTCCATGAAATCATCAAAAGAAGAAATCGGAACTCTGGGAGGCAAGCCTTCAGTCGAGCAAGCTGAATCTTCAAAAACTAGAAAATTCCATCTCTCTCAAATCAAAGCATCCTTCCGGTAGTCACCCATGGAGCTGAAACATAAAACCTAACTAAGAGACTGGCTTTCAAACTGAGAAGCAGGCAATTTGCACATGAAAGAATCATGTTCAACCTCTCATGGAGATATCACAAGACAGCTCAGTATATCAGGGAGAGAACAGGAGTCCAAAACATCATAAAATCTATTAGAAAACTCGAATGGCAAAGAGCTGGTCATGTTGCAAGAATGGCAGTCAACATAACATCGATCCTCTGAGATCACATGCGAAATCGAGTCTGACAGAATACAAGATTGAGAGATAAACTAGATAAGTTCAGAAAGTATTGGCTCCACGACGCCCATGATAAAGGTTTTGCGAATCCTGGGGAAGGTCTTTGCCCAACGACAGACATTAAAAAAGTGATGATGATGATGATGATGATGATGATATATAATGACCATGTATGCAAATTTTTCTCTGTTAGTTTGTCATCCACGCCTCTCATTGGTTAATTTACCTTCCTATAATGATAATTGCGTCATAAATTACGTTATAGGAATTCTTAAGATCTTATATCTAATCATACATTAAAACAGCTCGAGGTAAGTTGAGTCTTTAAAAGAAATTAATATTAGGATACTTGAATTATTCAAAAATATGATCCAATAAAATAGCTCAAAGCTTCTCGATGCCGATCCATGCATAAATGAACTCTTCATTTTTGGCGGGTATGTTTCAGTATATATTTAAATAGGATTGAGGAAGCTATCACGTGATGGCATTGCAATTTCCATTATAGACACTTTAAAATACCTTATTCCACGTCGTAAGAGATTTTATTAATGGTGGGCTGTCTGGCTTTGATATAGATAGCCTCAAACTTATTCTCAAACAAGAAAAAAAATAATAATAGTAATAATAGTAATAATAAAGTTAACTCAACAAAAATTATCCGTCATGTTTAATAACTTTAGCTGATATATGAATATATGTGATCACTTTGGGACGGGGTCTTTCAGATAACAATAACCAGCTGATAAAATTAATAAGAAAAATTAAAAGACTGAAACAATTCAGATTCATTGATATAAAATGCTATGTTAATAAATTCATTGGTAAGTAACTGATAATAATTTTTGATTTTTTTGATTTTTACAAATATTTCACTGTCACCAATCTTTTAATATCCGTCGTTGTGGTGGTCTGTGTCATAGATTAAGAGAATGTCTGGTGTTATGTAAATGATTTAAAAAATATAATGTTTATCAGACCAACGCAATTGTTTAAGGTTCCTGATATTGTGTAGATATGAGAGTAGGCTTATATATACGATTCTTATAATTTACCACACTAAAATAAAATTTCCAAACGTTCTTTCTATCTATCTACCTATCAATATGATTTTATATAAATGATACTGTGTAGTGGATTCTTTTATAGAAACTAGAAAAAAGGTTTAACACTACAAAAAGTGCACTTTTATTCTTATCAAACGACGAAATAGACTTATTGTTCTCTTTCAGAAGAGATTTTGGCGACAGGAAGGCTTTGTATTTCACACTGTTAGCTCTGCCCAAAAGAAGCCATCTATGGTGAACTGGACTCGCTCCAAACCACATTCTGTGTTTCTCGATTATACAACTCTGTGGTGACAAAACGAACACGTGTGTGCCTATAGAAATCTGGAAACTGCTTCGACACCAAAAAGAAAGCGAGTATTTTAAGATGAATAAATTTCTTTGCCAGGAACCATATGATAAAAGACCCAACTTGTCGTCTCTTCACATTTAAAGAACATTGGTCTTCAGTTTCCATTAAAACATGTCTGCCTCTTCCATATGGCATCACCGTTCAGATAAAGTATTTGCACACATACATATATATATCATAAAGTTCCATGAGATGTTGAAAAGATACTGAAGCGTAGTCAGTACTTAACCTCACTAAATTGAAGGGGTAGGCTCTGAGAAGTTCTCATCTATCAGGGTGTATCAAAATCCCCATACTTATTTCAAGTAGAAATCTGAAGATTATCCAGGACTCGACTATATTGTTAATGTAAGTTTTTGTAGCCTGGTGATCAGATTCTTTTTCATCTTGAGTTTGAAACATACATAATCAACAACCAATGGCCAACAAGCTGTGGGCTTTATTTCAAAGGGCCAGACGCCATCTTTAAAACACTTGAACCAGTCTTGGACAGCACGTTCAGGTATTGTTTCATTCATGAATCCAGCTAGAGGCTGCTGCAGATTTGAGAACCAATTTTTAAATATAATGTAAAAAAAGGCAATTGCCATTAAAACAACCGCAATAAAAGATACATTTAATTAACACACATACACACACACACACACACATATATATATATACATATATATATATATATATATATATATATATATATATATATATATATTTATATATATGACCGTCCAGTTTTGCGTAGAGCAAGGGTAGAGCATCTAGGTCCAGAGCAAAGGTTTCGACCCCACCTAGTGGTACTGGATGGGATATTGAGTCTATAACTACACCGAAGAGTTGTAATACAACGAAACAGCTGTCTTTGGAAGATACAATTACTAATTATAATTAATGGCCCCTCCTTTAGAGTTGAGCACTCTTAGGTGGGGCACTCGTCTACAATAAGTAACTATGCAATGCTTTTCAAACTCTGGAATTGAGCATTCTAGTGGACGGGAAATTATGCGTAAAGGGATATCGAGTCTATAGCCACACCGAAGAGCTGTTATACAGCTGCCTGTAGATAACACAATAATGATATATATATATATATATATATATATATATATATATATATATATATATATATATATATATATCATGATAATACTAACAATATAGAGGAGTTTGTACCAGAAATAAGCATCTCTGGAAAATGAAAATACTCTTGATACTCACCCTCATTTAAGTTGCAAATAAGAAAAAGTCTTTCCTATTTTCCGCTTTCCGCTGAATCAGTGTACGAGAAAATCACCTGTGGGTGACAACAGGGCAATGTGGTGAGAAATCAAAGACGACGTAACCTCCAAGCAAGGTCATCTGCAAAGTACTGGGAAAAAGCACTGCGATAGGGATACTTCTCGAGAATAAAATATCTGTTTTTCCTGGATTTGAATAAGTTCTTGAATTTATTCTTGATATTATAGCTTAGGAAGCGGTGGGCTCAAATCAGATTAATGAGTATAATAGACAAAAAAAAATAAAATTGGTACCTATCTAATTACGATGTCGCCAGTGAATTCCCAAGTGTATGAATTTTTGTTCTCCTTTTTAATACAAGATATATTAGTCGTTTGTGTCCGATGTTGCAAAGGCTACAAAAAACTACGAAACGGTAGACATTTGCTGTCAGCTGTGTGGAGAAAAAGTTTTTAAAAAAGAAGTAATTCCAAGAACAATGATTTAACGTAGAGTTATATTGATATGAATTTATATACATATACATATATATCTATCTATCTATCTATATATATATATGTGTGTGTTGGGGAGGGTTATTGTGTCATCCACAGACAGCTGTTTCGTTATTTCACAACTCTTCGGCGTGGCTATTGACTATCTACAAAGTAGGATCGAAACCCCCTCTTCAGACCCAGTGGCTGGCATTATAACTCTGCCCCACGGAACTTGACGGTCAGCAAGGTTGAATTTAAGCGATATATTTTCTTCACGCATACATTCCCATCCACCAGAGTGCTCTATTCCTACGTTAGAAGAGCATATATATATATATATATATATATATATATATATATATATATATATATATATATATATATATATATATATATATATATATATATATATATATATATATATATATATATATATATATATATATATAATCTGTGTAGAATCACTCAAGAATAGCGGGTAAAAGTCTATCTTTCAACAGAGGCATAAGAAACACTTATCTCCTTCCAGCTCCCAAAATCTGTTATTTGAGTTTTTGGAAGAGCGACCCATATCTCCTTCAATTACACTACTCATTGGTGAGAGACCTTTAGTCTTTTATTTTAGCACGCAACTTCTTAAACTGGCAAGTAGGGAAGAGCAACCCATACGTCTTCATTCCTATTCCACAACCGCTATTTCGCACTGTCAGCTCAACTGGGGGAAAGCAAGTCATGTCTTTCTCTGCCTTTAGGCCCCAGCTATTACCCTAACGTCGCCTGTCTTGAAAGAAACGCCTTCAATCTACAACACCAACTAATCCATCTGATGATAACCGGGGAAATACATTCCACCGTTTTGAGCCCAGAGTCGCCACTTGTTTAGTTCTCGACTTTCCTGCTCGTTAACGAGCTGATGATTCCCTGGCACGTCGATCCCTGATTGGTCAACGTCCCAGTGAGTCAGCACTCGAGGACTCAATTAAACTGTACCTCACAGCCCTTGTTCCTAAAGAGTTTTCCCACCCAATTCCCACTTTGTGGCATCAGAAAGAATAATGGTACTACCTCAACTCTCATATTTTTAATAAATTAGGAAAGAAATTACCGTTTTTCTCCCATCCTTTCTATTTCACCACAGGTCCATTTTCTGCTCGAATCCTATTGTAAAGAGAAAACTGTATAATCAACGATTATCCTTAAGAGTTCTGATCGAGCAATCGTGTGTATCGATTATTTCATATATTTTTTCAGCTTATTTTCATTGCTTTCAGTACGATCTTTCGGCTATGGTATTTCCCGGCTTTTGTCATGCGTATGTTCCATCCAGGGTTCTTTTGATGACACAACGTAGTTGCCCCCACCTCCTCATTAATCTGTTTTACATACAGGAGAAACCTTGTCCATCTTCAGAACGAGATCAAAATAATCAACACAATACCTGTCAGATATGACGTCATTTTCAAAAATGTTATCAGTAGGAACCTCGTTTTAGAATATACGTATATATTCTTTTAAGGGTGCTTGATTTTCAATATATCGTTTTAAGAAAGAACATCATAAAATCTAAATTTTTCTCTTTCAAATAGAGTTTCAACTTGGTTGTTACCGGAAAGAAACTTATAGTTCTGTCCACATTGGATCTTTGGCTGCTGCTCACATTCAGTCTCACTCTCTTCCTTACTTCAATCAGCTTTAAAGAGATGAAGAGAGTAAAAGTTTTTTCACCGTGACTCTTTGAAGTAAATAGACAGACATTCACACAATTTCTGTTATACATATATACATTAGATTGAGCAATTGTTAACCCATCTAAGGCTCGTTCCGTGAGAAGATATCTGTGTTAGTAAAGCAGATTTTAACATCATAGAACTGGAGATCAACTACCAAGTTTTTTTGCAGACGTTAAAATCGCATTTACATACTAAAATATGATGGATTTATTGAACACTAAAAGATTCTAAACGAAATATGTTTACATCTAGAATGAACTTGCTATCAATGGCATTTTAAATTATGTAGACATTTTGAATGGAGGATATATATATATATATATATATATATATATATATATATATATATATATATATATATATATATATATTTATATATATATAATTTACTTTCCTTTGATAGCTTTATAGACATTATATATGTATATATATGTATATGCAAAGGCAAATTCTCATCTAGTCTATGCTCTATCTATATTTTCTCAATTCATTTCTTCCAACTCAACATTTATGTATTAAAAAATGGATATTTGTTCCGTTGAATTGCGTTGTAATATATAGACAACGTAAAGTAAATAGAATAAACAATAGACTGTTTTGGCCAAATGATTTATTAAGTGTATAATGAGGGGAGAGCATTTCAAATAATAGTTTCTATATGATGTAACGAAATATACAATCATTCTGTCAGATCAAATATATCCATTTCTTGATACGTAACTGTCGCATTTGAAAGAGCAAATGGAGTAAATATAGACTGTGAATGAGCAAAAATGAGAATTTGGAGTGAAAACAGTCATTTGGGCTTTTGAATTACCAACAGATGTTAGCTCAATGGTAAGCGCAACGCTACACACACATATTCCATCTCACCATATAAGCAAATTAGTATGTTTTATTGTATGATTATATCCATTTGTTTGATTCTTGTTATAACCAAAAAGTCATAATTGGTCCATGTGAGATAGATTAACACAGCTAATAAAGCAATTATAGGGCTATGATAGTATGAGATAGGTTGCTACGACATAACAAGGAATAATATGTTACAGGAATGCTTGTTATTTGAAATTAAAAGAATAGGAAAAAAGACCAAGCGTGGGAGTTTATTATGTAATGAAATAAGTTGTATTTTTGATAAAATAAATTTATTCCTTGATTTCTTAGACTGTACAATATCTGAGGTGAATTTTCTTACGTACTATTCTGTCTCTAGGATTTTCTACACCGTATGATATCAGTGGTGGTTTTTCTTATATAACATACAGTCTTGAGGATTTTTCATGCTGTACGATATCAGTGGTGTTTTTTCTTACATGACATTCTGTCTCAAGGCTTTACGTCTACTCACCCTTCAAAACTGCTTGAGTTGAGTTTTGATTTTGAATAAAAACTCGAAATCAGAATACTTGATCTATTATCTTAACGAAACGAATAACGCTAACCTCTCTACTGATCTTTACACGAATAACACCGTCATTTTTTACTGGTATATGCAAATATATCTATAAATATTTACTTCAGTTCTGTTTATATTGCAGCCTTTATCTAATGTCATGCAGTTTAGAGCTTTAGTAATAACGTCTTATTAAATATTAAATATCAGACCAAAATGCATGGTTGGCCCATGTTCAAACCTTAATTGATTTATCTTGTTGTGTAGAAAGATCCTCGTGCTAGAATAATAAATGTGAGATGGTGCAACCGACGAATAACGGCTGGATCTGTTCAGGGATGGCAAAAATCTTATTTACTCTTACATCCAAGATATTGGATATGTTGGAAGTTAATATTCCTATAACTAAATATGGTTGTATCTTAAATACATTTGAGTCCATTTGCATATTGTCTAATATCTATATCTGAAAAGCAGTTATCAACGATAAAAAAAGCTTTGGATTCTCACTGACGTCATATATATATATATATATATATATATATATATATATATATATACATATATACACGATGCACTCATTCAAACACACATACACATACACACACATGTATATAAATGTATATGCACACATATATAAGTGAGAGAAAAGACAAAACCAGAACAATCACCCATTAAAAGAAGAACCAAACAAAAACAAAAATTACACTTTAGTTGTACATAAAAGCAAAATGAAAGCAAAAAACAGTTGTCTATCGATCGCAATGGTGTGAAACTGATCAGTAGCAACAAAACTCTAAATTCTTCTTTCTCTCTCTCTCTGTCTGTCTTATTACTATTATGATTAACGCTCCCTTATTCAGGGCTGATCACTCTTTAAGTAAGGTAACTTGTTCATTATAAGCTATCTAGCAATGCTCTTCTTACTGACCCTTCAGTTCTGCATAGGGTAGGGATGAATGCCAGCCACTGGGTCTGAAGCGAAGGTTTCAATCCTACCTTTTGGTACTGGATGGGATAATGGATAGTCTATAACCACACTGAAGAGATGTAATGCAACAAAACAGCTGTCTGTGGATGACTTAATCATTTTTTTAAAATATTTGTATATACATATCATTATGTCATCTACTGACCACTGCTTCGTTGTATTACAACTATTCAGTGTGGCTATAGACTATCCGTTATCCCATCCAGTACCACGAGGCAGGATTGAAACTTTCGCTTCAAACTTGGAGACCGATATCCTACCTCTGCGTTAGGGAACTGGACGGTCAGTATGGATGAATTTAAGCAATATATTTATTTAGTTTAAATTCCCTGTCCACCAGAGTGCTCTATCGCTATGGAAGAATATATGTATATATATGCATATATAGCTTAATGATTAAACAGTATCTATTCAACATGAATTCACACAACAATTTTCTGAATATAATCTCTTTCTTAGTCAATGAATTCTACGCAACACCCCATGGGTTGGTCACATAGATCAAGCATTATACAGGAAAAATTTCAGATCAAAATTAAACTCAGTTCACTTACTCCTGTGTTACGCATCATATGAAGAAAAGAATTTTGTTTCCATTTATCGAACGAGCATCATTGTTTGTAACAAATGCGGATTTTAAAGGGCTGTCATGTTAACCCGGTCAAACATGGGTTGAAGGTGTCCAGCTGCTCTGTTAATAATCCATGCGAACTGTCTCAGTTGGAGTTTGAACCCCGCTCTCCGATTATTTGACACCATCCATCCCTCTGAACAAAATTAGAGCTGACAATAATTAGCTGTCCTATCGCCAGTGATATATATGCTGTTTGCAACCGAGAACCGACTTTAACTGTTAGGCTGCCCGTACCTCCGCAAACATACTCTGGAGGAAAGTTAGAATCTGATAGAATCCACGCTGAAAATGATTAACGGTCCCATCGCCAGTGATTTTTATGCAATTTGTAACTAGGAACATACATTAACAAATGGAAGAGAAGTGAATGAAGCAGGTCAATCATGTCATCCTGCAACTACAACCTAATCGATAATTAAAATGGCTGCTTTATCGATTACCAATTACGACATTTAGAGAAGACTGGGAAGCAATTACAGAAACCTTCATAGAATGATAGAAAGGACAATTTTATTTGAGTCCAAAGCAAAGAAATAAAAATGTTTTATTGACACGAATATCGATATTAATAATTCATTTTTTGCTCAAATGTTGATTTTCACTTTGAAGGAGGTTAAGTGGTAGGGCATCGAACAGCTGTAACAAGGTTGAACGTTTCCCAAAAATCAATTCCGAATCTTTGTATTGTGTGCAAAAGTTCCCAGTGTTTTTTTTCAATTAGTTAATCAATGCTAAGTAGTACGTATCAGAAAACGTCAATTATAACTATCAACATCAGCAAACGTTTCTTCAGATTTTGAGTGGGTCTCGCTGGCTGGCTTATTTGCTGTCTATCTATGAATGTGTCGTCAGTACAGAATGCACCGATTGGGCTAGAGGGCTGAAAACTTAATCATTCCCTCTTTATTACGTCCAAAAATACTGATTTTCTAAATACACCGTAGGTTTTTAGTGGGAATCAATTTATGATGTAAATCTATGCTAAATCGGTCCCTTAGTTTGTGTCTGGCAGTGATGATTCTTATTTTTTGGAAATCCTGATATTTTAGTGACCACATTACCGCCCAACAAAAGTGTGAGAAGTAACTTATTCATTGATCACTCTCTTCTTCAATTATTTTATTGATCATCCCCAACACATGTTACCAAAAAATGTTTACCAGGTGACGACGTCTGTTGAATGGCTGACCAGACCTATATTTATCAACCATCATAAACCAGATGATCCCAATAATCCTAAGTATACAACCAATGCATCCTCCCAGTAGTCACTTATGGAGCTGAAACATGGAACCTAACCAAGAGACAGATCTGCAAATTGAGAACCATGCAACGTGCACATGATAGAATCATTATCAACCTTACATGGAGAGATCACAAGACAGCACAATACATCAGAAAGAAAAAAGGAGACCGAGACTTCATAGAAACTATTGAAAAACTCAAATGGCAATGGGCAGGCCATGTTGCAAGAACAAAAGACAACCGATAGACATCACGACTAACAACATGGATCCCCAGGGATCCCATGAGATACTGAGGCTGACAGAATACAAGACAGAGAGATGAACTGGACAGATTAAGGAAATACTGGCTCCGCAATGCCCATGATAGAAAATCGTGGCGAATCCTGGGGAAGGTCTATGTTCAAGGACGGACATTAAAAGACTGATGATGATGAAATATTTTCCTTGACTTGACATAACTGTACTCCAATGCTTCGGAAATTTTTGAAGTCCATCTTGATAAAACGATTCTGACTCCGACGTAATAAAATTTTTGAATACCGACATTCTTAAATTTTCGACTAGGTAATGAATGCAGCAATGATAGAGACGAATGATAATCCGATTCTTCTGTACATACATAGGCCGAATGCAGTTCGTAGCGATCAGAAAGCTCCTCTTTCTTTTGCTATTATCCTTCCGATTAGGAGAAGGCGTGATTTCATTCCTGATTTATTCCACCCTAATCACGGTGTACCCAGTTAGCGGCTGAATACAAATGAAAATTAGTCCTAACGTAGAGTTTTCCTACGGTCCTATCGAGAATCGCACCTAGATCCTTCAGCGAGTGAAGCAGACGTGCTACCTACTGGACCATTTGAACGGTACAAAGTCTGGTGAAAAATGCCGCGTAAGGAAATAACGAACGACAAATTCAGGCAAACCATTGGCTGCTACGAAGACCTCCTTAACCATAATGGAGTACCGCGAACTAAAGTGGTATGGAAGAGTCTAACGACCAATGGCCGTTGCCAAAAGAAAAAAAATCAGCAAGACATAATACAGGTTGGAGAAGAGAGAAAAGAGGTAGACATAGAGAAAGACGGGGGACAATATCTGATGGATAGGTATGGAATTAGGTGACTCTCTGAGAGAGTTGCAGAACATAAAGATGAAGGAAGCTGGTTGCCAAGTCACCAGTAGCAACTCCACATTCAGCCATACTGATAGATAGATAGATAGTTACAATAGATAGATAGATAGATAGATAGATAGATAGATAGATAGATAAGTACACTGGATAGATAGATAGATAGATAGATAGATAGATGTAATGGATAGATATAGATAAGTTCAATGGACAGATGGATACAATGGATAGATAGATAAGTACAATAGATAGATAGATAGATAGATAGATTGATAGATAGATAGAAGTGTTGGGGCCTCGAGGAGCTGGAAATTTGAGTCCAAAAAGTTTGTAGAACTTCTCTTCATTTAGATTTTTTTACGAGTCCTGCACCAGAAGCACAACGTCCAGGTTAAGAGAAACAGTAAAAAGAATTCTCAAGAGGTTTTTCCAGAGAGTATCGAGCTCTTTTGAATATCTCCAGAACCAGTGGCACCACCTTGATCTAACTTTGCAATCAACCAGAAAGGACCTTCTGGCGCATATATGAACGGACTCTCCCTCGATACTTACTTGACAATGAGACACCATTCAAAATAACAAAGCCTGCCCATTTCCCACTTCGTGTACAAATTTGTTTTTTTCTTTGGAAGCATTGCCTCATCCTGGTCTTGCAGCCGCTGTACAGTCCATATTTAGCTCCCGCCGGTCACTTCTGAGTCTTCCTAAGATCTCCTTCGAAACACTGTGGTCGAGATTAAAGACAACGTGACGGAACGGCTGATGGCAATCCCAAAAGTAGCCTTCGCAGATTGTTTTGAAATGTTGAAGGGGTGCTGAGATCAGTGTGTAAAGGTCCCAGGGGAGTACTTTCAAGTTGACTGAAGAGCAATTGTTTATTTTTTCCTTAATACTAAATGGCTTGGCACTCTCCAGCCAGACTACGTGAAAATGATAAACGTTGGTATGAAATAATTGGTCACCGGAGAAGAATATGAAACAAATTGTGGTAGTTTTAATATTTTCGTGAGCATTTTTATTTCTCTCTGAAATTCTTGTGAACTTTTGGAAGGGGGTTTTGTAAGTGGAGGGAATTAATTGTTTATGATATCTAGCTGGTTTTGAAAGGTTTCGTATATTGAATACTGGAAGATATATCACGTTCTTACCTTTCTTTGATACTTAGAATTGTAAAAGTTGATCACAAAATACACAAAAATATATATTTCCCATATATATATATATATATATATATATATATATATATATATATATATATATATATATATATATATATAATGAATTGGCAGAACTTATATAGTTTTTATTGATATATATATGTATATATTCATTCTTCCCTAATATATGTATATACAAATGTGTCTATATATATGCAAACTTTTTGTAATGTTACTGATATTCATGAACATATTCACATATATATGTTTTTCCTATTACACACACATAAGCACACACACACAAACACACACACACACACAAATATATATATATATATATATATATATATATGTATGTATGTATGTATGTATGTATATACTTCATAATTCGTAAATAACGATATTCATATCTGGTTTATTCATTCATAACCTACAAACAGTAACATCTATACATACCTATAATTATAGGTATATAAATAAAAGAATATAGATATATCAGTAAGTCCATTGAATGAACTGAGAACTCAACATCTGTAGCTGAACATGAGCCAACGACATTGAAATTCTTTCTTTTGTTCCTTCTTCTTCAATGGACAAAACCAATTGAATGAAACAGACGACAGTTAAAACCAACGCCAAGTCCGCCATTATTGGGGGTATTGGATACGTTATTAAAAAGAATTCTTGCAGTTTTCTGGACGATGACATTTTCTTTCTTTTCTTCTCTCTGTTCCTTCATTCCTTATTCTCTCTATCTCTCTCTCTCTCTCTCTCCCTCTGTCTCTCTCATGTAGAGTGTTTCTCGCAGTCTTTATCTCACTCTGACATGGTCTGTTTTCTAACACTCTCCCCCCACTTTACTTTTTCTTTTTTTGTCTTGAAAGTTGTGAGTGGCCAAGCTGTTAGCGGCTCAGAAAATAGAATCGGCGATTTCAATTGTCGGCTGAGACAATCTGCTTCCACTGCCTTCACACCCTTTGAAAAGGTATGAATCTATCGCTTCTACCCCCAGCTATGGGTTAAAAAACAATGAAGTGAGTGACGCTATTTCAAGCGCTAGAAGGACGCCCCCAGGCTGCATCTCCCTATTCAACTCAAAGAAGTTGAAACAAGTTCATTGTCCGATGCCCAAGACATCGATTCTGGAGAATAAAGATATTATTTCCTCTTTTCTAGACGATATTTATATACCTGTCAGAATAAGGCCATGAAAAGGTCAAGAGAGCTTTAAAGAAACAACACTTTTTTTAGAAAGAGTCTCGTGGAGTACTGATGCCAATTTTAGACTCTGTAGATAAACCGGTGTAGGCAGGAGCGCTGGAACACTAAAACATATAAAACAAAACAGGATAGAACCATTCACCATCTTTGGCAGCAACGGTTGTAAGTTTTAAGTAAAATTCATTCATATAACTCACTAAATGAAATTTGCTTATTTATTAGCTTTAACCGTTTTATAGAAGTCGATTTGCCAATAAAGCTAGCTCCATCTCTCCTCTCTTTAATTCAATTGTTTTTCTTCTGCCATTCATTTGGTTGTACCATCTGGGTTTATTTCTTATTTGAACATTATCATAATCCATTTCCGGTTTGCTAGGCCCGTCGAAGCTCACCAGGGCCACATCGACTATACCTTTCGGGATCATGCTATCTACTCCGCCCGTTGGTCGACTGCCACGACACAAGACGAAGGGTAGGATTTTCCTGATTTGAACCGAAAGTTAAGCCTATACTGGTAGCCACTGAAAAGCCGAATCTGACCGGCTATTTTACTCTTAGCAGGGATGATATGGGTTCATGCCTTTCACAAGGGTATTAGCGAAGGGCACACGCTCGTTGACTGAATCATAGTTAGAAATCAGCTCTCGAATTTCATTTTCCGTGCTTCTAACCACTTGGCCACTCGCATTTCCGCCTTTTCCGAAATAAAATGAGATTCCACAACTAAAAACCTGATAATTATATGCATTTATCATAGTTCTATGCTTATACCCTCATGACGGCTGTTGTACGGTTAGGGCCATTATTAGTAAGACCAACAACCAGACTGCCAGACCTATCAGCTCCATTCTACTAACAGCACCCCGTACTCCCCAAAGGTCACCCATTAAGTATCAACCGAGTTCGACATTGCTTAACGTCAGATATCTTACGAGAACCGATGTATCCAACGTGATTTGACCGTGACCCTTCAGCCTCGGCTTGCAGTTCCTCAATTCTAGTCTATGTGTTGAGAGCTTAGCGGGAAAGGCATTGATAACCATTTTGAAAGTTTTCGTTGTGACCCGGCGCTAAATTGAACCATGGCCTACCGAACCGGTGGCTAACACGCGACCACTGGGACACCATGATCGGAAACCCGATGATTCAATTCTACAATCCAATTTCGAAGACAGCACGCCATCTTGGCCGCTGCCAATAAGAAATGTATAAAATCCCCGCGAGCAGAAAATGGTGTTTCCTCTCTCCTCATGAATTACACCTGTTTATTTTGACACATGGCATTCTGACGCACCTGCTGAGAACATCATCAATTCTTAATCCAGATCCAGGATCTTGTGCAAGTTGGGGGCTGACTGAAAAAAAAAGAACTATTCTAGAAATGAATGCGTGGACAAGAAAACATGATTTAAACATCTAAAACAAAAGAGTAATGTGTTGTCCGGCCTTTCTCAGTTACATCTGATTCGTAGCCTGTAAACATTTGAATTGACAAAAGAATAAAGTAAGAAGATCAATCACAGAAATTCAACTGATATCTTATTAATAAAAAGTTTATTAAAAAAAAGAAGAAAAGAAAAGAAAAGACAAGTCGGAAGATATTTTATTCATATTTCATGGAAAACAGAAGGATTTTGCCTTAAGGATAATTCATGATTAATTAGGATTATTATCGTTTTTTTTCTATCGATAAAGATTCCATACGTAAATGTTATCTAAAAATCATTTAATTCTGCTTTAATTATCAAGAGGAGGTCTGGACTCATTGGACCACCCATTGGATAATCGCTTGTATGTACGATGTGGCTTATAAATGAGTTGACATCAATCATTTTTTATTATTTTTTTGTAGAAGGTGACTTGTTTTTTCAAACGACAGGATTTGATTAAACCAAGTGGATCATCATCATCATCATCATCATCATCATCATCATCATCATCATCATCATCTCCACCACCACCACCAGCATCATCATCATCATCATCATCATCATCATCATCATCATCATCAACAACAACCTTTTAGCGCCCGTCGTTGGACATAGACTTTCCCCAAGATTCGCCAGACCTCTCTACCATGGATATCATAGATCCAGTACTTTCTGAACTTATCTAGCTGGTCAGGCCATCTCACTTCCTGTCGGCCACAGTCTCGTACCTGACCCCAGGGGATCAACGTTGTTAGTCGTGTTGTCCTGCAGTTATCATTTATTCATGCAACATGTCCATCCCATTGCCATTTGAGTTTTCAAACGGTTTCTATGATGTCTCAGACTCATATCCTCTCTCTAATGTACTGTGCTGTCTTGTGATCTCTCCATGTGAGGTTGAGCATGATTCTCTCATGTGCAAAGAGGACAATGTCCTCAGCGAATCCGAGGTTACTTAGGAATTCTCCGTCCATTCTGATTCCTTTGTGTCCCCATTCTAAATTTCGAAAGGTCAAAATGGATATCATCAGGCACTATTTATGACCAAACACAACAGCACTCTCTGGTTTCGAAAATATTTTTCGTGGGGTTCTTCTCATTTTTACGCGGCAACATATTATATTTTACTTCTACCAGACTAAGCTCCGCCGTGTAAAAACGTTTACTTCTTGCAGACAGACACACACGTACACAAAAGACTCCACATACACACATTTGTTTGTATGTTAAATATTATTTTGGCAGCAATTTTTTCCCCAAGTATGTTTCATTAAACATGATGGATAGTTTTTATTGGTTTGTCTTGTATGCGTATAGATTGTTCGTTCTCCGGGTTATATGAATGAAGGAATTGTTTAAAGTTTGTAATGTATCTCCTCAAGCGCTTTCGACCATCATCAGCTATTTTCATGAAATATTTCAAAAGATTTCAAAGTCTACTTTTCATCATCATCATCATCATCATCATCATCATCATCATCATCATCATCATTAATAGTCTCTCAACGTCCGTCGTTGGACATAGACCTTCCCCAAGGATTCAGCACACATCACTATCATGGGCGTCGTGGAGCCAGTACTTTCTGAATTTGTCAAGCTCGTCTCTCCATCCAATACTCTGCCGGTGTCGGTAACGCATGTGATCTCTGGGGATCTATGTTGTGAGTCGCGATGTCTATCGGTTGTCTGCAATTCTTGCGACAAGGCCAGCCCATTGCCATTTGAGATTTTTTAATGGATTCTATGATGTCCATGGCTCTTCTTCTCCAGGATATATTGTATTGTCTTGTAGTCTCTCCATGTGAGGTTGAGCATAATTCTTCTATGTGCGCGTTGCATGGTTCTCAATTTGTGGGTCTGTCTCTTGGTTAGGTTCTATGTTCCATAGTAAAAGTGATAAAAGAAAATTAAAACATTTTGTACATAGGTATGTATGGATACAATTATGTGTGTGTGTGTGATGGCGTTATGGTTGTTGGCAAGGAAAACGAAATCAGCGAACCAAGTTCGAATCCTATCCTAGGCTTTTATTAACAAAGTGAATACATTTAAGCGATTCCTTGGTCGTATCTTGTATAATGCTATCTGAAAAGAGATTGAATGGAATAATCTGAAAGTTGTTAATTATTATTTGATTAACAGAAGTAAACATCATTTTTTTAATCTATACTTGGGCTGTACCCGTTCAAAAAGTGAATGTTTGGAAGAGGCCAGACTTTACAGTGTGTGGAGCAGCCTATACTAATTATTACGTAGAATAATTTTCCGTCAATTGCACGAAACTATGGCTACGAAGCATTACGGTTACTTCTCTCCAGTTTCGTCAATTAAGATATCAAAGTTTCTCAAAAACCACCGATCCAAAAAAACAAAACAAAAACACTTCAGATTCGACATTGCACTGTTCTGTGTGCTGCCTGATATAACTGGCGAGTGTAATCTTTGTACAATGGCTAGTTTCCGAGTAATCGTGGTGTATGCACATAGACAGAGACAAACAGATTTTTTTCAGTTGTAGTTATGTTGTAATAAGCAACGTGTCAGTCGGTCAGTCACATTCGAAAAATAACGGGTTTGTCTGCTGCAAGGTCAAACACAACCCTAACTTCTAATCCGAATGAAGATTATTCAGCAACTTTTTATCGTATGTATCATAAATGAAAATTTTAATATCATGCATCTTTGTATAAATGTATCTATTAGAATGAAATAAACCCTTTCGTATACGTCTGATAGATTTCTGTTAATGTCCAAGACTCGTCAATTTAGCTTGAAATCATTTTGTCACGAGTTCAAATTACGTACAGGGAATGTGGATTCTAAATATCGGTTTACACTCCTAATTTTGGCAAAGATTGTTCTGGTTGTTTTGGAGTTTGACAAAAGAAATTACACTGAAAGGGACGTGGATACAGGAGAGGTTCTGAAATTGGAATCAAGGCTCAAAACTACGAAGAGGGCGAGTAGAATTAGGGTAGGGGTACGTAAAAATTATTGGATGAAACAAAGATTCGATAAATGAGAACGGCTGAACTCGACCAAGAATAGCAGGGATGTGAGAATGGAAAAAGAGATGGAGCTGAAGTTGCTTTTGAATGTCCGTCATCATCATTCTTGTGACCATCGTTGAGTATAGATTTCCAGCAAGATTCACCAGACTCTCTATCATGGGTGTCGCAGAAGCAATAATTTCTGAACTTGTCTACATCGTCACGAAATTTTATTTTCTGCCGGCCAGTTTCGCACATGGTATTTAGGGATCCACGTTGTGAGTCATGATGTTGAACGGTCGTTTGACATTGATGCTACATGACCAGCCCGTTGCCATTTAAATTTTCTAATTGTTCCTACGTTATCTCCGACTCCTGTTTTTTGTCCAATATACGTGCAGTCTTGTGATCTCTCCGTCTAATGCTGAGGATTATTCTCTCCTTTGCACGTTATATGATTCTCAGTTAATCTTTTGCTTAGGTTCCATGTCTCTGCTCCATAGATGACTATCGGGAGGATTCATTTGTTGTAAATCCTTCTTTTTAAGACTAATGGGATTTTCTTGTTCTTGAATATTGAGCTTACTCTACCATAAGCTTGCCAACCTTGAGTGATTTCTTGCATGATTTCGTTTTTTTTTTTCGAGGAAGATTTAGTTATGCACTGGATGGTCGCTCCAGGTGATTTTAGTGAGTTTTCCAGATACTATAGAGCTTTAGGTTTTATTAAAATTTCAAAATTTATTTTGAAGCCAACGTGAATAAAATGGAGAAATAAATACATATCCTTCTATGTTAATAATCAAACATTATCTCTACATACGGTTTCAAGAATTATTCATATCATTCACATTTATCAAAATAAAAACATATCTATCTATATATCTATCTATCTATCTATCTCAGTCTGTTCACATTTTTCTTTATATCTATCTATCTCAGTCTGTTCACATTTTTCTTTCTATCTATGTATCTCAGTCTGTTCGCATCTATCTATTTATCTATTTATCTATCTATCTATCTATCAGAATATATACAAAAAAATGCATAAAAGTAAATGTAAAGTCACATACCGACTGAAAATCATGATAATTCACGTATCACGTGTCTGTATCAGTTGTCCTCATACATTTCTTCCCCTAGGATCCTTTAGTGATCTTAAAAAATATGTGTGGACCTCTACGAACTTAAAAAGATTTATCATATTTATTTTTTGTTTGCATCACAATAATTGTTCACAATTGTTATCAACTTTCAAAACTCCGGTTCTTTGAAGTTTAAACAAATAATTTTAGAATCAGATTTCCTTGCTATCTTTCTTCCGAGTAATGGCACAAAGATTTTTTTACAACATAATTAACTTTTACGTGAGTTTGGTACTCTTTCTTCTCCGGGTTTTTGATTTCCCGTAAATCTGACCATGCAATGTGCAGGTTTGCTTACTGAAAGGATATCTTTATCTTTCTTATCGTAAGTAATCATCGGATACGTTGCAACCGCCTTGAATTTTGAACTTGGCTCAAATGCCCTCAGTATTGCCTCTGTGGACCACGGACTCGAGCTTGGGAACCATCGGTCAATATTTATTTGTGATTGAACGTGCACACATTGGCGGATACTTGTTTGAATACTTACTGCTTTGTTTCCCAAAATATTATTATAAAATATAAAATATTTAAGATTCTGGCTTACTAATCTACTTATTCGTAACTTCGTCACGTACGACGGTACGAGACTCAGATATTTATGATGGAATGTGATAAACGGATTTTGAATTTACTAACAATAAGAGACCGTCAACCGAAACTGTCATCATAGGTTTCTTCAGTTTTCAAATTTGGCTGGCTGCCTGATTGTTATATATCACGTGTACGGGTCGCATAAATGGAGCTACTTGGCTGAAAATTTCAGCATCCACTCATTAGTATGAATGAATTTTCAGCATTTATTCTTCATAATGAATTTTAAAAAAAAGAAAAAGGGTTTTTTTTTCGATCCCCTCGATAAAAATTCAAGTTGGGGGTTCAACTTCCCAATGTAAGTTCATGCTGAATTGATACCTGAGTTTGTGTCCGGTAGTGTTAACGCTTGTTCCTTTTGGGAATCACTTTTTTTTAATGATCAGCGCCCAACAAAAGGCGGAAAAAGTAACCAAATCATTGATCAAGACCATTCCCATTTTTTTAAGTTGATCACCCCAAGCATGTTTCTAAAAAAACATTGTCCATGTGACAGTTTCTATTGACTGACTAACCAGACCTGACCACACGCACAGATATATATATGAACTTCGCACATAGTGAGATGAACATACAAACATATATATATATATATATATATATATATATATATATATATATATATATATATATATATATATATATATATCCTATAAAAAAAGGAAAGTATTCCTTGCCTTTATTCAGGCCTAGACAATATACTGCCTCCCTGCGAGGAAGGCCCGGATCGTGTTTATGTGCCAAATACAAACCGGAAATTCTCTACATCTTGGTTACCTCCTCTTTTCTTGCTGTTTTTGTTTCGTGAAAAGGCCACACCCCAGGTCACCAGGTAGACTGATTTTTTGGGAGGAACTCTAGCCTATGGGTGGTAAGAAACTCGGTTTTTGGCATTTTACAGAGAAATACAGTGTCAGCGACACAAAAGAAAGATGGCTGTGTATGAATCTTGTGCGCATGTGCAGGAACTGTTTTTGTGATATTCTGCTCTCGTCTGTACGATCGAATGTATACAGGTTGTCTCAAAAGTGACTTAACATTTTCTTTTTCCCCTTTTCAAGACAGATCTCTCTCTAACTTCAGTGAAAATGGTATCAATCGATTGCTGAGAATTCTTTTTCTAGGCTCAACATCTCTTGGAATCTGTCAACCAAAACTGTCACCCAGAATGTCAACAGAAGTTTCTTTAGTTTTCTTATCAGTCTTGCTGGCTGTTTGACTGGCTGGTTATGTATGTACTATGAGTATAAATTGAGCAAGATTATAGGAAATTTAAACATTTATCTTTATTATGTTTAATTTTTTTTCTTCTCCGCCCCCCTCCAATAGATCTCTAGCTGATGCTCAATTTGTAAGGTAAGTTTATATCAAATAGGTCCCTTAGTTTGTGTCCGGTTGCATTCACGCCTGTATTTTGAAAATTCAGAATCTTTTTAGTGATCACTACCCAAGAAAAGATGAAAGTAGTTACCAAATCATTGATCACTTATTTTCCCAATTCTTCAATTGGACACCCCAACACAGCATACTGTAAAAAGATATTGGTCACATGAAAGTTTCTATCTAGTGACTAACCAGACCTGATCCTGTTATTATGGTGAGGACACTAACTTGGGAACTCATAGCCTAGAAAAAGTTGGAGTTAGCTATTTATTTTCTGATAGGCTACGTCAAGGGAGAAGTTTGTGCAAGAAGATCAAGTGGCTTTTATGAACCGGAGGCAAGAACTTGAAATCCCTGTTCAAACATCCCACTCGAAATGTTCGCTGATGTTGGGACTGCCTGAATCAATTGTTGGCTCAGTTGAAGTACGATGAAGATATTGGCTCACGTATACAATTCTACCAGTGAAGTAATTTCTTATTTGAACTTTGCAAAATCTAGATAAAAAAACTCCTCAAACATTGTAGTCTATGTACACAAATTTGAAAGTTTCCGTATGTTTTGAAAAGAAAAGTGTATGGAGACTTTTCACACACACACACACACACACACACACACACACACACACACACACACATATATATGTATATGTATATGTATATATATATATATATATATATATATATATATTTATATATACTAGAAGATAGGTTGCTGAATTCTGCAATAAAGGTTGAACGAATTTGAGGAAAAAAGGAACAAAAGGAAAGCTAAATTTTTAGTTTTTGTTTTAAAGCTATAATGATTTTTAATAATAATTGGCTTTCCTTTATTCATATAATAATAATAATAATAATAACGATAATAATAATAATGATAATAATAATAATAATAATGATAATAATAGAGTCATCCACAGGAAGCTATTTCGTTGTATTACAACTCTTCAGTGTGACTATAGACTATTCATTATTCCATCCAGGACCGCGAGGTAGGATCGAAACCTTCGATTTAAACCTCGAGGCTGACATTTATCCTCTGCCCTACGCAAAACTGGACGGTCAATTACGCTGAATTTAACTAATATGTTTACTTATGCACTATTCCCTATCCACCAGAGTGCTCTATTCCAAAGTTGGAAGAGCACTGCTCTGTAGCTTGTAATGAACGAGTTACCTTACATGAAGTACTCAACCCTGAATAAGGAAGCTTTAAGATGAGGGATAGGCGGACTTACAATTTTCGAATGGATATGAAATAATATCTCTCAACCGTTGTTTTGAAAATCTCTTTTAAGTGAAACAGATTGTAAAATCTGTAATGAACCACTGAAAAAATTGCCGAGTTATCTTTGGTACCAGAGGTCCGTCTTCTAGCGGAGGTAAAATATAGGACTTCGTAAGCTGATTTTCAAGAAACGGATGATTGAAGATTGGCGTTGCAATCTTCACACAACTTTCCCTACATTTAGTCTTGTACTGAATTCATCATCAGTCTTTTAACGTCTGTTGTTGGACATAGATCTTCCCCAAGGATTTGCCACAATTTTCTATCATGGGCGTCGCAGTGCCAGTATTTCCTGAATTTGCCTAGTTCATCTCTCCATTCTATGTTCCGTCAGCCTCAGTTTCTAATGTGATCTCTGGGGATCCATGTTATGAGACGTGATGTTCATCAGCGGTCTTTCATTCTTGCAACATGGCTCGCCCATTTCTATTTGAGTTCTGTAAATAGTTTCTATGATGTCTCGGAGTCCCGTTTTCTTCCATGGTTCTCGCAATGTACCGAACTAATCATTGTATTTTTCTCACTAACTTACAAGGGGGGAGTACGTATAGTTTTAAGCAAATATATAGACGCATGGAAAAAGGTGGAAAAGAGATCTAAAGAACGGGGTCAGGATTCGAACCAAGGTTGAATGTTGTATTACACAATATCTGTGGTAGTGATTGAATTGAAGACCGGTTGTGAAATTTTCGTGTAGCCGAAATAGCCACAAACACAGTTTTTATGTCAAACATATAATTTCCTTTTCTTTTTTTTCTTTTCATGTTAAACAAATCAGACCCAGTCACGCTCTTGCTATGAGTAAGAAAACTATATGGGGAATTGCTCACGAAGCAAAACTGAGAACAGGGTGAGAAAATGAAAATCAAAGTTATTCCCCAGGCCAGGGACCAAGAAAGATCTTCAGTTAACTGGCTGTTCGACTCAGTATTTATCAAGTAAAGCCACGTCCATTTATCAAAATGGGTGGGATGAGGATAAGCCATCTTAAGGAGAGTGAAAGTTGGGTGGGTCCACTTCTCTGCATATGGTCAAAGGGGTATCAACAATGGGCCTGGTCCTGTCTTTTGAATATTTCCAAAATGACCCACCCGAAACACCTTTTGCTACTGGAATCTCAATGATTTCGTCTTCTCAAAAGCGTCAATTGCGTTCTAGAATATTTTTAGCGACAACGATGATATCCCTGACAGTAGAGGCTCTGCAACTGATTCCAGGAATGGTACAGTTTTGTCGGAAAGAGCTCTACTCACCGTTTCCAAGCGTTAGTCACCCATCCCAACAGGGGGTGCGAACAGTGAGATCAAGTATATAAAAAAATATCAGCCCTTGCACACTCTGCTTGCAAATGCAGTGCTAGGTCTATACGGTGAAACATCTACGAATTCTGATCCTTGTAACACATGCACACACCGCGCGACGTTGAGATCAAGTATCTGCCTCCGTCTATACTGACACACAAACAAACAAACAAACAAAATCCCTCATGCATTCAAGCACATGCACGAACTGGCAGTGTACTGTGACACTGGCTGCAATTTGCAACAAGGAAATGCTTGAAGGACGTTAAACCGCCTTTGTTTTAGACTCAGAATTGTCCTTCTCTTGAACAGGTTGCCTTTCCCATGTCAAAGAGCCCAATACGTCCAATTTTACCCATAGCAGTAGAGAGATGAGTTCATGCCTTTCTCAAGGACCTTAGGGCGAAGTAAACATAGACATCCCCGGGTTTCGAACTCTGATCATCGATTCCATTGTCCAAACCATTACTAACTCAGCCAATCGTACTATTTATACTACTATCGTGGCCCTGTGCCAGACTAATCTAAGCTTGATAAATAACGCATCTTGCCTGTATACTCGGTGTTTCGCAAGATGGTCTTCACTAATGTAGTAACTCCAATCCTCATTGGGTATCTCACTACTGTAGCCTTGTGTCTGACTTAGATAGACTTACTAAAGATATATTCCTAATGTTTTCTTTAGAGTGTTGGTCAGTTAATTAGTGTAGCAGACCATTGCTTTGAGTATAATAATCAATAGTAACTCGCCATCACAGTCAATAATTGACCAACCGTCGCGTCAAAATTTGGAGTCATGCGAAAGAATTCCCTCGAAGAATAGATATTGTCTAATTAGATTCTGTTTGACACATCGCTAGCGTTTTCTGCAGCAAAACAGCTAAAATAGAAAAAACAAAAAACAAAAAAATAAAAAACGTCTACATTTTTCAAGAATGGAACCCGTCAAAACAAGGCCCCCTACAGGCCAAGAAAGTTTTTTTTTTCCCAAAAATTCCAAAAAACATTCCAAGTGGAGTCCTGATGCCAATTCACAAGTTGGTAGACAAAAAGGTATGGCCAGGAGCACAGGAACACACTAACAAGTAAAAAAATACACAAACGCACAAACACGCACATATAAATAAGGATAAAAGCCTTTGCCACCTTTGATGGCTATGGTCGTTCAATTCCAATATTGTGAACCTGTGCCGATACATTGCCAAACGCTAGTCTTTTTAGAGTCTGCTATTGATCTTCATTTTAGCGTGTCTAACGATTATGAGTCATTTAAACTTTTTCAGAGTCTTTTTAATCTTCATTTTGAACAAGTCATATTTTGGTGTTGACTTTTACAATATGAACATCGACCGACTATTTTAATGAGTATTTACTGGTCTTGATCCTGTGGTAAAAATAACCTCCTTTTTTTACAAACCCTTTGGTGTGAAAAGTGTCTGGAAGGCCTTGTTTAGAGCGACCAAGAGTAAAGAAAGAAAAAAAAAAAGAAAAGAAAAGAAAGATCAAGCTAAATAAAATGCCAACGAAGAGAATTACATAGGGCGCTTGGTCTAGAGCATTAGTTAGAAGACTTGTCTTATAGACCAATTCACTTGTGTGATGAGCTCGATCCTCACTGGCGCTGCACATCTCTGGCATTGATCCAGACTAAAATAAGTTTAATGGATACCCATTTAGTCAGTTCAACAAGCTATTGCACTTTATTGGACACTTTTTTATTGTAATCTTGTGCCTGACTAAGTTCAGTGCATAATTACAATATATATATATATATATATATATATATATATATATATATATATATATATATATATATATATGTATGTATATATATATATATATATATACATATATAGCAGAATGTGGATTCGCAACACAAACTAGCTCATGTTTCTGCCCTCTCCAAAGAGGCCTGCAAAGGGCAGAAACATGAGATAGTTTGTGAAGCGAATCCACATTTTACCATTTATTTCCAGCTCTACTCTAAAACAACTTAACTTCCATAGTATAAAGTTGAATGTATCGAGCACTATATGAAATAAATCCATCACATATCGGAAGTTGCTTTATATCATTAATATAGTAGTATATTATGCTATACTCGACAATAAGAAATGGACATATTTGGTCCGACAGTAAGAATTGCGTTATATTATCTAGAAAATTATCTGAAATGATATTGCGTCGTTGAAAAGTTAATATATCACTCGATTTAGACAACGCAAATAGAATAAACAATTGAAGAAAATTGAGCTGCTGTAGGGATCTGACCTACCACCGATAGGGTAGCAGCTCCAACGTAGTGATGTTCTCACCATTAATCTAATTGCAATAGCCACTGGCTGTTTCGCTCAATGGTAAGCGCATCACTACGTTGGGGCAATTCCTGTAGTAGCCCCATTCTTCTTTGATTGTTTATTCTATTTACGTTGTCTATAATGAGTGATATAGTAACTGAGTAACGACAGGAGATCATTTCAAATAAGTTTCTACGTTATATAACGCAATATATATATATATATATATATATATATATATATATATATATATATATATATATATATATACAATTATTGTGTCATCCATAGACAGCTGTTTCGATGTAGTACATCTCTTCAGTGTGGCTATAGACTTTTTATCCCATCCAGTACCGCAGGCAAAATTGAAACCCTCACATCGGACCCGGGGACCCATATCTGGACTACGGGACTGGGTGGTCTGTAAGGCTGAATTCAAGCGATATATTCATTTACGCAGAAACTCCTCATCCACCAGAATGCTCTATTCCTATGGAAGATATATATATATATATATATATATATATATATACATATATATATATATTCCAGAAGAATCATATCATAGAGATGCAAATACGTCAGTGATTTTTTTTCGCGTGTAGTAACTAATGTATTCTAAGACAACTCAATATAACTCGCTCTTCGCATTGCTATCTTTCTTTGTCCAAAACGTCCACTTCTTTTGCAAAGGTGTAAGTTGTTGGCATAAGCACCCCCGATCGATACGAGTTGCACGTTACACAAAGACGTTGTTAATCGGGTCAAAGAGACCTAAACTGAAGTCGCCTCCTCACCCCCCCCCCAAGTAATTTCAAGGCGTTTCTTGCTACCGTAAATCCACCAATCAGAGAATTCATCTGAAGCGACCCCAGATATCAACTTACAATTTTTCGTCTTCCAATTCTTTCCATTTCCGTTCTCCCTTCTGTCACGCGAATTGTTCCTTTCTCCTTTCGCCATTAATTTTACATTATTTCCTCCTTAAATAAAGCTTATGACAGCTTTATCTCAATTATTTCAATAATACCAGCCCACCGATATTTGATGCTGGCAACAAAGGAATGTCTAGCTTTTGACACGTTCACTTCTATATCGGTTAGCGAAAGTTACAGTGTAGCAAAACGAACATGTCCCTTGGTAAGTGTCACTTAGCAGGAAACGAGTCTAGCGGAGCTAACGATAGCGCTGAGCTGATAAATATTTAGCGGGGGCAAAGATAACTGCTGAGCGTTAACTTTTATTGTATGAATTTAGCTTCGATTCATCGAGCTAAAATTTTAATAAGTTGTAGCTTAGACAAACAGCTCTGAGTGTTGACTGTAAATTAATGTTCAATTTCATTTGATAATTTGATGATTCATATACATCTTGATTAACATCTAATATCGGCATTCAATACCTTTTCTGAAACCTCTATGTCTAAGCAATAACTTATCATTTATCTTTTCTAAACCATCTAGACTTCAGCATTCAGTTAAAATACTGAGGATAGAGCTGGTGTATTGGAGAAACCTGCGGCCACTTGACCTCCAGTGGTGTAAAAGCCCAATGAATAATATTAGTAAAATGAAATTCAAGGGGTTCGCCCGATCCAAGTAAAATACTAGATCTAGTCAACGTAAACAAAGAAAAGAAGACCTGTCAGCAGATATTGCTATTTCATTTTTTGACGGCTTTAGAGCAAAACAATGAACTGAAGTTAAATTCATAGAATAAAAATCGGTTATCGGTTATCTTTGATTCCGCTAAACTTTCAACAGTTTATGTGGTTAGCATTCTCGTTGATTGTGCCCACCACTGAGTCAAGCACAGTGGTTCCCGACCAGGGGGGGGGTCAACAAGGGGGGATTTCAGTTGTCTGAGAGGGAGGAGATGAAGCTATTACGTAAGAATGAAGTGGTGAATTTTGGGGGCTTTATCATTCAAAATGGAGTATTTCAGTGCAACCAAAGGTCTGAATTATTCTTAGCAGTGTTTTTGAATTAAAATTATCTTGAATTTAGTTATAGTGTTACTCTTGTGTCGATGTGTTTAATTGGTTTTATAAACTTCAATAAATGTTTTTATTTTCGTAAACGATTGCGATGTTCGCCTCCCATAATTGATGTTGAGGTAATTCTGTTTTAATATAATTAGTAGCAAATACCACGGACTTTTGGCAAAAAGCGACATGTGTCGATAAAACCGTCTGATACTTGAAATTCATTAATTTATCCTTACTTAAATGGAAGGGGAGACTAGTTATCTTATTAAGATTGAAATGACAATATAAGAAGGCTTGCTGGACAAATTCTGTTACTTCGACGTTTTGAAACTCGGCTTTGCAGGAAAATTGTGTATTTATTGGTGGTCTGTATCTTGTGGTTGGTGGGTTAGAAATTAGGTTGATTGCTAAGCAAAAATGCGTGTCAAATTCCCAGGATGTCTGCGTCGTGGTTTGGGAGGCCATAACGAATTCATGTCCTTCAGTTGATGTTTTAGATGTTAGTCATTCTGCTTTATCCTGTTGACAAAAGTGGGGAGTGTCGTTGAAACGTTTGGAAATCATTGATCTAGCATTATTCATTACACTTTAAATAGAACCGAGGAATGGACGCTCACGTACCGCAGATGCAATACGCAGCATGCCACAAGACTTTCACGTGCAGCGTGTGGCAGTGAACAAGTTAAAAACGTTAAAAAAAAAAAAAGTTAAAAAAGAATTTATAGTTTGGATTCAGAGAAATAACCCCTTTGACTCGAGTTATATTCTCAGTTTAGTCTTACAAAAATAAACCCCAAAGGTGAGAAGCCTTTATTGATGATAAAACTCACTACAAAGTAATTGTGCTTACCACTACACTACCAAAATCTCTGATAACTCAGCGAAACATTCAGTCATAACATTTGTTGAGATCTTGGAACGCTCTAAATTGTGGCCATACAAATTAACAGTAAATATTTCTTCGTTTTGTGCGGATTCGACTCAGGGAACGATTTCTGTAGGATCTTTCTACTTGAAACATCTTTGGCTTGATTACGGGGAAACCTCAGAAGCTCCCTTCAAATTCTCTCAATTATTCATAGCTGGGGCCATTGGTGAACTCTACTGAGCCTTTTAAAAGCCTTATGGAAAAATTCAGAAGCGGGGAAAATGGGTTCCAAATTGACTCTTGGTTTCTCCAGTTTTAGAAGTTGGTTTGATCAGCAGACAATGAATGTATCGCGTGGATTGACCATATCAATGGAGCCAGAGGGCTGAAAATTTAAACATGTACTCATCATTGTATCTCGAAGAATGATTTTTTAAAAATCCACTTCGAATAGATTTTCGTGGAGGGTTCAATTTGAAATGTATGTTTATGCTAAATCGGTCCCTTCGGGTCCAGTAGAACTCACGTTTGCTTTTTTGAAAATCATTTTTTCATAGTTATCATTGCCCAACAAAAGGTGAGAGGAGAATATTATTCATTGATCTTCCTTTTTTCCAATTTTCAAAAATCAATCATCCCCAACATGGCATACTGCCAAAAGATGTTGGTTATGAGACGGTTTCTATTGAGTGACTAACCAAACCTGTCTTTTTTTTTCACAGAAAAAAGTGATTTGGGGGCAAGATAGTCGTTAGTAATGAACAATGGATTTATTATGACAATCCAAAACAAAAAAGTACTTGATCTGATACGGAAAAGTCTTCATTGCATCTGAATAAACAGAAGGTATTTGAGGGAAATATTTTGTGGTCGGTGGTCTGCAGAGGGGAGTGGTGGTACAGGTGGCCTAACGGTTGAAAGCAAGGAGGATGGAATCAACAAACCGAGTTTAGAATGGCATGAATTTATCTCTGGGCTCCCTTAACCTGGTAAGGAGGCCAATTTTAGGTATCAGATTACCACCCTTGCCCTGTAAAAACCCGCAACTGCTACAAACAATAAGAGGGTCTCAATAGATTGTTTGAGAAATAACGACAAACTAATTTCCTTCCACAACCAAGTCTTGGCGAGTATCCAAAGGGAATTCTTTATTACGATTCGCTGGAAAACAGATAAATTGTTACAGTCCAACATTGCATTGAGGGTCTGGCTCATTTGAATGACACGTTGGAACGGATTTTTTTTCTGAATCAAGAAGTTGACCGGTGATTTTGCTGCAAGATGACGACAGTCCTCATTATGTTGTAGCAGATGCTTGTGGCGCTAGGCAAGGATGTTCTCCCACATGCAGTACATTCTTCAGATCTGTCACCTCAAAACTATCACTCATTTCAATACATGAACTCTTCTCTACCTGGTCAGCGTTTACAATCAAACCAGAATCTTTCTTTTATGATGAAATACAATATTTAGTTGAACGGCAGTTGAAGGACATTATGAGACGGGAAAATGCTTTCAATTGATGATTTTATCAAGAATTGATGGAAACCTTTGCGTCAAACTGATAGATTGACAAGACTGACTGCTGCAGGGTCGAACTTCATTCCAACTTCTATTCCGACTGGAGATGATTCCTGTAACTCTTGTATTGTATGTAGAATAAATTTTTTAAAAATCATGTAGATTCCATCAACGTATTGATTTGTTGGAAAGAAACCCTTGCATACTGTCTGATAAATTTTTGTTAATATTCAAGATTTAATTTAGCTCAGTCAGTAAGACAGTCTCCTGGCGATCAGTCGTGAGTTCAAATCACGCTAGGGGAATGTAGATTTTACATGTTTTTTTATTGTTGTTGGAGAAGAAAAAATAAAGTCCGTGTTTGACAATCATAAAATGCTGAGATTAATGGTGAAATTATCATAACTTGACTTTTCGATCCTTTCATTCAGTTTAGAATTAAAACATGACACCGGGGATTTAATTTCGGCCTGTACCTCCCCAATTGTATCTTCATCTCAGTGCATTTCATGAAATCTGCACTCACAATGGGAATGTTAAAAAATTCCAGACTTGCGTTGTCTAAACAACATACCGTACATACCCGTGCAATGTTCGACTGCTTGAAATGTTGCCAACCTCTTTTTACCCAACAAATCATGGTTTTATGGAATACTCAGCGTCATGTTCAAGTCTGGATTCCAATGTTACAAATAATTGATTCAGGTCATGTAATTTGGATCCTCGTAATTCAAACATGTTTCCGGTAAGCGTAAAGAAAAACTATATGATCATTTATGCCCAACTCAACACTTTCTTTGTACAAATGATGTTTTCACTCTTTTCATAATTCCTCGTCACTTCCATAGTATTCTCTTTTCAACACCCTTTCTGCGAATGGCGTTTTATTATCGGTCGGGGGAAAAAAAGGGGGATTCAAGCTCCCTAATGAAAAGTGTACAATACCCCTATATTGTACGTAATATAAATGGTAGTCACCATAGCCTATATTAGGAACCATCTCTTAGGACAGTCACCCAAAATCTTAAAATAGGTTCCTCCAGTTTTTAAGTGGGTCTCTCTCTATATATGTATGTATAAGCAATGCAGATAGCACCAATTGAGTTAGATGACTGAAAGACTTCAAATATTTACTTTGAATGTTTTTTAGAAATTTTTCCAAATTTCAAGATAGGCTATTAGTGAGAAATTCAATTTTCAATGCACGTTTATACAACTATTGGACCCTTAGCTTGTGTCTGGCTGCAGTCACACTTTCTTTAATGGAAATTTTAGGTTTTTTAGTGACCCAAACATAATGCAAATAGAGTAATCTATTCATTGATCACCCTTTTCTTCTAATTTTTTAATTGATCATTCTCAACACTGTCGGTTGCCAAAAGACGTTGGTCGTGTAACATTTTCTATTGAGCGAGTAACCGGGCCTGTTTGTTCACCATTCAACTCTTATGAATCGCATGTAGATAAGGAGACGATCAAATCTATATCATAAGCATTTTGCCAACAGATTTGATGATTGGTATCAGTACTCTGCCAAACCCCTTCTAAAAATGTTTTTGGTTTTATTGATAAAAAGTTTTCCCGACCTTTTTAGGGTCTTACTTTGACGGATTTATCTAGATGTTTCTTGATGTTTTTTCTCAATCTTTTTTTTCCAGATGTTTTCCAGTGGAAAACGCCAGTGATATCTTGGGGATAATCAGTTCTGATTACATTTGTTCTTTGAGGAAATCTTTCTTACACACTGCCAAATTTTGATGTTACGGTTGTTCAATTATTTACTGTGATGGCGAGTATCATATTTGCTTTATTTGTAACAGGAATATTGGTTGACTCCCTAAACTAAGTCCGAATTGTAGACGAAGACTGAATTTTTACTGATCGAAAAGCATACCCCATGTAATGCTCGACTCCCTAATTAAAGGTTGGTTTCAAAAAGTCGAATATTACACGAGTTTATATTCAGAAGACTAGACTGGTAGGGTAAAGGAATTAAAATAGACAGCGAGTATCTGAGCAACCTCAGATTTGCAGACGACATCGCCCTTTTCGCAAAGAACATACACGACCTCCAACGAATGATAGATGAACTAAATGAAGAGAGCAAGAAAGTCGGCCTACACATGAACTTCAGCAAGACGAAGATCATGTGCAGCAGCCACATCGGAGATAAAAATACTAAGATCAAAATCGAGGACACAGAACTGGAGGAAGTCGATCACTACATCTAACTAGGACAACGAATCTCCATAAGACCCTCAAAAGAAGAAGAATCACACTAGGATGGCAAGCCTTTGGTGGAGCAAGTTTAACCTTCGAAAATAAGAAGATCCCATTAATCCTAAAAAGAAGGGTTTATAACCAATGCATCCTCCCAATAGTCACTTATGGAGCTGAAACATAGAACCTAACCAAGAGACGGATCTGCAAAATGAGAACCATACAACGTGCACATGAAAGAATTATGCTCAACCTCGCATGGAGAGACCACATGACAGCACAGTACATTCAGGAAAAGACAAGAGTCACAGATATCATAGAATCCATTGAAAATCTCATATGGCAGTGGGCAGGCCATGTTGCACGAATGGTGGACAACCGATGGACATCGCGACTCATGGCATGGATCCCCCGTGATCATAAGTGCAACCGAGGCCGGCAGAGTATTAGATGGAGGGACGAGTTAAACAAGTTCAGAAAGTACTGGCCCCACGATGCCCATGATAGAGAATTGTGGCGAATCCTGGGGAAGGTCTATGTCCAACGACGGACCTGAAAAGATTGATGATGATGATATATCTATCTATAGGGTCAGTGCAGAAATGATTGAAGTTTTTCACCATCAACTCATTACAGTATATTTTAGTTTAAAGTTATTAGGCGAAATAAGAACCTTCGGAATCTACACATTTTTGTCAACTAGAAACAAGTCCATTTATTCCAGAAGTATATAATTATAAGGTCCTGGAATCAAGGTGCTTTGAGCTCCTGTTTAGTTGCAGGAGACCTTCCATTGCAGGAAGTGGCCGAAATTCTTGATAAAGCAGTATTTGGTCTGAGAGGGGTCCGTTGAGTAAGCTGAGTTAGGTAGAGTTAGGGTAAGGGTTAGGGTTAGCCTATTCCGTTCAATTTTTTCAAGATCTTTTGCATGACATTCATGCTTCTTTAACTTTTTATTCAGGGTCATTTGTTCGACGTGGTAAGCTTTTTTTGGCTCTTCCAATTTGTTACAAACGTCAAACAACTGTTGAATTGTCAGCGTTTGGTTCCTAAGCAACCTCTCGAGTTATTTTGTGCTGATCCGACTCGATAATGGCTCTTCGTTGGATATCGTCAATCACAGGAGGACGTCAACGTCTTCTGGGCTCTCGTTTCCGTTCCAATTTTTTTCTCAACTAATGAGCCGTACATTTGTTGACGGTCCCCTGGCCAAATACGTGGTTGATATTACGGTTGAGTTTCCTCTGTTTTCATCCCTTATATAATAAAATTGCACGAACTTCCTATTTTCCATTTGTTATTTGACAGTCTCAAATAAATCAGAATGAATAGTTAAAAGAAAAGGAGAAAAATAGAGTAAAATTCATATTTTAAAATTCGAATATTCCATGGACATAGTTAAATAATACTTTATTAAAAAATAAGCATCAAAGTCAAAATTATCAAAAAAAGCAATCATTTTTGCGCCATCTATTGGATTTTATCTGTTCGGCCGCACTTGTATTATACCAAGGCCTCTAGGCATCACCCAAATGGCTGACATGCACGCTTATACTATTCGTCAGACAGGCACGAAGAAGATTTCCCAGTAAGATATTTATGTGGATAAGTGAATGAATAATTGAATTAGAAAGAGATTGAATGAAGGAGAAATGAATGAATGAATAATTGAATGGTTTGGAAGATAAGTTAGATAAAAGAAGAAGAAAATGTAGCGAAAAGGGCAAAAGAAGATAAGGAAGGAAGACAAAGATGTGTCTCGAGGGGTATCGATCTATAACTGTTTTTGATTTGAATCAAGTCAAACAAAGGGGAATTTTATTGTGGGAATGTAAAATTTATTTCATATCTATGAAAGAAATAACCACACACACAAACATACATGTGCGTGTGTGTGTGTGTGTGTGTGTGAGAGAGAGAGAGAGAGAGAGAGAGAGAGAGAGAGCGTATATACAAGCTCTGTCCGAAAAGTATTCAGCCATTTTGGACATTTTACGAACCGATTGTACGACCCTCATGTAACTTGGCATTTTATCGACGAAACACAAAATATAAGCCACCGCCATTTATATATATATATATATATATATATATATATATATATATATATATATATATATATATATATATATTGCTACACCGTTGGAAGCCTAAAATAGCCTTCTATTGGTTGTTTGAGACATCATATTTGGAAGTGAGACATATAAAGAGTAGTGGCCAGGGAGTTTACCAGTTTAAAGAAGTTTTGTATTGCCAGTGGGATGCAAGTTGGGGTCTAATCGACCTTGGTTGGGACGCCTGGGTAAAAGGGTCTGATGTTGGGAGACCCGAAAACCTTCCCCAGGATTTTAAAATCACTGAGGACGTATCGCAGCGCATCTTTGAGATGTATTTTACCTTATATATATATATATATATATATATATATATATATATATATATATATATATATCTGAGCCTATGTTTGTCTGTGCCTCTTCTCCACTAAAATTAGAAGGCCCATCGACCAGCATGTAAACTGAGAAGAAATAAACTTCCCACGTACACTATGCAAGGTTGACATTGGGAGTCATTCGAGGTCATTTTCCTCCCCATCTCCGGTTGTAAATATTGGAAAGAAATGATTTTTATATTAAAATATTTTCCAATAATTCATTTCACGAATAGCCCAAACTTTTGTTATAATAAAAATTGATTTTTTATAAAAGCTTTTCAGTCAATGAAATAATAACGAATATTAATATCAGTAGTAATAATAACACACACACATACACACTCGAACGCACATCCACACGCACACAACGCAGTTGCTTCGAGATAATCTAACTCCACCCTTTTCTCTTCTCGACGGGCGATTTTGATTTAGTAAATGAACGAGCAACAAGTGAGGGCTACAAGAGAATAATTTTCGAAGCGGACCGAAAATTTATTCATCCCAAGTCAGTAGTTTCTAAGATTCTTTCCCACATTGACATTTTGAACAATGTGTGAAAAAGAAAAGCAATTTCGAAACATCATAAACAATCAAGCAATATGTGGGCGAGCATTCGTTACATTTGTAGTCACAGCTTTTCAGCCGGAGATTTCAATAGAACAAAAATACATAACTCTCTTTCTAAGGAAAAATATAAACACCGTCGCCCACGTATCCTATGTTGAGGGTGATCAATTAAGAAGTTGGAAAAGGGGGTAATCAATGGACAAGTTATTCTCGCCTTTTGTTGGATTGTATTGACTAAAAAAAAGGTCTAAATTTTCAAAAGACTAGTGGGCACAAACAAATGACAAACTTAGCATATTCTTACATTGCACACTGAATCCCCACTAAAGACCTATTTTAAACGGGAATTTCCTCGGAGGGAAAACAAATATTTCCCCTCTCATTGTAAGGAATGTGTGTGCAAAATTTCAAGTTTCTGCAATAAACGGCAAAGGCTGAGCAAACAAAGTCCAAATAGATGCATAGATAGATAGATAGATAGATTGATAAACAAATACATACAAATGCCCTAAACACATGGAATACCTAAAGCAAGCAGCAGTGTTTAAATTGGTCTTTTGTGAGTAGCGGTGAATAATAATTATAAAGAATAAGACATCGCAATTATTTTAGTTGAAAAACAAAATGACTTCTCTTGTTTTTTTAAATGATATTTCTTCAGCTAGATGCTTTCAAAACAATTTAGCTCTGGTTGAAGGCCAGCAGTTAGTAGTAAATTAACGTTTAGTTCATTCTACGCTTAAAAAAAGAAAACAATACGGAGTCATTAAAAGCTATAAAATGATATATGATCTGACATTTTCCATCTACATTGGAGCCATAACCTCTTTTCGCAAAATTTGACAAAAATACTCACGTCAAAAATATGATTAGTCAAAAATATTTAATACAGGAAAATCATTTGAAAAATTTATAACGATTCAGACTGAACACACATTGCTTAGTTAATTACCTTCACGCACGGTTCAAAACAATTTCGAAAAAGAATTTGAATAACCCAAAAAAGATGGTGAAAGGTTCTATCCTTTTTTTTTCTACATGTTTGTTTGTGTGTTCCAGTTATCCTGGCCATACCGTTTGGTCCACAGATTAGAAACTTGACATCAGTACTCCACTAGACCCCTTCTAAAAATCTCTTTTTTATTTTTGGTAAAAAAATATTTCGACTTTTTTTATGCTATCATTCTAACAGGTTTATGAATCTAATCTAGATTCTCCGGGATCTAGATCTTTCTAGATGTTTTCTCACTATATTTTAGATGTTTTCCGCTGGGAAACGCCAGTGATATCATGAAAAGAATTCATTGCGACCATATTAATTCTTTGATGGAATCTTTTTTGTACATGACTAGAAAAATTTTGAGTTAAGAGTTGTTCAATTATTGACCGAGTATCATATTACAATATTGGTGAGTTATTACGTGCTAGTGTTTTACAAAGTATACACAGCTTTTCCAGAGACAAATATCATCATCATCATCATCATCATCATCATCATCATCATCATCAGTCTTTTAACGTCCGTCGTTGGACATAGACCTTTCCCAGGATTCGCCACACTTTTCTATCATCGGCGTCACAGAGCCAGTATTTCCTAAACTTGTCTAGCTCGTCTCTCCATCTAATATTCTGCCGGCCTCGGTTGCGCATATGATCTCGGGGGATCCATGTCGTGAGTCGCGATGTCCATCGATCTGCTTTTAAATACCGAGAAAATACAATTTTTCGTCAGATTTCTTTCCACACATTTGTCTTACGAATACGAAAAACGTTTATTGCCATATAATTATTATTTATACACGTTCTGTGGTTTCTTTCAGCACCTTTAACTTTTTCGTCAAACGTGTTTAGTGATACCATTCTCTTCCATAAAAATATGATTATCTATTTTTCAAGTTTAATTTTATGAATACTAAGGATTATTTGTTTTTTCTCTTTTCGTATCTTTTTTACCTACATTATGTTTCCACGATTCCACAACTTTTACCAGATTAGGGTCTAAATGGATAAATTATTTTCTTAAAATAAATACCTTCAAAAAAATATCTTGCTATTAATTTTCGGTGATATACATCCATTATACCTGACTTGCCTGTGGGAAGTCGACAGTTCCAAGAAAATTAATTGTTTTTTACGTTTTACAGAGCAGCCTTTACAATGGAACTGATATAATAAATTGGGCTGTTAATTTCCGTTTGTACGGAAGTACGGACTCGAATAAGTTCTTTCTTGCTTCGGTACCTTCACGTGGTAACTTTTCAAGGGGTAACTACAGTTTTATAGATTAGAAGCAAAACATTACCTTCTGCATATATTTTGTCTTTCTGTTTTGATATACAAATTTTGATATATCACAGCCTTAAAGCAAATTTTTCCGGGCAACGTCGAACATCCCTACTAATATATATATATATATATATATATATATATATATATATATATATATATATATATATATATATATATATATAGATAGATAGATATAGATATAGATAGATAGATAGATAGATAGCATATCAGGTTTGCAAAATATCATAATAATGATATATTACAATATAAAGTAATGTCTGGTATATGATGGATTTATTTAGAGAGAGAGAGAGAGAGAGAGAGAGAGAGAGGGGAGAGAAAGAGAGAGAGAGGGGGGAGAGAAAGAGAGAGAGAGAGAGAAAGACTGTATGTGTGTGTGTGTTTAACTGCAACAAAAGTCTTAAAACAGGAAAAGTCGTGTCAAGACTGATTTTCGTATCGGTTAACAGCATTTGTAAGGAATTAAGTGATCCTGTGCTGTGAGATGCCATTGAGGGTCAACATTGACAAATGGAACTTGTATGCTACACAACTACACTACTGCATACACATTGGCGAGCGTGTATATTTTTCCAAACTTAGCTTCCAATGGCTTCTGACTTTTTATCCTTGAAAGGGGGAGGGATTTCAGAGCATGGAGGAGATTTAGGTGAACGTGAAGCAGATTTTGCAGAATTTTTTGAAAAGTGGAACAGAGATAAATGAATACTTCAAAGGAGACCGAGGAGCCATCAACCAAAGTTGACTGCTTCTCTGTCCATATTAAATTCCTCGATGCTTTTCTCACAGACTTCGTACTTCGTTCAATGAAGTTATGTGAGAAATAAATTCTCTTCATTTTTACTCAACGTTCAATAGAGTTTTGTGAGAAATAAATTCGTCTTCTCATTTTTAATCGACTCATTCAGGCCATTTTGATTATGGCGGCTATTCTGAATTCATAATGAGGTCACATAACCATTAAAATTGTGTAATCTTACCGTGAATGAAACCCATCGCCTTCAAAACGATCAAATGACTTTCCAGGGTTTCTTGAGAAAACTTGTAACCATCCATTGAGGAAAATGCTTTGTTTTCCTGAAAAGAAGGCCTAAATTAATGAGTAAACCATTTTTTTAATGAAATTACCTAATTACTATTTATCAAAAATTGTCAGCTGATATAATACCTTTCTCTATAACCTGGGATAGTCAACTTGAAAGGCTGGTTACATTCTGGACATACGTCACTTGGGGCGCAATCTAAAAGTTCGGGAATCTAAAAGTTCGATCTAATTTCATAGTTAAATCCTGCAAACATTTCTGTTGCACCTCGTAAACCAGGAAGGTAGAATTTGTTATATTCATTATCTATATGTAAAGTAATGCCTCTAAGGTGTTTGACAAGTTTGAAGTTGAAAATGACATTTATGTCAGACGAGGACATGTTTAAATTGGACGTTCAGTGTAGGATTGTCGTTCATTGTTCAGTACTAAAAACTGTCAACCAGAACTATCGACGACAGTTTCTTCAGTTTTTAAGTTGGTCTCGCTGACTGGTAATGTATGTATGTATGTATGTATGTATCACACGCACAGGCCGTACCAATAGAGCAAGAGGGCTGAAAATTCAAATATTACTCATTATGTCTAAAAAAATTTTTTTTTCGTTTTTGAAAATTACTCTCCATAGTAAGTTTTTGGGGGAGGGGGGGCTCAATTTGCAATGTATTTTCATGCTAAATTGTTCCTTTACTTAGTATCTGTTCCATTAACACTGTTTATCTTTCTTATATTGAGCTTTTTTTTTCAGTGATTAAAAAAGGCGAGAGAAGTAACTTTTTAACCGATCACCTCTTTTTCAAATGTATTTGATCACCACCAATGCTGCCAAATACCTCGGTCACGTAACGGTTCCTATTGACTATTCAGAGTCACTGACCAGGTTTGTTCGTAAGTCTCAATTTGTATGGAGGGTAAATCCCATTTGGACAATATGTTGCATCCCACCGTATAGCGTGATGTAATTCGTCTATCAGCGTTTGTTTGGGTCAGGGGAGTGCCGAATACTGTAAAAAGGGTGCGTCATTGGGGAAGAAACAAACCTAAAAACCTCCAAGATTCAATGCAGCATTCCATTATATCGTAATCCGATCAATCGATTACGCCTAATCGAAATCTGATTGGTTCATTGCATTCTATGGTAATCTAAGTTGACCAAGAACAAACAATACAAAATTGAATTGTTAAGTAGAGTTCTAAGATTGATTAAACGTTCTGTTATATCAAAAGAAGAGAGAGAGAGCAGTTAAGGAAATAAGACTAGTCTAGACCTGTATTTAGCCGTTGGACCCAGACCCATAGATAAGAGAGAGAGAGAGAGAGAGAGAGAGAGAGGCTGATGACGTGCACAAGTCTCCCTCGCTTTAATCCATGCCAAGAGCAAGTCATGAATACAGACCCTGCAGTGTTATTCAACCATTCAGAACTGAATTTATGGTTATCTTTGACTATAAAGGACGAACATCTTCATTCGAGTTATTAGACTTCATACATGAAAATATTGAATTCGTTTTCCATTCTCAATATTGTCGCTATCAGTGACTGATTCACAAATCTCGTTGGTGATCTCGTACTATCTCGTATTCCATTTATATTGCACACAATTCCCAATCAATTTTTAGTCAGTGGAGTCCTACATTGCCATCGACAGAAACTGATTCCCTTCCAGCTCTCGTGATGCCGTCTACCAGCTTCTTTGATATTAATTTCCTATTTGATTTTCATTTCTTCCAGGTATATAACGTCTAGTCGGTATTTTTGAAAGACCTGTTCAGTTGTTTTTTTCTTCCATATTTTCCTGTTGAATGCTTCACAAGTTAAACGTCGTTAGTTGGAGCCGAATGGATCTCATTCTCTTAATCTGACGTCATTGTCTTTGTCTGACCAGTTTTCGGATTTTGACGACTTTTTTTTAGACTAATAATTCATAATCAGTTGATTATTTGTCAGTCAATAGAGAGGCACGTCACCATCTTGCCAGAAACATTTCGAAAATATCAAGAGAAGAACATATTTTGACGATACAATTTTTTAAAACTTTGGAACTTTTACTTCACTTATTATTAATTACTCTTAATTTCCCAAGATTGATATCGATTTATTCTTATATTTATCGCTTTTAGGCAAGGAGAAAAAATCATCGCAATGTTAACTGAACAGTTTTCAAATCCGGTCTTTTCCTTACCTTGAGGAATATTACGTCTTGTTTATATATTTATGTGTCCAGGTCTGGTTGATTTTTTTTCGGATTTTGATGTTGTTACCGAAGTATTTGATTCTGTATATCTGGTGTTGTTGTCTTAGTCTGACTGGTTTTCAGTTTCAGGAGAACTTGCTAGACTGATAATTAGCCGGTTATTCATCAGCTAATCAAGAAGTGCGTCACTAGCTCAACCGACTTTTTACATCAGCTCTACATCTTATATATTTTTGACTGTGTGATAGGAAGGTAGTAGGAGGATGACATCAGCAGTGGTTGTAGTAGTAGGGCAGTCACCCATTTATCGAACAGAAATATACAGATTCGAGTTCAAGGTTCTGTGTTTAGAAAGCATGACGAATTTTGCATTCATTTGCTTCAAGTAAAGAAAGCAATTGATGCCTTAGGATAAATATTATATCGATTCACCTTTCTGTGATTTTCTCTGTATTTAAATATAAACGCATTTACATTGGTTTTTAGCATTTATATATCTTGAGAGATTTTTCTTCTTTTTTTTTCTTGAGAATTTTTGTTCATTGGAATCCCGTGTAGTCATCAAAAGGAGATGATACTCAAACACCTCTATGCGCCTCATGCAGCTTCGGCGAAGTATTTTTAGGTTGAACTGCGTGTTACCTTTTTCTATTTTCTACCACTTAGCACCGAACTTCCGGTCTGTCTGCTGCGCGTCGACCCCAAAAAGCAGCATCTTGCGCAGGCAAGTTCCGCTTGCAAATATTAACCTTGGTAAGTTTTGGAAACGACTGAATCATATTCATGCTTTATTTATTAAACGACACGAGACAACTGCACGAGGCGAGGGGAAGGAGAGTTCTGGGATTAGCATTCTGAAATAAATATAGAAGAAAAAAGAAGTTCAATTACCAGCATCAACTCATTAAGTTTTATCATTTAATGAACGACTTCCGTTCTGTTTCTACAGACAATAGAACGTCTAAGGTTCATGCCTGGGCGAAGTGTATTGAGATGCTTAGTCATCAGAATTCCCCTCTCGATCTTGCTCGTCTAGTCTAGAAAAAAAGCAGAGATCGATCAAAGGATGTCAAATTGCGTATTGTCCTTTTCCTAGACTGGTTGCCTTCCCAAAGCGAAATCGTCAAATATGCCTAACTATTTTACCCACTGTGGGATGGAAGGAGGTCATGCTTTTATCAAGGGACATTAGTGAACACAACAGCTGCAACCGGAGTTTGAACTCAGGTCTCCGATTCCATTAGTCTGGGCCACAAATCGCATTTTTTTTTATTTATTCAGCTTAGTTCAATATATCATATAAGACATGGGGAGAAGGAGATTGTTTTGCATAAATCTCTGGATTGGAGAGGTTCTGTCTCCTCCGGAAATTATCACTCGAAACAATCAGTTTTATTCCGGTTTGGAGACCAACCTGTATGCAATCATAACTATCTCAGCTACGAGGCAGGAGTCTTGAGTTCAGACCTAAATCAGCGTTTTTCCGTGAATATTCAACAGATTTCACACATGAATCTTCTCCCAACACAGAGAATATCTGTTTATCTATCAATTTATATATTATGCTTCCATCTCATAACATTATATTGTCTTGTCAACATTAAAAATCTTATTCAAGTTCAACATCGCCTCATCACACATTGGCTTACTCTACTGTATACTTGGTAACTTGAATTTGTCTGGAGATTTTTCCCAAAGAGTTCCCAATACTGACCGTTCAAATTCATCTTTTATACCATTTTCTCGAAGTTTATCAATACCATGTTTAAGGCTGTTAATACTACTTTTATTCCCTTCATGTTCAAGCAATTTATTCCAGTAACGCACAACTCCCTCGCAGTAGGAATCCATAGATTTACTAATGGAATTGCATTTTTTTTCCAGATACGATGTTAATAGAGATATAATTCGTAATTGAAATGTCCATTCAAAATCGTACTTGGAAATTAGTCTAACGTCTTGAGAAGACACCATTTCTCTGACGTGCTCGAAACATCAAATGAGAATGAACTAAACATCAATTTTCATTGAATCTGCCAAAAAATTCAATTATATCGGTATTTCTTTTTTTATTTTTAGCGTAATTTTCTATGATGCCAAATTACGTTTCATGAGTAGCAAACTAATAAAAAAATGGCAATTGTTGGCGGCGAGCAGGATCAACTTTGAACAGCGTCCGTAACCTTCTGCTCAAAAGTAAAAATGGATCAAACCCCAGTAATTGATCCGTCAATTTACGATTGAGCGACTCCTAGCGGGGAAGCGACTCTTTGATGAAAAAGCTCAACGGGGGTTCGATTACATTTTCATGAACACCGAGTGCCAATTGGTGGTATGTTCATTTAGTTGTCTTTTCATCGTGGACCCCCGCCCCCTGCAACCCCTGGCACTTCACGTAGCATCGTGACCTTGGCAGACGTTTTTCTAATTCTAGCCTTAATACTAATCATTCGCTTTTCACGTTTATAGCATTTCTCTTTTTATTCATCTGGCACGCTTGTTAGATCTTGCATGTTTATTGAAAGGCGGTATTTGTATCAAACGGTGTGCCTGAGAGCAGGTTCCTACCGAAGAAATATTCCGGGTTTCTATACGTGACACTCGTCGGTAATTGTATGGATAGAAGTTTTATATAAACACCAGCATAGTATCCGTCAAAAATGACAGGATTATTTACGTCTGGATAAATTGTACAAGTATTTATTTTAGCATAAATTTATAGAAAACGCAATCAAAACAAAAAAAAAGCTTGCATATCTCGAACAAGATTAATTTCTAATCAATTTTCAACAACTCTTCATATTTTCTGTTTGTTTATGATTTCAAAACAATGCCAGCAGAAGTGGGGACGAGAAGAATTTCTTTCTCAGTATGAGGAGAACGTCGGTTAAATTCATGGAAAATCAGAGATGCCTATATTGTTTCTAGAGCTACTATTGAGAAATCAGCTGCAGCTTAAGTAGGAGTAGTTGTAATAGTAGTAGTAGCTGGATGTAGACGAAGACAGTTGGTTTACTTCTCTCTTTCTGTTCGCTTTAGCGTGACAGAATAAAACAAAAAACAAACAGAAAAGGAAAACGACTTTTATATAATGATTTATTAAACCCAGTTTTATGCGGGGAAAGAAGATTGTGTTGCGGTAATCTATGTAAGATGGAGGAGGGAAGCTAGTTTGCTCGTCTTGAAAATCATCATTCGAAATTCTAGCATTTTACCTGGGTTCGAACGTCATGTACATCATGTCATTGGGATATACACAACTATTTTAGCCCCAAAGTCAGTTTTTATAAGTCAATATTCATTATAAGCCACTAAGGCCGTATAAAGGAATAAGAATCTCGTGTAATCTTTTCACTGGGTCGAAGGTGATTATCATCCCCCAGTGAATTAAATGTATTGACAAAGAAAGGAGATTATGTTGAAATATAAGTATTTGTTGTGAGAGAAAAATGATTTTTCATCATTTGGCTATAGAGTATTGATCTACTGACATAAATGTGTAATAAACAACGAAACCATAAAAATGGCGAAGTGTTCCATCTTCTCTTTCTATACGTGTACGTCTTCATTTGTTAATGGGTTAGTTTGTGTTTTCCAGAGCTCCTGGTCATATCTTTGTGTCTACAGGCTTGAAAATTGGCATCAGTACTCCGCTAGTCCTCTTGTGAAAAATATTGTTTTTTTTTTTTTATTTTTGGGAAAATGCTTTTTGACGTTTTTGACCTTATTTTGACAGGTTTATTAACATCTTGATTCTCGAGAATATAGATATTTCTAGATGTTTTTTCTACTCTTCTTTAGTTGTTTTCGAGTGGGAAACGCCAATGATGTCATAAATAGAATCAATTCTGACCATATTTATCATTCAATGGAATCTTTTTACATAACTTCAAAATTTGACTCTACAGTTGTTCAATTACTGACTGTGGTGGTGAGTTAGATTTAAATCTAATTTTATTTAAACTTGTCAACGAACTTAAAATAAAAAAATAATTTCGTCAGATATTTAAAAATAATTCATGCACTCAAAATATTATAACATTTTTTCCAAGAGAGGAAGTCTGACATCTGCTAAGATTATGTCTCTTTCTCTCTTTCTCTATCTGTCGCCCTCTCTCCATCTCTTGGGTTATGTCTGTCTGTCTCAGTGTTCCTTTCTCTCTGAGTTTGTGTCACCCCCCTTTGTCTGTCTGCTCTCTCCCTGACTCTCTCCTCTCTCTCTCTCTCTGTGATTTTGTTCTCCCTCTTCCCCCATCAGTTTTCTCCTTCTCTGTGTGTTTCCGTCTGTTTTCTATCTCTATCTCCGTCAGATTGTTCTTTCTTTCTCTCTTTGCATCTCTCTCTCTCTCTCTCTCTCTCTCTCTCTCTCTCTCTCTCTCTCTCTCCACATACACACACACATATATATGTGTGTGTGACCAAGTATGAAATGAAAAGCTAAGTCTCCTTTTCGACTGATGAGTGAAAGTCGAGACCGGAAGTCGATATCGACATCTTCATTGAAAAGACGTCATCCTGTCATTCCCACAATGCATTGCGAGTGACACTGTAAACAACAAAAGTGACACGAACTGGAATAATATGGAAGAGTCACGAAGACTGATCGGCGTCGGAAAAGAGTTGAGTCTCTCCTTCTTCGTTTCTTTCAAGTGACCGATTGATTTTGCCGCTCATAGTGTCATACTTTGAAGTTATATTTCCATCTAACGATTCGGCTGTCCGGGTGGCTCAACGGTTAGTACCACAGAAAATGGAATCGGAGCACCGATTTCAAACTCCAGCTGAGACAGTTTGTTATCACTTAGCACTTAATACCTTTTGAAAAGGCATATATATATATTTATTCTCCACAAGCTATCAGTAAATAGTAGGACAGGCTATGATCTTCAGCTGTGATACATGACCAGTCTAGGAGACGGGCAACTTAGATTTCAAACTGGGAAAGTCTGTAGTGAAAGGAACTAGAAAGATGAAGAGAAAGTGACATCGGATTTGTACGTATTGCATCTCTATTAGAAATTGTCATTAAAACTATCTTCATAGGTTTCTTCAGTTTTCAAGTTGCTCTAGCCGGCTATGTATGTATTCATGTATTCTGCATACAGGATGTACCAATGGAGCTATAAGGCTGAACATTTAGCATTCACTCCTTATTATGTTAAGAAAAAACATTCCTACCAGTCAAGTTTCTAATGGGAGATCGATTTACATTGAAAGTTGATGCTAAATTGGTCTTTTAATATTTTAGAACTATTTCAGTGATTATTACCCGACGGAAGGCGAGATAAGAAACTTATTCATTGATTACCCCATTTTCCGAATTTTAAATTATCACCCCCAACACAGCATGCTGCCAAAAGATGCTGGTCACGTGATTGTTTATACTGATTGACCAGCCAGAGCCGTTTTTGTTTTGTTTATTTCAATTGGCCATTCACGCTATAATTCTTTGAAGTTATACCTCCATTGGCAATGAACGTAAGTAAACGATTAGTAGCACCTAAAATGGACAACTTTGATTCCATACTGGGAAACTCCAACCATCCATCCAGCACCGTAAGAGTCTGGCTACGGACACTGTGAAATCATAAATGAATAGAAATTGTCTCTTCGCTGCCTACGGCGAGCTGTCCCGACCAGGCTATCACTTATCGCCATTATATTTCATTATAATGGTGGTAAGAATCCAGGTTAATACCCTTTGAACTACGAAAAAAAAAAGAAGAGTGAGACAAGGTGATACTATCACACCCAAACACTTCCAAGCATGTCTTGAGATGATCTTTCGAAACCTAGACTGGGAACACAAAGGAGTCTGGATAGATGGTGAATACCTGAGTCACTTCAGATTTGCTGACGACTTCGTCTTTTTTTGCTAAGAACTTTCACGATCTCCAATTAATGCTAGACGAACTGAATGAAGTAAGCGAGAAAGTTGGCCTCCACATGAACTTCAACAAAGTAAAAGTCATTTACGATAAACTTGTTCGGGTTTAAAGACACAGCAATTGAAATCATTAAAGCACAGCTGGAGAAAGTAGACCACTACATCTGCCCAAGACAGCGAGTCTCCATGAAATCATCACCATGAGAAGAAATAAAGCAAATAATGACACGGCTGACAAGTTTCCTCCGGGCTGACCTGTCTTGGTCAGACTTCGATGTTTCTCGAAGTTTTACGGTCTTTGACAATTGACTAAGTGGCGTCACTCACTTAATCTGCAATTTTACCCATAGCTAGGTGGGGGCAGGTTTGAGATGGATTCCATCTATTTTTCCAGGAGCTTTTAAACAAAATGAATGCGGATTGTCTCAGTCAGAGTTTGAACTCTACACACTGATTTCATTTTCCATGATGCTAAACGTTTAGCCACCGGCACCAATTCCATAAAAAAAAAAAATGAAAAACGGACAAACAAAATAACTCGACTACTGTCTCCACTTCCCCAAGCCACTCCGGGTACGATTGGGAAATTGGAAAAATCTCAACTGTTTTTACATTTTGCAGATGACACATCTTATGTTGATACAACAGTGAGTCTAATTGATTCCAACGTAATTCTTATCAGCAAAACGAGCTCAATCGATGACACTTCAAGATGGTCAGAATCTGTGGCGTCTGTTTTCATGACTATCAAAGCAGAAAGAAAACTTAGTTTCATTCCATAGTTTTGAATTGGCTAAATATTCCTTCTTTATGAAACATATAAAACTAGAAAGCATCTTAGGAGCGCGTACCTCAGTCAACGCAGTCGTCAGTGGGAGTAACTGAGCACAGATCTAGAATCTAATCAGTTCTTACATAGCCCATTGTCCACTTTTGCCCAAAATTCAATTGAAATTCATGGGAAACTTTTGGAGATATCGTGTGGACAGTCATGAGATTTTGACGATATGATAAAGTACATTTGAATGTATAACTACGACGTAGTGGAGATTATTGTGAATGGACAGGCCACCAAATTTGATCACTTCTTCCGTATCCTGTTGTTTGTCCTTTAACGAAGTTTCATTGAAATTCGTTGAGTACTTTGAGATATCGTGTGGATGGAAGTTTTTGCGATATTATATGATGCAGACATATGACTACGATATGGGAGAGGTAATTGCACATGGATCTGCCCCAAAATTGAATTTCAGAGCCTGTTGTTTACTCTTTCACAAAATCTTATTCAAATGAATCGAATGCTTTAGGAGATATTGTATCGATAGATAGACAGACACGACCGAATAGATATTTCATAGACACAGATATTAATACTTTAAAGGATTTTTTAATCTGATAGGCTTGTTTACCTTTATTGAAATAAACCACAATTCTGCGCAGTTTGTTGTACAGTTAAAATGACTTGAAAATTAATTTTGAATATTCCAAATCAAGGATAAACTTACATAACACACCAAATGATATGTTTTCGTATGTAACATTTATCAAAGGGTCATAACCATCAAATGCAACTTAAGTATTCCTTATTCATATTTCATCATAATTGTGTTAAGCATACAAGTTCACGCCCTTTCAGCAAGAAGAAAGAAGTGGGACAAAGTGATACCAGTTCAATCTAACTTTTCAAAGCCAGCCTAAAGATGATCTTCCGAAACCTAGACAGGTAACGCCAAGGAATCAGAATAGACAGCGAATACCTAGGTAGCCTCAGAATTTCTGACAACATCGCCTTTTTTGCTGAGAACTTTCAGGATCTCCAAATAATGCTAAATTTAGTAAGCAGGAAAGTTGACCTCCACATGAATTTCATTGAAACAAATGTCATGTACAACAAACATGTTGGAAACAAAATTGGTCGAAGTTGGAGGAAGTAGACCACTACATATCCCCTGGGTGGCGAGTCTCCAAGAAGTCATCAAAATAATAAGAGATAAAACAAAGAATCACACTAGGTTGGCAAGTTTTTGGTAGAGCAAGCTCGACTTTCGAGAATACAAAAATCCCATTTGTCCTAAGAACAATGCATCCTCCCGTTAGTCATCTATGGAGCAGAGATATGGAACCTAACCAACATATTAACCTTCAAACTGAGAAGCATGCAAGGTGCGCATGAGTGAAACATGCTCAACCTCACTTGGAGAGAAAAGTACATCAGAAAAAAAGCAGTAAATATATATATATATATATATATATATATATATATATATATATATATATATATATATATATATATATGTATATATATATATTGTAAAAAAAGTAATTTATTAGATAACTAAAACATGCTGATTTTGCTCCGGTAGTAAGACGATCTGCTGGCAAGCGATTAGTCGTGAGTTCAAAGCATGCAAGAGGAATGTATGTGAGTTTTACAAATCGGATTGCGCGCAATCGTTTCGGTGAAGATTGTTCTGGTTGTTCTTGTTGCAACAAAGTTAACTCTGGTCTTTGCATGAGAGTCTGACGATAACAAATTATAGGAATCTTTTTTTAGTCAGACGACAGTCGTTAGTTTTTGTTGCAATCATTTTTGCAGAATCCAAAAATAACCGACTGTATATTTCTCACCGGAAAAAATTACCGTCGCTGTCTCTCAGTTTCGGAAGGAAACGTTTACATTGACATTACATAGACATGAATGTATTTTATTATTTAACTCTCTTGACAGAACCAGTAACTCCCTCCAAATATTTCGGCTTGATTCGTCGCTGATAACGTTGGCTTTCGAATGCCATTTTGCTGACGTGGACTTGACTGCAACTTAAGTGGCTTCTTCTACCGGAGTCGGCTCTATACGTCCAATTTAGGCCCATCGAACGACCGTTCAGCCGGACCACTGAGGAATAATTTTGTAGATAATGATGCAGTCATTCCAACAGTGCACACAACAGGGGGAAACCAGCAAGCGAATATTTTCTTCGAATTGGGATTAAGTGTCTCGTAGAACATTGTCAATAGAAAATTGTTGTTAACGGTGGCAGAGTCAAGTAGTTTTCCTAGATCTGATTGAATTGTTAGCTGGTCGGGTGAGCTGAACTGTGTAGGTACCCTTCTAGTGGAGAATAATTAGTGTGTAATTTTGTGGGAGGATAAGAATCCAGTTTGTATTTCAATGACCCTCAGTCATACAGGCAGTAGGCAATGGCAGAGTGCTAAAAAAGTGAGGGAACGCAGGGATTTCTGATTCAGGGGAAGCCTAAGGCAACCATCTAAGTCCCCACCCCCCGGAGAACTCTTTTTCAAATCTAGTTTCAGATACATTCTGGAGCCTCTACGGGAAGAATATTCGAACATATACTGGTTAAGTTTTCTTATCAGTGAATAGTTCAAGCAGACCATTTTAGTAGTGTAAAGTGAGGGAACACTGCTCCCTTGGTAGTGGGGGAGTACTGTTCCCATTCTTTCTCACAGCAATAGACCAATGGTAGTAGCACTATGAAATGGAATTAAGTCACGGTATATTACATTCCAAAAAGATCACCTGATGTACTGTTATAATAAGAATGGTACAAGCGAAGCGTTTTCCGGCGAATATCAAAATCGTCTGCAAATCTCTTGGTAAAGTCGTAATCGTTTCGCCGTAAACGAAATTCATCAGTCGTAAAGTCGACTGTAAACCCAACCTATTACTCAGTATTAAGTTTTCGTCACCTTTATTTGCTTTTATAGCTGCTTACTCAAGCAGTCGATGTACGACAGTGAGTAAACAGCGTAGATTGGAAATAGAAGAATAATCTCTTCGCGAGACTCAAACCAACGTACCCGAATCCCCATGGGAGCCTGGTTATCTCTACCAGTTACTCTTACTGACTGAACTACGAGAACCTCACTGTGAACATAAAATGAAACCTATTCTTCGAACCTTTCCTCTGTTCTTCCTTATCCTCCCTCGGCGCCATATTTGTTATTCTTTCACTAGAAATATTATCATCGGCAATGTCGTCTTTCTATCAATTTTTATTTCGATAAAGCATTGTCAACCATTAGACTGTGCAACTAATTGAATCTTTGTAAAAGATATCGGTAGACTCCTTCTGCAAATGGGACAGGGATAATTTGAAATCTAAATTATTCATAATTGAATAACTGGTAAATTTGGACATTTTTAATCTCAGAAAGTATGAAAAGCAACTAGATATGAATATCAGTACTTTTATTGATAGCTTTTTTACTATTTCATTCCTTCATCTTGATTGTACCAATTTTTTTATCACAACTAAACTCAGGCTGAGTACTCTTCAGCAGTGAATGAATACATTTATTTATTTACTACGAGAGAATGGCTACTATTCCCTTCAAACTTTCCATTAGCGGCAAAGACAATAATTTTATTTTTTATCCTCATCTTTTTTAGGAGATAGAATATTATAAATCATTAATATTTTTTTGTTACTATTTTTCTTCATCGTAATTGTTGTTATGTTTTTATTGCAACTAAACTCAGGCTGGGAACTCTTCAGGAGTGAGTAAGCAAATTTATTTATTCCCTGCTGAAGTGATAATAGTAGCCATTGCTGTTTTGTTTTGTTGTCTTTTTTTTTGTTCTGACACATACGCAATAGGAAATAACACTCGTTACCAAGGAACAGAAATGGTGTTGCACGATGTTGTTGTTATTAATTTTTTCTCTCATCCTGATTTTTTTTTTCGTTTCTTTCTACTGCAACTTACTCTGGCTGTTAATCAACGGCAGTAAGTAAATTGCATGGACGACCATTCGCCCAGACCACGGATGGGGAATTTTAGAGATACTGATGCAGTCATTGCAACATCAGACACATCAGAAAAAAAACAAAAAAAAAGCAAATACTTTTGTCGATTTGGAGTTAAGTGTCTTGTAGAGCATTGTCAGTTAACGCGACTTGCTGCCGCGGGGTCAAATTCCGCCCGAACTTCTATTCCAAATGAAGATGATCACTGCAACTTTATAATAAATTGTATACATGATGAATTGAAAAAAAAAATAAAATAGATAAAAGCCTGGCTGTTGCAGGGTTAAACTCAATCCAACTTTTATTCCGACTGCAGATGATTACTTCCGACTTTAACTTTTGTACTGTATATACAACAAAGAAGAGCTGATTATAAAATGTATTTTTGTAAAAATGTATTCATTTGTCTGAATAAAACGAGCTCGTGTGTATCTGTATGATAAATTTCCGTCAATATCTATGACTTGTTGATTCAGCTCAGTCAGTAAGATAGCCATCTGACAATCTGTTGGCTGTGAGCCCAAATCACGGTTGGGGAATGTGAATTGTACATGTCGATTTATATTCTTCATTTTAGCGGTAGGGAGATAAAATCAACACCAAACTTTGTACTGCAGTTTGATATCTTTTTAGTATGTATGTATTTATTAGAATGAAATAAGACCTTGCATATCTGTAAGATAACTTCTGTAGATATGTGAGACTTCTCTCTTTGGCTCAATCAGTAATAGAGCTACCTACCAGTGAATTTGGTTAAGATTTCAAATAACGGTACGGAATTGTTAATTTCATCGATGAATATTCTTCATATTTATAAATGTATCTATCGATTAGAATGAAATGAAACTTTGCGTAGAAATTATAGACTTGTCAGTATGATTCAGTCGTTAAAGGAGTCGACTACCAATCACTTAGTCAATTGTTCATGTTGCAAATGTATTCATTTATTAGAATGAAATAAGACCTTGCATATTCCTAGTATGAATGTTGGTAGATAGGTAAGACTTGTTAGTTTAGCTTAGTCCCTTATCAGTTAATGATATTTCATTGTCTCAAATAACGGTAAGACAATGTTAATTCTACTCCCCTAAAATTGGCGAGGATTGTTCTTGTTATGGTAGAAAACAAAGTCAACTCCAGACTTGGACTGGAGCTTGATAAAAAATTGTCAATACGGGACGAGTCAAGTGTTTTGTCTCTTTCTAAGTGAATTGTTGGTTTCGGGTATCTAACGAGGTGAGCTGAACTGAGTATGTTCCTCAGGGTGAGTTTTCGGGTGGAAAATAATTAGTGTGTAATTTTGTGGGAGGATAAGATTGTATTCATATTTCGATGGTCCTCAGTCCCAAGGGCAATAGAAGAATAAGAGAAATTTAAGTAGAGGTATACGAAGTATTTTCGAATGTATCCGGTCATTTTTGATTATATCGAGAACTGGTTGTGCCGAAACCAACAAGCAAATATTTTCTTTGGATTGGTATCAAGTGTCTCGTAGAACATCGGCATCAGAGAAATTGTTGTTAACAGAGATTGAATCGAGTGGTTTGCCTTATTTTGAGGGAATCGTTGGTTTGGAGGACTCTAGATGATATAGGATGATCGCGGAATGAACAAGGATTCATCTCTTCTCAAGCTATGGGTAAAATATTGCAAGATAAAGTGTGTGACTCCACTTCGGATGCTTGCTGCCTACAAATTTATTCAATACATTACAAACAGCCCAAATAAGCAGTAACATATGTTGAGATGTTGTCAGCGTAAGGGCACTATTTACTTGATCATAATATGGAGTATTGATCCCGATTTAAATTCTTCTGACGTCACACAGATATGTGCTCCAAGTCACACGAAGTCAGCATAATCCTTCTTTGTGCAGTTTAATGATTTGGTTTAGAGCATTTTTTCTTTATAACAAAAGACCAAAAAAATCAAGAAGCGAGGCAAAGTAATTGAACAAACAATTTAATTTATCTAGCTTCAAAGAAACAATAACAATCTTATTTATTTATTTACTCCTGTGTAACACATTTATATTCACAAGACGGCAAACCACGGTTGTCGTCTAACAGAAAAAAATATTTTGTTTGAAGTCAAAGAAGAAACAATGTAGTTTGATTTATTTTAAATCTAAGAAAAATTATCTAAATTTGAATTTATTGTGTAACGAAAAACCAATTTAATTTATTCAAATCGATACCAATCTTCTAGAGTTTGTCTTAAGTAGATCGTATATAGGCGTGACATCAGCTGAATTAAAATCGGAACCAATGTTGTATGTAAGTCTTTGATATATCAATTTCAAACAATAACACCAATATTCAGAACTGTTAGCAGTCAAACAGCTTCATTTGGAAGTACGTTCAAAACAAAAAGAATGTTATCCACTACACAATGTGCAGCGAATATCAAACCTTTCACAGCAAGACGATCATAATGAATGCGTGGTATACTGTGAATTTGAGACTTTAGTTAATAGAGACCGAATATTGAGTTTTATCTCTTTCTGTGTCAATTGTTTTTGGTTGGGGTATCCAGTAAGGTCAGCTGAACTGTGTAGATTCCTTCGGCTGGAATATAATTAGAGAGTAGCGCGGTGGAAGGATAAGATTCTAATTTATATCCTGATGTTCCTTGGTCCCTGAGGAAAGAGAAGAACGAGCGGACCTTGAGTAGCGGTACACGAGATCTGTCCTGAATGTATCCAGTATTTTTGGATATCTCAAGAGAATTCAGTATAAAGTTGTCAGCGGCTAAATACTGGTTATGAAAACCTTGTCAAGGTACTGGGACGTCTTTCAGGGACGAAAAAAGACAATGTTTATTTGCTATTAGAGCCTATTCCACTTCACGACAACGTCGTTTGGATTGATTTGTACCTTCGGTATTTCTAATCTGGTAGTGTCGGGTTTTTTAAGGGCTTATAATAAAGAAGGGGGGACTCACAGGATGCACTGAAGACAGAAGGAGCAAATGCAGTCAGCGAGTCAACCTACTGGAAGGGTTCGAGTGTATGGACGGCAAAAAGAATACCGGAAGGCGTTAATAAAAGGGAGTTGCTGAAAGTACTAAAGCAAAGGATGTTGTGGAGAGCCATGACCACCCACGTCCTGAAAGGGCATAAGATATGATGGAGTACTGCTAAAGAGGTGCAGAGTGGCCAAACGGTTACCAGGATGGAAAACAGAATCTGCAAACCGAAGTTTGAACCGAAGTTACTTACATTAACTTTATTTCAATGCCCCTGGGAAAGGCATGGATCCTGTTTTTCCCCTTGCTATGGGTAAATAGCAAGACATTCAGAGGCCTTTAGCACTGTAAGGGAGTTCATCTAAGACTCAGCTCTCCAAACTGTGTGTCCCGACACCTTAGTGTGTCACCGATACTCACAAAATGAGTCGTGAAATTAAATATGATTTTGTACATCTCTCACGAGATACTTGTCCTAAATCAATTGATCTGCTAGGATGACATTGTATATTTGGTTTGGCTGATGAAACTTGTTTAATGTGTCACAGAAAATGCTTATACAGAGTGGGTCATCAATGCAAGAAGTTTGGAAGGTTCTAATCTAAGAGGATGTTTCTCTGACATAAAGAGAAACCCACAGCAAGCGAAGACTGGCTCCCCGAAGGCAAACTGGTGGTGATCCCCACCTCCTTCCTTGAAACTTCTGAATTAAGAAGAAACAGAAGAGATATAATTTGGTCTATGTAGATAGATAAAGGTATAACAATTGGTTGGAGAATATTTAGTAAATATGGAGACGTATAGAAAGGCATCTCGCTGATATGCTTAAAATGTAAAGCGCACGAAGAATGTTTAATACTCGCAATGATGTAAGGTTGTAAAACATGGAAATCAACGAAATAACTCCAAAGCAAACACAGAATAACAAAAAGAGCAATGGGAAGAGCAATGTTAGGAATAAGTGATGGAAAAAAAGATCAAAATATACCAGAGAACCAAACACTTTTCCACCGTTACTTCTAAGGAAAGAGTTCAGGCGAACAGATTTCAATAAGGGCATATCCATACTTTTTAGATATATCAAAGACTCAACACAAGTTCCTTGCAAATGGCTTCTCAAGAACATCTGCTACGTGGAACAAAATTCACTCCTGAATGTTTTTCCGACGAGTACAATCTCGACATTTTAAAATCCAAAGCGAACGTGCATTATCCAATGTTAGTCTTTAGAAAAAAAAAGATCTTATTCTTTTCCATTTTTAGAGATTCTATCTCTTATAACTCATATTACTCTCTTCTAGCTTTTTTCATCTTTTTTTAGTCTTCATCTTGAACATGTCATGTTTTAGTGATACTAACTGTATATTTTTTTTTACACCAAAAGACTATTTCAATTTTCTTACTCGTCTTGATTCTGTGGCTTAGATAACTGCTTTTTATCAACCCTTTGACGAGGACAGTGGCCAAAAGACATTGCTTAAGGTGACTTGAAGTAAACAGCAAAAATAACAATAATAACAACAACAATAACAACAGCAGAAGCAACGACAACAACAACTAAAGATGGGCTTGGCACCTAGCAAGGAGTAAAGATAACAGACAGTGCAAAAGTTTAACAGATTGATGCCCCTAAGATAGCAAACGCAGTGGGGGAAGACCAAACATGAGATGGAGAGATGAGATAGAAAAGTTTAGCAGGTAGGTAGTGACAGAAGTTATAAGCAAAGTCACGGTCGACACGGAAAGAAATAGGGAAAGGCCTTTGTCCAGCAGTGGACACGATAGCCGCTGCTGCTGCTGCTGCTGCAGATGATGATGATGAAGATGCTACTTTTATTTCATCGACGAAAATGCTGGAGGCGTACACAAAATATTTTCTGTCAGTTCCGTAGGCACAAACTCAAATTGAAATCGTCCTATGCGAATTTTTTTTATGGAAAAGGTTCTCTATAAAGGTCCCCTCTACCTGAAAGCAGTGTTTCTACACAAAAACCTTTATGAGTCGAAATGGCCCGGAGAAAAAAATTGAAAAAAAGAAGCTATTGCTATTAACTTATATAGGAATTTTTTCTTAGTGTTCCTAGAGCCCTTCAAATGGTAATGGTGGTATCTTTCGTTGAGTTGTCGTACGTTATTTCGATGGGAGGTACAGGGGACCAGGTTGCTGGAGATGAAGAAAAAGGATGCACAGTTATTTATGCCACAGATTTGAGATCAGTAAAAAAAGCCAAGATAGTTTGTTAGTGTTAAAAATATGAAGTTAGAAACACTGAGAAAAGACATATTTAAGATGAATAAACAAACTGGAAAAGTAATAAGAGAATAGAACGAACGTAGACCACTATTTCCGCTTGTATACGGACAAGCGAAAAACTACCATAAAGCAAATTTTCTATAATCAAGGGACACATATCAATAGCTAGAATGCAATTGGTTCTAATCTGTTCATCCCCTTGTCACCATTAACTCTTTTTGACCAGTGTTGCCATTTAGTAGATCTTAAAGACCAAAATCGGTTAAATTTGGTACTGGAGAAATCTATTTGGTTCCCAAATCAAAGAGTTATCATTCAAATTTATAAGATATTCTTCACACAGCGCCACATAGAAAAGCGTAGTTATACCTTGCTATTCACGGGATTTCCGTCTGCGGTTTTGATGATTTGCCGTTAGATCTTGATTGATATAATAAGATTTTTCTTCTGGGTTTTGCAACGTATCGTGAAAAACTGCATCAGCATCTACCGTGAACGCACCATTTTTTTAACGATCACTCAAAATGCATTGCAATAATCAAATATCTTCTTTGAAAGTTTTAATTTCTGTTATAACTGCTGGAAAATGGCGTAAGGTCTGTTGCAAGAAAGAGAAAATAGTTTTACGTACTCTAAGAGGGTTTCTGGGCAGATTAAAGCCGGATTTACGTTTTTAACTCATCGACAATTCGATTCAATCATCATTGTCACTAGGAAAGAGTAAGCCAAGTTCTGAAATTTAAAACTTTTACTATATTCATTTGAGAATAGTAAAGTGTTCATTTATAATATATGGTACAAGATTTATTGGTTTTTGGAACCAAAAGGGTCCGGAGGGATTTTTGTATTTATGCACCCCCAATACCCTTAAGCCCCGCTAATAGCGAGGGATAAGTGTATTACATAAACTATAGTTTTATAACATTAAAAGAAAAATACAAAAATGGTTGGAAGTCTACCTGATAGGAAAAAAAAAAACAGTGTGTAAAAAAAGACGTAATAAAATCAAACTGGAAATAAATAAATACAGATGTGACCCAAGCACCTATAGTTTTCAACCTTTACATAAACAACTTAACTTGAACAATAAACTTAAAGTGTGGAATATTTGCAGACGACATTAAAATATACAACACAATAAAAGAGAAGAAAACTGTAATAAAATTCGAGGAAAACATCAAAAAATTAAAAAAATCATCTGAAACCTGGTAACAATTTTTCACCGAAGAGAAATGCAAAGCTATGCTCATCAGTAAAAAAAATTTGAAGGAAAAACTTTTACAAGAACAATGGAAAACTAAAAAAAGTCGGAACATGAAAAAAAACAGAAGAAAACAAAAAAAAACAAAACAAGGTACATTTATCTATCTTAATTCCCAAATACACAATTAAGTATCAAAAGTAACTAGAAAGGCAAGCCAAGTAAAATGTATAATAAGAGCCAAATCTGCGAAAACTTTTAAGGAACTATAAGAAAATCCCATTAGTCCTAAAAAGGAGGATATACAGCCAATGAATCCTCCCGATAGTCATCTATGGAGCAGAGACATGGAACCTAACCAAGAGACAGACTCGCAAACTGAGGAGTGTGGAAGAAGCACATGGAATAATCATACTCAACCTCACATGGAGAGATCACCAGACAGCTCAATATATCAGAGGAAAAACAGGAGTCCGAGAAATCATAGAATCCATTAGAAAACTAAAATGGCAATGGGCCGGTCTTGTTGCAAGAATGTCAGTGAACCGATAGACATCAAGAATCATAACATGGTTCCCCAGTGATCACATGCATAACTGAAGCCGGCAGAATACAAAGTGGAGAGACGAACTAGAAAAATTCAGAAAGTATTGGCTCCGCGATGCCCATTCAAAGAGTTCTGGCGAATCCTGGCGAGGATCAATGTCCATCGACGGACGTTAAAAGACTGATAATGATGATGATGATACAACATATATAAGACAATACTTAGTATCTGGAGAATGTATCACAGAACGGGGAAATATAGAAAGAAGAGAAAGGAAAATAGTCCTTGAACTTGAAACTCCCCATGCGAAGGTAAACCTCATAAATCGAATATAACTACATTAGAAGAACGAAGAATTAGGAGAGATGAAATGGAAACATTTAGAATGATAAAAAGGATAGATAACATCCCAGCTGAAAAGTCCTTTCCAGTAAACAGAAAAAGAAAAAAATTAACGGCAAAACGTGTAAAGAACACCCCTCCCCTTAGAAACATTAGAAACAACTTCTTATCTCAAAGAATTATAAACAACTGGAAGTAGACAGCACGATCCAACTATATTAAAAGCAAAAAACATTAAATGATTTCAAGAATAGACACAACAAATCCACGACACATAAAAAATACCTCGCTACTTGGACAAAAAAAGGCAATATATATAAATATAAATATATACATATATTGCGAGTTGTACTAGCAAAAAATGTCGTGTAGTTCATACACGAATAATATGAAACGACATAAATAGGAAGATTAAATAAAAATATATATTTTAATTCAATTTTTCTGTGAGTCCAGTCTTGTGATGGATTTTAGGTTATTTGATTATTTCAGTAGCGGAGTCACTTAATTAGTTCCTAATGCCATACAAATTTGGCCTTGGGCAGTAAAAGACATCTGATAAGCCTGACTTCGACAAGTGAACGGTGTAATGGGAATGTTCTCATATCAGTGACGCTTCCAACCAATCTTCTCCGCTAAGACAGAGCTCTTAAGAATGTTGTCTCGTAAATACGCCAGCTTCAAGTGGACGGATGACTGTCAGCGTGATTCTCAATTACTGAACTGTAATTTGACCTTGGTCCCCGAGCTCATCCTACCGGCCCTTCTCCGCCCCTTGCCTTACCCTCGACAGACACTAAGATTCATCAACGAGATCTGTTGGAATTGTATCCGGCTATTTTGAACACCTCAAGAACCTGGATGTAACTTCGCAACTAATTACAGAGTAACTTACCGCGCATGTGCGGACAAACAATCTTCCGTGTGGTTGCTCATTCAGCTGTGAAATGATACTGAGGGCTATGGGGAGATACTGGCCCGGAGTTGGAATGTTGTAGAATAAGATCTCTTCGTTTATACAGCTTCCCGAGCAAAGACGAGAACACGTCTGGGGAGCAGATACTCCACTCTAATCATAGCCTGGAAGCCGGTAAAGGAGCAAAATAATAGTTTCTCAAATATCATAATTGAGCAGGAAGCTTCATGCTTTTTTCACTCTCTTACTCTTATCGAATAGAGTATTATAAATCATTATCACTTTAATTTTTATGACAACTTTTCACTTTTGTCTTGATTTTATTTGTTGTTTTCCGATTGCAACTTTTTGCTCAGACTGATTACCCTCTGGCAGTGAGTAAATAGCACTGATTAGAAATTAAAGGATTCGCCTCAAAAGGGATTCAAACCGAAATACCCAGCGGGAAGCACCATTTACGTCAGCCTGCTCTACCAACTGAGCTACAAAGACTAAATCTGGAGACAAAGTTCAAATAACACCCTCAAACCCATCTTTCATTCCGAACGGCAACCATATTCGTTTACACCCTGGTAGTTTCAGTATTTCAATACATTTTTACGTTTTTTTTTCGATTCTATTTGATGAAGTATCATTAATCATTATTAATATGAATTTTCATGATTACTTCTCACCTTCTTTTTAATTCAGTACTTGTTTTCCTGTGGAAGACCCGGTGAAAATAGAACACGTGACTTGAGATAGATTAGCTCAGTGATTCTTCAACTATTCCAGTGTCTTTCACACTCAAGACTCCATTGACTCGCCACTGAATTTTCTTTATGTTTATATCGATTTCTTTCTCATCTTCTAATGGGTATCATTTTATACATAATTCATTTTGCATCATGAACAAGAAGCATAAATCGTTTCCTTTCTTGAGTGGCTATTTCACTCATATTTTTGAACATCTTAAAATATGCATGAAGAAAAACAGGACACGCTGTCACAGTCAATAATTGAACAACCGTAGCGTTAAAATTTGCGGTCACGTAACAAAAAAAAAAATTCGATCAAAGAATAAATATGGTCAGAATAAATTCTACTTATGACATCGCTGGTATTTCCCTCTGGAAAACATAAAAAATAGAGTTAAAAAAACAAAACAAAACAAAACGAAAACAAAAACCAACAGAAATATCTAGATTCTGTAGAATCCGATATTATGAAAGACCAATTACGAAAAAACGATTAAAAGAAAAAATATTCAAAAAGAGTATACTGGAGTATTGAAGTCAATCTTCAAGTCTGTGGACGAAACGGTATGGCCAAGAGCGCTGGAACATACAAACCCATAAACAAACATATGCAAATATATATATATATATATATATATATATATATATATATATATATATAAAGGATAGTATCCTTCGCCATCTTTGATGGCTACGGTTTTTCGATTGACAAAGAAACTAACACAGAAAAGTTATTGGATTTCTTCTAGTTTACATAAATTTAGCATATGATAAAATAAATAATATTTTCTTATTGTATGAGTTCATCACAAAAAATACTTATTCAAAAATAGAAATAAATAAATAATTGAAGTAATGAAGGCATTCAACCTTCATTGATCCCTTTAGTTTCATCCAACCCCAAAATAACTCCATTCCCCAGTTTAAGAATTTCTGAACTAACTTGTTAGTATAAGAAATATGTTCTGGAAGGCGTCCTAATTCGTTCCGTTCAAGTAGATTTTCCATCTGATTAAGCGGACTGAATTCGGCGACCCGAGTTCAAACTCTGACCGAGACTGTTCATGTTCACTTAGCATTAATGCCCTTGAGAAAAGCATGGACCCATTTTTCCTTCCTCAAACTATGAGAAAAATAGCAAGACAGATTTGGCTCTATAGTTTTGGGTTAGCAACCAGTTTAGGAGAAAGACAACTGTTATTTCTATTATTATTTGGACCATCCTCATCTTGTTTGTTTTTCATACAACGTTTCGGCCGTTGTACTCTACGACCTTCATCAGATATCATCTGGTAGGTGTGGGGAAGTAACGAACCTACCAGATGATACCTGATGAAAGCCGTAGAGTACAACGGCCGAAACGTTGCATGAAAAACAACCAAGATGAGGATGGTCCGAATAATAATAGAAATAGTAATAATACCTCATCTCAAAAATTCAGAAATATACTGAGGACAACTGTGATTCCGATAACCAGGAAGTGGAACCTCCTTGTTTCACTCCCTTTCGGCAGTTCCTGCAGCCAAACTGATGTCTGACGTATTATTCTCTGCTTTTAACAAGGCTGAGAGGGGTATTCTAACGACTGAACCTCTCAGGATCTCCATGCACTTCGTCGAGGCATTTGCTCTGGGGTAGGGGACGTTTCATTGTCTTCAGAGACAGAACGGAGGCCATTCATTCAAGCGTGTTCTGATGCCAGTGGTACCAAACAACATGAATAGGAAATAGTCTCGAGAATCAAGATCATTTCTGGTGCCAACGAAGACGGGATTGTTCCTAACATTTAATGATTCTGATTTGATGAGGTTAAGTACTTTCCCACTCAGTAATCATCTTACACTATTTTATTCAGAGAAAATGTCACCGGCCTTTATAAAATGCCGCTCTTTTTGTTCCACGTACTTGCCACGCCTCAATAATCACATCAACTGGTGATCCGGTGTCCCTTCGACCCTCTACAGTTAACATCGTTATCCAAGTCAAATGATAATTACCATGATTAACCTGGATTATTGTCAATGTATATATCTTTACACGCACACACGAACGCACATGCACTCACACACGTAATATATGTATATATATATATATATATATATATGAATAAGATTTTGGAGAGGTCATATATATATATACATAAGATCTTAATGGGTTCTTGTATATATATATGTATAAGATCTTAAAGGGGTTTTATATATATATATGTATTATCTTACAAGGATCTTATATATATATATATATATATATATATATATATATATAATATATATGTATGATCTTAAATGGATCTTATGTATACATATATAATATCTTGAAGGGGCCTCATATACATTTGTACATGTTCTTAAAGGGATCTTATGTATATATATGTATATAAGATCTTAAAGGGGTCTTATGTATATATATGATGTTAAAAGGATGTTATGTATATATATATATATATTTAAGATCTTAAAGGGGTCTTATGTATATATATGTTGTTAAAAGGATGTTATGTATATATATATATATTTAAGATCTTAAAGGGGTTTTATATGTATATAAGATTTTAAGGAGATCTTATATATATATAAGATCGTAAAGAGTGTTTCATATCTATCTATCCATCTATCTATCTATATATATACATATATATATATATATATATATATATATATATATAAGATCTTGGAGGGGTGTCATATGTATATAAGGATATATAAGATCTCAAAGATCTTAGTGTGATCTTATATATACATATAAGATCTTGAAGGGATCTTGAAGATTTACACATATTTATTGTCTGTGAATGTCACTGAAGCATATTTTGCGAAAAAGTGTTAATTCCACTGCATTTACTTGTATCACATCCGTTAATATATATATATATATATATATATATATATATATATATATATATATATATATATATATGTATATATATACATATATATATATGTATATATATATATATATATATATATATATATATATATATGTATATATATATGAGTAAAGATTTTTTCAATGACTCATTATCGATTGTACATTCTGTTTCACTTGAAAAAATATTTTCTAATGAACATGATTTGTAAATCTTTTTTGAGTTAATCAGAATGTAAAATCTGTAATGAGCCATTAAAAAAAAACTTTTATCATTTTATAACCGCTTTACTAAAGGCATTAAGCAGATTTTTTAAAAAACCAAGATATACTTAATACATTGATAAATGCATGCATGTTGTTGTATATTTTATTATTGTAATCTGATGTATACTTACGCTCACTCACACATACAGATACGCACAATGATATACATACTGTCGGCAAAATGGGAACGTATATATATATATATATATATATATATATATATATATATATATATATATATATATATATATATATATTATGAATATTTATGCCCACGGCCACACAGTCGAGAGAAGAGCAATTTAATTGCACTATTTCAGACTCTTACTTGCCAAGAGTGTTGTTAGCTCTGTCAGTAGAGCATCGTTGCGATAAGACTGCTTCCTGGTGGATGCAGGCTCTAGCCCCACATATTCGCATTTTCTTCATTTATTTACATTGTTGGCTGTTTGACTTGCTATTCGATCAAAACCGGTGTCGGACGAAATACTTTTCACAATGAAATGTATTTTCAATTATTGCATTGATTTCACATAAATCGTCCAATCAAATGTGTATGAGGGGCAGATGAAATAGATAAGATTTATCCGACGTAATGATGATTTATAATCTAATATAGAAAAACAAAAATCTGGATACTGTGTCGTCTTCATTTCTGTTACATGTTTCGAGAGATTGTTTTCTCTTGTTGTCAAACGTCAAATGGAGAAGGTTATAAACTTTTGCGAATGAAAAGGTTTGGAGTGGAGGAGTGAGAAGATATGAGGTTATTGTTATTCTAAGCTTCTTATCTGTACAGGCGAAAAGGAGAAGACGCCTTCGTGTCAAAGTTCGAATCATTTGTGATTGAGAAGTGACAATGAAAAGGATTTCTTTTGTAGATACAGTTGAATCTAGTGACTGAAAAATTGTATGTGTGTATGAAGCGTATGTAAGGGTGTGATTAGACAGGAATCTCTCTTGAATATAGTTTTGGTTATAAATGATAGGCAAGGGATGTCTCCTGGACTAATTGTAAGTTATTTTGTTCATGAATACGTGAACGTATTTTTTGGCCAGAAAGTGTTTGTATTGTCCGAAATTGTGAAAATATAGAGCGCTTTCGGTAGTTCATCATGTCATTCTTAATACCTAGATTGGAATGCGTGTGGTGTTTAAAGTTTTCATTTTTCATATTCGGCGTTTGTCGTTTGTCATAAGTTATATGTCTTTGTTGCTTGCCATTGGTGTTTTTGTGACGTCATTTTGTGGTCAATGATCAATAAAGATGCTTTGTTCAGAAGAGTTCTAATGATTAATTACATTCGACTAAATAATTAATTAAATACATAATCAATAAACCTAACTAATTATTCCATGCATACAATATACCAGTATCTTGACTGAAGAGATCATAATTAAGTGTTGTGTCTCTTGTCTGTATGATAATTGCTTCAAATATTTGCAATGCTTTTATGCAATTGGATATTTTGCGTATTTCGGAAGTTTCAGTTACAAGTCGTTCGTGTCTACAAATATGTTTCTTTATTGCATTTGATATAAAATATGGAAGGTCAAGCGTCGCAGTAAAGTTGTCCTCGCATGCCAGATAAACGAGTTAAATATTTGGTCCAGGAAACACTCTATCTTTTCACAATACTGGACAATACCGACACACTTCGGACTCGAAAATATACTCATATATATTCGTGAACGAGAAACACTTACTAAAAGGTTGATAAGAAATTCCTTGTCAGAAATCTCTATACACGCCACACACAAATATATGTATATAATTATAAATTGCGTTATTGAATTGAAACTCTTATTTGAAATGATTTCCTGTTATCACACTATATTATTTGATGTCATCCAAGTGTACGCTCCCACTTCGCAATCAACCAAAGAAGAGACAAACAACTTCCATGATGATTTGAATTCCCTACCTACTACAAGATACCGAAAATACTTCAATATCATCGTGGGAGAATTTAATGCACAGGTAGAACAAGGAGACGAAAGATGCGTTGAAAAATTCGGATACAAAAAACGGAACGAAGGAGGTGGAGATCTTGTAAACTATGCAACTACAAACAATTTCAAGATCATGAATACATTTTTCAAAAAGAACGCCACTAGAAAATGGACTTGGAAGAGCCCCAACCACGAAACCAAGAACGGAATAGACTACATCCTAACGGACAGAAGCGACACCATCAAAGAAATTCAAATTCTATACCAAGTAAACATAGGAAGCGACCATAGAATGGTAAGATGTAAGATGCAGGTAAGCACCAATAAAGAACGTAGAAAAATGTTCCATACCAAACAGCAACCATTGAACGTACCAAAAGAATTCACTCAACCCTTCAAACTAGAATTGAAGAACAGATTTAGAATACGTGAATACTGTATATACAGCTGCTATTTACATTGTCCAGCGCGAATGATACATTCACCGTATCATGATGGGAGATCATTTCAAATAAGAATTTCAAGATAATCTAACGCAATTCATGATCATTCTGTCAGATCATATATCTATTTCTTTACAACATGATTGTCGCATTGAAAGAAACAGGTAGAGCAGATACAGACTGTGAATAAACAAAATGAGAATTTGGAGTCGAAACAAGTATTTTGGCCTTTGCATTACCTGCAATGGTGCGTTGAAGCGGCAACCATATCGGTCGTAGCTTCGATCCCTGCAGCATCTCCATTTTCTTTAATTGTTTATTCTATTTGCGTTGTCTTGGCCAAATGATACATTCGTCCTGTAATAATGGAAAATCATTTCAAATAAGGGTTTCAATATAATATAATGCAATTTATGATCATTTTATCGAATCATATATCCATTTCTGAATAATATATATAGAATAGAGAGAAAAATAGTATATATATATATGTGTGTGTGTGTGTGTGTGTGTGTGTGTGTGTACACACACACACACACACACATATATATATATATGTATACGTCTGTGGGAATAGTATGATAAAAAGCACACCCGTTGCAAGGATCAGAGGTCAAAAATGGAAATTGCAGGTGCATCACCAGCTTGGACAAACAAAGTCTTTCTTTTTACAGCCAGAGTAACATTGAATCGTAAGGCAGTGGAAGTTCCATCTATGAAAGCTTCTACAGATTGGATGAAAAAGAAATGTAACGCAATCATTGCTTCACTTACAGGGTGATCAATCAAATAAGCAACAACAGCAACAACAACAACAACAACAGAAAACTTGGAAAAATGTCTTTCTACCCTAATCAGGTACAAAATGATCCTAAATAACGACAAAAAAGATTAGATCAATGAGAAATTTCCACCATATGATATTCGATATCCAACAATAATGATAAGTAATGTGATCGATGGAGAAGTGTTGGGTTAAGTGCATTGACAGTCAGAAAGATTTTGTTGAAATACAAATATTTGATGCGTAAAATTAATGGTTTCCATTATTTGGTACTTTCTGTAGACGCTCAAAAGTGATTATTACACGTTGCACTAAGGCAATAGAAAAAAGTTTAAAAGTTGAACTGAATGCAATACTCCATGAAAGCACATAATTAAATCAGGTAGACGAGCTGACCAATGAAAATTTGCCGTCGGGGCAACAGTATTTAGGTCACGGTTTCTAATGAAAAAAAAAAAGATGAAGGCTATTTCGGAGAAGCCAATGACAGCAAAGAGTTCTTTGGGTCGTGGTCTCTGATTGATCTGAGGCGGTTCTTTGGAGGACAAAGACCTTTGATTTATGAAAGGCGCAAAATTCAATCGACAGAACAAAGATAGAAAGAACGGGTAAATTCACAGATCGACAACTAGCGGCCATGAGCTAGTCAGCAAACGGCTGGAGACCCGGATGCAGCCTATTTTTGAAAACCAGGGATATTCATCCTGTTTTGATTCGCCACCTGCTTTGACATATTGTAAAGAGATTAAAATATGTTACCACCAACTTGACATTAAAAAGAACAGTTTTTTTTTAGAACAAATAACCACCCCCTTAATGTAACAAATCACCCATCAGTGGGTGGCACCGCCCACGTTGAAGACCTCTGGTGTAACCGGAGTGAATGACACACAAACCCCGAAGAAGCCAGTGAAAGATAAAAAATGACCCTGGTGTAGAAGCCGAGGATAAAAGAAAAGGAGGAGCAATGTCCGCTTTACATTGATTTCGGTCGACGAAGGTGTAAAAAAAGATGGAGGATTTTTTGGTCGTCTATAATTTGTGTTTCAACAACGTGTATATTTGTGTGTGTGTGTGTGTGTGTGTGTGTGTGTGTGTGTGTGTGTGTGTGTGATTCTGTTTGACCATCACTCAATTTTCGGCTTTAACCAGTAAAATATGAACATTCGGCACCCAACTGACTCCTATCATGGCCATGAATATGAAGACATCATTACCCCACAGCTCCCAATTGACAAGGTCTAAACGTAGAGAACTGGGATATGAAGTCTTGCAGTATCATTCCAAGTCACCTGATATTTCCCTTACAGATTTTTCAAGCATTCTACACTACATGACTGTATATGAAAGGTTCAATGATGGAGAAACCAGAATCAGTGCTTTTACTGGATTAGTGTGTGTTAAACCCAAAAGGATTTTTATAGAGATGGCATATTATCATTATAGGATTGTTCAGAAAAGGTTAGTGCTTCAAATTGGTCAAATTTTGATTACATATTTACAGTTTTTGAGGCTTATAACCTCTTCGTTCCTTCTGTCCTCAAATAAATTCCATACGTAACAGGCGAATAGCTCTGATAGTCAATAGCGTAAAGAAATCAGAATTGGCCCTTTTCTGGAAGAACATACGTAATGTAGCATTATAAAAGAGATAGATATAGGGTAAAACTAGGTCCAATCTTAGGGTTTCCGGTATCCACAGCTAGCTGGATTTAGCTTCCCGCTTTTCAGTAAAGTATTAGAAACTGTCAACCAAAGCTGTCACCCAAACTATCTACATAGATTTCTTCAATCTTTAAGCTGGTCCGGCTGGCCATGTAAGTACGTAAGGGCCTCACAAATAGAGTCAGAGGGCTGTAAATGCAAATATTTACTCCTTGTTATGTCTAAAAGAGAAAACATGTTTTTTTCAAAATTCACCCCAAAAATGTTTTAGGGTGTGTAGGGGTAGGGGGCCATTTGTAATGTAAGTTACTTTGTGCTCTTTTTTATTTTTATTTTCATAAAATTTCGACTTTTTTAGTGATCACTGTCCAACAAATGGCGACAAAAGTGATTTATTCGCTAATCACCCCGTTTTTTCCAATCTTAATTGATCACTGCCCACACAGCATACTGCCAAAAGACGTTGGTTATGTATCGATTTCTATTGAGTGACTAACCAGACCTATTATTTCATTTATTCATTCATTTACTTACGTCTTTGCCTCACCTCAAGTATTTTCTTTCCCAGATCCCAGCATTATATATTCCCAAACTAACTAAGCCCGACTGAACTTGCCAGCGATCAGGAAAAATTCTTTCCGTCAATTATTTCTCTCAGTTCCACCGAAACAAAATACTTGACTGTCTGTTAATCATGGAAAATCTGAATCTTCATATTTTTTCAGTCTTATTCTGTTTAATTAATTTATTTTTCCCATTCGTAATTAGAATTTCACACCGTCTTCGACACGTAACAGATACCCCCCACCCCATCATTAGGTTCCCTGGGTAACAGCACTTGTTGCTGGTACCTAGGACCACCGGCCCTGAAAAAAGAAACCTTTCGCTCTCCAGTCTATTTATCCAACGCATGCATGTTCGTTAATACCCGGATGAATAATGGAAGCATGGCGTTGATCAAAGCGTGATGACAGATGGCGCTTTGACGGAGCATGCGCGTGGCTGTGACACGGATGAAAGAATCGTTTTGCATTACACTGCATCATGGGATTGTAAATGGTAATCCGAAGAATTTCGTTTGATGAAAGCCAAGAGATGAAATTTTGGTGTGTGTTGATAGAGTTATGATTATATTTCTTTGGTTAGTGTCCATATTGATTGGATTAAGATGAACGGTCGATAGAGAAGATTATGTCAGGACAAGAAAATGGAGATAGATTGATAGATAGTGAGATATATATGTACGCAACACAAACATATACATATATATATATATATATACACACACACACACACATACGCACACAAACACACAACACACACATATATATATATATAGATAAATAAATAGATAGATTGATAGATAGATTTAGAGAGAGAGACAGTGGAGATACACACAGACACGGAGGGAGACAGAACGATATATATATATATATATATATATATATATATATATATATATATATATATATATATATATATGTGTGTGTGTGTGTGTATAAATAAATAGAGAGTGAGAGGGAGAGAGAGAGAAAGTGAGAGATATAGGAACTAAACTATACGTATAAAAAGGTAGATAGATATGAACAAAGATATATATATATATATAGTAAATGGATAATATTTACCCGATATTATGCACAAATAATTTCAACTTTGACACGAAAAAATTTCCTTTTTTGCTTGTTATTCGGTAAATTTTCATAATTTTTCCCCATTCGACGTTTGACAACAAAAGCAAACAGTCTCTCGAAACATGTAACGGGAATATATTCAATCTAGTTTCAAAACTCCCATGTTTTCATATTCTGTATTAGATTTACTGCACACATACAAACACATACATACACACACATCTATATAGAGAGAGACAGATTGATAGATAGGTAGCTATTGACAGACTGATAAGTACGAATCTTCTTAGATGAATAAATTGATAAAACAGCTAAACGAGGTCTATCCCGAGAGTAACCAGCCTTTAAATATTAACTAAAAATAGCCTACTCAGGGCAATGACGCCAGAGTTCACATCAAAATTCAAAATACCCGTTTTCAAACTGATCACTTTTATTCCAGTGTCTCTTCCACTTTTTTTTAAACAGTCGACAAAGTCTTTTTCCAGGATTGCCATCAGCTGCGTTGTAGCATTTTCCTTAATCTGGCCAATGGTTTGAAATCTCCCATTCTTCAAAACGCAGAATGAGGGAGCACTTCAGACACTGAAAAGCTTATATTCAGTGGGAGTCAAACCTGGACAGGAGGATCTGACATACCTGGATGAGAGAGATAGTAGAATAGACAGATGTGAACAGACTGAGACAGACAGACAGACAGACAGACAGACAAATAGACAGATAGATTGATAGATAGATAGATAGATAGATAAATGGACAGAAATTTAAACAATGCATATATTTAAAGAGAGAGAGGCATACACTCACAGACACAAGCACAGATGAAGACAGAGAGGCAGAGAGAGGGATAGGCACGATATATATACATATATATATATATATATATATATATATATATATATATATATATATACATATAGGTTAATACGCACTGATAGATATCATCGGAATTAAGCCAAAAACTAGTGCAAGACGTTAACAAACTCGGTTACGGTGAATACGACTGTCACCCAGTATACAAATTCAATTAATCCCATCTCACTGTCGACCAAGTAACCCAACGGGAAAGTATCTGTTTGCGATGTAAGGTTTCCCTTGGATTGTAGACTAGTTACATCAAGACATCGCAACCTGTTCTCGAGATACTCAAAATGGCTGGACACTTCTTGGACAGACCTTGTATGCGTGCACGTATCAGTGTGCATTAATGTGTACATATGGTCATAAGTGTGCATGCTTGTTTACGTGTTTGTTCATCGTGTGAGTGTTTGTGCGTAGGTGTGATGCATACATAAACACAGGTCTGTCGGTGTATGTGTAGTGTGTATCTATGTGTATGATTATGGGTGTACGTGTGTAATCCTGGTATGATTTTCGGGTTTTGGTTTTCGTATTTGACACATTCTTCGAACCTGTGCAAAGTGCGACTCAATCAGCAATTTAATCAATGTGACATCTGCTGTCACCGGAGCCAGAAAAGCCGTAAATCCTTTACAGGCCTTAAAAGTCACTTAAGAGGACGTTGCAACGTCACATACTTGCTTCGTTGTGAATGTCCTGCTTAAACAAATGAATAAACAGATAGAAACAGAGAAAGACGGATAGATAGGAAGAAAAAGGAAAACAAATATGGAGGAAAAACTGTCAAGAAGAAAGAACGAGAAAAAAAAACGAAAGATTTATTGAAGGAAAGGAGAGAGAAAGGGCGAGTAAAAGAAGGAAATTTGACCAAGAAAGTTAGAGCAGAGGAAAAGCCGACGGGGAGAAAGAACGAAAAAGTGACCGAAAGAAAGACAAAAACGAATGAAAAACCGGTGAAAAGAAAGAATGAAAGGAAGAAGAAATAAGAAAGAAAACAATATCGGGAAAAAAAAACTGAACGGAAGAATCCAAGAGAGGCCAACAGAGAGAAAAGAAAAGAAAGAAACAGTGAAAGAGAGACCGATAGGAAGAAAGAGCCAGAGAAAAGTCCACAGAAATATAAAGAAAAGAAAGAATGACCGACCGAAAAAAAGAAAAAGGAAGAAAACTCAAAGAAAAAAAAAACGAAAGAAAAGCTGACAGAAAAGAAACAAGAGAAAGAATGAAAGAAAAACAAAAAGAAAAATTGAAAAAAGAAAGAAAAAGAAAGAACGAAAGAAAGGAAAAAAGAAAGGAAGAAAATCAATAAACAGAAAGCTTTAGTAAAATACAAAGAAATGGAGGTTACAAAACTATGGAAGCGCAAAATGAATAAATAAATAAATCGAAATCCCTTATCGTTGCAACACAGAATAAATGCATGAGAACAAACTACATTAAAGTAATAAATAAACAGAAACCAAGAAAAACTGCTGTCTTAGTGGATAAAAGATGAGACGTTGAACCACATTATAAGTGAATACAGCTGGCTGGCTCAAAAGAAGTATAAAATAGACACGATAGAGCAGGGACAGTCATATGCTGGGAGCTGTGCAAAACACCAAGTTCGACCATGTATAAGGAAAAATTAGTATCAGCACAAAGCAGACATTGACGAAAAAATAAAAATTGAATAAAATCCTCTGAGACAGAGAAATCTAAATCGACCACCCAGTCCACCCCTTCCAAGCGAAAAAGACCAGATTCAATAGTCGTGAACAAGGCTATATGGACCAGCCAGATCGTATATGAAGCACTGCGTCAGCAGATCATAGAGTATAAGAGAGCCAGAAGTTGGAAAAATACCAGGCTATATTAGAAATCTCTTAGAAAACTCAAACGGCAAGGGGCTGGCCACTTTGCAAGAATGACAGACAACCGATGGACATCGCAAATCACGATATGGATCCCCAGAGATCACATGCTAAAACGAGGCCGATAGAATACAAGATGGAGGGATGAACTAGAAAAATTCAGAAAATACTTGCTCCGTGACGCCCAAGATAGAGAAATGTGGTAGATCCTGGGGAAGGTCTATGTCCAACGACGGACGTTAAAAGACTGATCATGATGATGAATTATCTACAAAACCAGCTTAGTAGCCTTCTTGAAAAACACAGACACTTTGCGGCTGAATTAACAGTAGTATTGTGAAGTATATCTAAAATGTGACTTATATGGTTATATATCCTGATATTCAGACGCTGCTCCCAATTATCCATGTCAGCCATACTGTCGGATTACCTCTTCGAAGGGCGACACAACTCCATAGAAAGCTTTGACATCTGGCAAGAGAAGGTAACTCTTACAAAACTACGACTTACGGACTTATACGAGGCAATACCAAAATTTAGAGCAATTGGACCATGAAGGGTTTTATTACTCTAACACCTAGTTGATGAAGATGATAGTTTGTCCTGATGTATTTATTTTGGGCAGCCAAATTATTTTGGGCAAATTACTTTTATCATTATTGTTTGTATCATAATAAATCATCATCATCTTCATCCTCATCATCATCATCATCATCGTTAAAATAAATTACCATTATTATAAATAATAATAATAATAATAATAATAATAATAATAATAATAATAATAATAATCCATATAATTGAAATTACCTCTATATGTATTCCTGATCTATCTTATTAGAGGCTTCTCGAGACTTTCTCATCTCTAAATAATTACTCGCATCCTTGAAAAGCGTTTGACTCATTTTTTGATGTTTTTCTCTCGTTGAACGGACGAAGTCTCGTAGAAGGCAAAAACCACGTGACAATCTTCATGAATGGAAACAGAAAACAGATACAAAAAGACGAAATCAGCTGATTCGAGTGAAGGATGATGAAAACCAAGGAGAGATAGCGAGAGAAAAAAAGAAAATTTTGTCTTTGAATTGAAAGGAAATCGAATTCTTGACACAGAAATAAGACACAAAGCAAATAATGTACACAAAACTGATTTCCGACATTTTTGATTAGATATGAAGGCGGCCATGATGGTTTTGATGGTATTAGTGGGAGTGGATGACGTCATTAACAAGTGGAGGGAAGAAATGGTGGGGGAGGGTTTTACGATGTGAATTACAGGAATGGTCAATAGTTTGAAGAAGATGAAATCAATCGGTTATTGAAGTTAGTAATGATAGGTCTTCGATATAAGACAAAAGGCAGACTGGATATATACTAAGACGCAAAGGAAGGAGAAATGGGAAAGAGAGAGGAGGGAGAATAAATAAAGAAAAAATCGTTGAAGAAAGAACGAATGAGGAAGAATTCCTCTAAGGAAAAAAAAAAAGAAACAAAGAAAGAAAAAAAGCAAAAAGAAAGAAAAAAGACATGAAAATTGAGGGAGAAAAAGAAAATATGCAAGAAAAAAAAAAGAATACCAGAATAAAATGGAAAGAGAAGAAGAAAAAAATGGAAGATGAAAGAACGAAATGAAAAAGTCGTGTAAAATAAAGAGAAAGGAATGAAGGATATAAAACGAATGACAGAACGGGTGATAAACAGAATAAAAGAGAGATGGAAGAAAAATAAATAGAAAGATTGAAAAGGAATTTTTTTTAAAAAAAAGGGGAAGAAAGAAAAAGAGAGAAACAAAGAAATGGAAAATGCGCCGAAAAAAGCCAAGGAAAAAAATTGAAAGAAAAAGAATGAAACAAGGAAAAAAATATTCGGAAGAAAAAAAAAATTTTAAAAATAGAAAGAGAAAAAGAATTATGGAATTAATAAAAAATGCAAACAAAAAAATCAATCAAAGAAACAAATAAGTGAACGAGAAATAAGTCGATAACCTGATTAAAATATCGTCGACTCAATAAGAGATGTGAGTCATCTTGGTTTATCAGAAGATGATGGCTGCCTGACGATGCGCGCTAAAGCGTATTTTTCTACCAACTGCGCACACATGAATTACAGTGCTCCATCGGACGCAACTTTCTTGTTATTGACGATTGAAAATAATTACAGAATTATAAAAGATTTATAATTCATAAATGCAACATAACTACAAACATAAATACATAATGGAAGATAAATAACATGAATACTACGTTGATAACAACTTGAATAAACACGTGCGCATGTGCAGTTTTGTGATGTTGATTTATCTCAATCGGATCAATCTATCTATATATCTATCCTTGTTTTTCTATCAATCTATTTCAACTCTCTTCGTATCTATCTATGTATCTATATATACAAGTATCTTGTTATTTCGTTCAACCAATCAATCTCGCTCTTCAATCAAATTATCTTATTCCGTTCACATCTATCCATTCTTTTTTTCTATTAATCTATTTAGCCTGTTCATATCTATGTATCTCTATATCTAAGTATTTCTTCCCGTTTTACAATCAATCCATCTATCTATCTATCAATCTATCTATCTATCTATCCATCTATCTATCAATCTATGTATCAATCTATCCATCTATCTAGAGCGATTAGTGAATTGTTTATGCCATTATATGAAGGGTAATTGACTAATTTCATTTAATTAAAGACTGAGATTTTTTTTCAATTAATAAAGCAATTATTGTAATTTAGTGATCATCTAACCTTATTTTAAGAATGAAGACATCGAAGAAAGGCAACTTGAGTTCCCATCTTAATAGAATACAATTAAAAGTGCATTCGACTTTTCCAAATTCGTTTCATTCTTGGTCCTTAACCCTATTATGAATCGGGGACGGTTTGTATATATCTATATCTGCAGTTTTCATCATGAATAAATATGTATATACATCTCTAACTTTCTGTCTGCTCATTCATTTATCTATCTATCTATCTATCTATCTATCTATCTATCTATCTATCTATCTATGTCTTTCCCCCGTCTCTCTTTATACATAATATGAGTAAGTCAAATTAACTGTTTTGACTGAATTTGAATTTAAAATATTGAAATTCGATATTGTAATTTCATTTCTGAAAATTGTTTTTCATGAAACACATGTATTGGATCATATTTCTTGATTTTTCATCAATATTACTAGCAATTGCATACATACATACATAAATACATACACACACACACACGCATATATATATATATATATATATATATATATATATATATATATATATATATATAAACTTTATTTTAGATTAATCTTGATAAAAAAAAACTAGTGCAGTTGAAATATTAAAAATTAATTATTTTTATTTAATTGAAAGTGCTCAATGTATTCTTGATACGATACAGAGCTATATTTACTTGGCAATATTAGAGAAAGAAAACCCAACATATGCTTCATGTTTGATCTATTTGTCAGGAGTGCTGGGTTATATTTAGTATTGATCTAATCACTTTAAGAATTTCCATTCGGACGCAATATTTGAAATTAACCAAAATAGATTTTATTACTTGGATTTTGCTCATGAAAAGAATGACTAAACGATTTCGTCACGAGGATGACAAATTAATCAAAATTGCACTATTCAAGGCATTCTTATATATATATATATATATATATATATATATATATATATATATATATATATATATATATATATATATATATATATATACATATATATATGAATCGTAAATTTAGTTATATCATATTGGAACTTATTTAATGTGATCTCCCGTCGTTACGTGGTTAATATATCATTTACCCTAGACAACGTAAATAGAATCAACAAAGAACAAAGAACATCGGGCTGCTGTAAGGATGATTTTTTAAATCTTAAAAAAGTTTCAATATAATATAATGCACCTTACCATTCATTCTGTCGGACCAAATATGTCCATTTTTGATATATATATATATATATATATATATATATATATATATATATATATATATATATATATATATATATATATATATATATATATATATATATATATATATATATATATATATATATATATATATATATATTGTGTCACTTCAGTCACCTTTAGGTAGGATCATCAGTTATTTACCATATAACAGTTTCGGGATTTTAAAAACAAAACAGTTATATCAACATGGCACCCAAACAGTGTTGATTAAACACCAACCCTCTCTTTCTCAGCTATGATTTTAAAACATTGCTTGTGTCATACATGTAGTTTGTTAATTTATATAGGATATTATCATAGTGTATGGATGTTATATTATTATAGACATCTTTTAATCTTTCGAAACACGTCTCACACACGTACGTTACCCCCAAAACGTATTTAACGATTGAGGGATCAGTAAGTATAACAACAGACGTAATCCGCTGTTCACGTCATTTCTATTGAGTGTCCATCCATGTGAATATCAAATACATATTGTTGGCTTCAATTTCAGACTGCAATAAGATGACTAACAACCGCTTTCAGGGTAAAGCCACGTAAAGTAAGTCTTGTTTTTTTTTGTTTTACACCAGAAAGCTGTATAGTTTATAAACCCAATGTATTTACTATTTCTTTCTACAAATGCTGAATCTATTTTATTTGATTTTTTAATTGATCTTCATGAGGAATTTTCGTGAATAGGGTACAAAAATCGTAGGTTGGAATAGATTTAGCCCTTCTACGGGTATTTATAGAATCCAAATTTTCTTTAACGGCCATAGAATTATTCACTACCCAAAAGAGACTTAAATTACCATACAATTTGCCTTTATTATGAGATTGCTGTATTTGATTACATAATGAATTATAAACTTTAGAAAAAGTTTTGCTAAGTGGTCAAGTGCTACAAAAACATAGTCTATAGTCTACAATAGAATGAGCATCCTTTGGATTTTCATATATTTTAGGTATACGATACATAATTGGTAACTTTTGTATCTTTTTATCTATTTCAAGTCATATATATATATATATATATATATATATATATATATATAGAGAGAGAGAGAGAGAGAGAGAGAGAGAGAGAGAAAGAGAGAGAGAGAGAGAGAGAGAGAGAGAGAAGTGAGATACGGAGACGGATAGAGAAATATAAATAAACAAATGAAGAGATAGAAATTCAAGTCATATATATATATATATATATATATATATATATATATATATATATATATATGTATATATATATATATATATATATATATATATATATATATATATATATATATGCGTGTGCGTGTGTACATGTGTATATACATATACAGAGAGAGAGGGTTGAGATAGATAGGGAGAGAGATGGAGAGATATGAATAAACAGATGAAGAGATAGATAGAGATTTAGATAGAAATAAGGAAGAGAGAGAGGGAGAGAGATATATGGGGAATTTAGGCACAGAAGGAGATGTAAATAAATAAACAGATAAATAGAGAGAGGGAGATAGGTACAAAGATAAGTGAGAAGTCGATTTGACTTTCATTCCTTGTATTCCTGACCGCCTGGGTTAGTGGTCACTTCTAATCTAACCCATTCAATAGAACCAGTCTCTGCCAACCTACCCATCGACTCGCCATCCATGACCCCCGGGATATGAACTTTGGAACTCAGATTGAAAGAAAACTAGGAGGAAGAATTCAAGGGAAATACGTGAAACAAAGATTCGTTAATCCTTTGAAGAACTGAGAGGAAGATATCAGGACGGTCAGAACATGAGATGAGAGTGTGATGGTTGGAGATATGGCCGATTCGACGTACAACACCCTCACATCCGTTAGACATTCTTCAATTTCGTTTCATTCTTTAATTTCAGCTTTTTTTCACTGTTATTATTGCTTTTTATTTCTTTATTTTTCTCTCTCTGCCCCTTCTTTCACTTTTCACCTATTTCTTTTTTCTTTTCTTTCTTTCTTTCTCTTTTTCTTCTTCCTATCCTTTTTTCTTTCTCCCTTCTTAGTTTTTCTCTCCTTCTTCATTTCTTTTTTTTCCTCTCTTTCTTCCACTTAACTATTTTCTTTCTCCTTCCCTCTTTTTCATCTGATCATTTTTTTCTTTTTTTTCCTTTCTATTTTTCTTTCTTTTTCTATCTTTCCTTTCTATCTTTTTTTACTTTCATTCACCAGATCATTTTCTCTCCTTCCCTCTTTTTTTTTTCTCTCTTCTGTCTGTCTTTCTGCCTCCGGATCATTTTGTTTGTTCTCTCTCTCTTCCTTCCTTTCACCAGATCATTTTCTTCCTTCCTTTTTTTTCATTCTCTCTCCAATATTAAAGGAAAGATCAAGAAACAATAGGTCACGTGATCTTGGATGTATCCTTTGACGCCATTTCTTTCGGTCTTGCTATGTAATTCAAAATGTCAATTCATGTTCTTTTTCCTGAAATATTTCGGTCTTAAGAAAGAAAAAAAAAACTTGTCTGCGTCACTCTGATAAACCAACAAAAGCTTTTTTTTTTCTTCAAAATTAAACATTCTTCTCTTTCACAACAACGGAAGTCAGAGGAAAATTTAAAATGCTAATTCACCCCATAAAATCTTATCTTTCTCTTTCGCTCATTTCGTTATCGTCTGCTTTCGTTTCGTCACTCTTTTTATTTTTCCTCAATTTTTCCAATGTTTATAGATTTTTTTGTTTTATGATTCGCTTCAAATACTTCTCCAATTTTTCTCCATTTTTGCAATAATTGCCTCATTTTTTATATTTTTCTCGTTCGCTAGAAACCATCAAACAAAGCTGGCACCTAAACTACATTCTTTCGTCTGTTTCTAAGTTGGTTTGGCTGTCTGTTTGTCTAGCTGGCTCGCTGTCTATGTATCTCTACACACCAACGGAGCTAGAGGGCAGAAAATTTGAATATTCTCCCCCTACTGTGTTTATGAAAAAAAAAATTTGTTTTTCGCCCTCCAATCGGTTTTTTCGGCGGGGGATTCAATTTGAAATCTAATTGCATGCTAAATTGGCCCCTTAGTTTGTGGCCAACAAGAATCACGCTTTTTTTTTAAATTTTTTTTTTTTTAGTGATGACTACCAAACTATTGGTGAGAGAAGTAACATCCCTCGATTACTTTTTCCCATTTTTTTAATTGATCACCTCCAATACAGCATGCTGCCAAAAGACGTTAGTCATGTTACAGTTTCTTCTGAAGATTTCCTTCCCACGTGTCTGTCACACTTCCGTCTGTCACTTTGGAAAATCAGGTCTGGTTAGTCATTCAATAGAAACCGTCTCACGATTAACATCTTTTGGCAGCTTAATGTTTTGGGATCGATCAATTGAAAAACTGGAATTAAGGGTGATCAATAAATAAGGTGCGTTTCTCGCCCTTTGTTTGATCACTGGGAAGTTTGAATTTTCAGGAAACATGCAGGCAAAAAGTAGTGACCAATTTAGCATAAACCTACATGGTAATTAAATCACCCTCTAAAACTTTTGGCGGTGAGAATAAAAAAGATGTTTATTTTAGACATGATAAGGAATAAATGTTGAAAATATCAGCTCTTCGGCTCGATTGGGGAGGTTTGTACCCGTGATACATACGTACATTGACAACCGGCTGCACCAACTTGAAAACTGAAGAAACCTATTTTGATAGTGGTAGAGTGAGGATAAAGGATAATTTTTAAGTATAGAATCACAGTACAAACACTGACAAGAGAAAAGGGAAGAGAGAAGCAGGGTAAAGGTAAAGGTACGCAAAATGCTTGAAGGTGAAACATAAAGATATCCACCAAGGAGACCGACTGAATATGACTATCAAGAAAAGAGGAAAGGTGAGAAATAAAATTAGGTTGAGTTGAACTCGCGTTTTGTGTGTCTTCGAGCGGATGATTTGGTTAAAAGTCGAGGATAATCACTTCAGGCAACTCCCACGAGATTTACTTCCAGATACGACACAGTGCTTAAGATTTACACCCCTGGGTATATCGTTAGCTTTGCAACGGGTATGTTATTAGTCTTGATAATTACCCTTTGGTCTTTTCCCCCAGTTCATATCACCATTACCTTCGTCCTCTTCGTTTATCTCCCATCCCACGCTATAAGAAACCCAAACCGTCACTAAAATCGTAAAAATTGGTTTCTTCAGTTTTTGAGTGAGTCCAGCTGGCTAATTGACTTGCTGGCTGTATATGTATATGTCACTCGAATACGCCGTACCGTTGGTGCTTGAGAGCAGAATTTTTCAAAATTTACATTTACTTATGTAAACAAAGAATGTTTTTTGTTTTGTTTTGAAACCCCAACCGACCTTTTTTTTTAGTGAGGGTCCAGTTTGCAACGTAAAATCATGCTAAATTGTTTTTTTTTTGTTTGTATCTGGCAGCATTCGCGCTTGTTTTTGGAAAATTCAGACTCTGTTATTGATCACCGCCCCACTAGAGGTGAGAGGAGTGACTTATTCATTGATCAACGGATTTCCTATTCTTTAAAACTGATCACCCTAGACGCTGCCAAAAGATGTCGGTCATGTGACAGTTTTACATCGAGCGACTAACTAGGTCTAGGTTTCTCTCTCATTTTCTCCAGTAAGATATTTTGCTCCCTCTATTTTTCTCTTTGTTTCTTTCTTTCTTTTTTTGTTTCATTGTTTCTTTCTTGGTTTGCTTCTTTCTTTTCTTTATTTCTTTCTGTCTTCGTTTCTTTGTTTTTTTTGTTTCATTGTTTCTTTGTTTCTTTCTTCCTTTATTTCTTCGTTCCTTTGTTACCATCTCACGTATTCAATCCTTTCATGAGTATTTCTCTCTTACCTGAAGAAATAAAAAATTATAGGAGAGAAGATAATATAAATAGTTGTTGTTGTTGTTTTTTATCTCTCTCTCTCTCTCTCTCTCTTTCTTCTTTATCTTTTTTCCTCGTACACTTCCCGACGGATAACTCTTTTCGCAAACGTTTGTATTACGCCAGATCAGTAAAATTACTTGATTAGCTAACTTTCAACTTATCTCTCCTTTGTACTAAAAAAAATTGAATAAATACGTAATTTTAATTCGATCAAAAGTTCATTTAATCCAAACAACGATATAAGACAACTTTTTTTTACTGCCAAAACTTAATGAAATCGAACTTCTTGACAACAATTAGTAAATACTTAGTTCTAATTTTTCTCTTTACAAAAACACATAAATACGTAGTTTTAATTTGATCAAAAGTAAGTATTCTTGCCATCAAAAGTTCATGTAATCAAAGTGAAATCAAACTTGAATAAGTCAATTTTTGCCGCTCACTCAATTTCATTGATTTCACATAACATATGCAAAGTTTGGAGACAAATCTCAGTCTGATTGTCACTCTCTTCATCTCTACTCCAGTTTTTCTCGTGATGGATAATCGACCGACCGACCGACCGACTCCCTAACCGTGTCACACTAACCCACCCTTCGTTGAATAGAAAAAAGTGACGTTGTCATGTTAGATAAGTTATATCATTGTACAATGAATAATGTATTACATGATGAAGTAGAAGTTCTAAAAGCATCATTCCTAAATATCTCGATGTTTTGAGGCTAATCTATTCCGGGAAAAAATAGTAGAATTTGCAATATTCAAGATAAGGAAAGAACATATGTGCTAATGTCTTGTGTTATAATCCACTATTTGCTACCGTATCTTATCTTCCAGCCCCGTAGGCTCAAGCCTGCTCAGCCTGATGGTTATTCCCTCTCTCCCTCTCTGAAAATACATATTTTATGTGTGTGAATATGTGTGCGTGGGAGGGGGAATAGGGTGTTTACATAGAATTTACTGAAGCGTACTTTTACAGACACATGTCTCAAAAACTCGTCACGAATACCTTTAAGTAAATTATCTACATCACCTGTTATTACGTAGGCATGAACGCCAAAGGCACCTGTTGTATATAAAGGCAAATAACAGTCAAAACAACGGATAGATGGCAGTCATTCAGTGACTGGCAAGGATATCTTACGTTACCCGGGGCAAGTCAATTTCTATTCTACGTTTTAACTCACACATACCGGTTGCCAGTGACAACGTTTATTCATATATTGATAAAAGGTCACCATCGTGATTCGGCCTCGTGTGTTTGTATGCGTCTGTATGTATGTGTGAGAGTGTGTGTGCAGACTGAGATAGATAGATAGATAGATAGATAGATAGATAGATAGATACATAGGTATATTCCTTATTCATACATATCTATTTAATAGATAAGTGAGGTGAAACATGGATCTTAACCAAGAGACAGATTCGCAAATTGAGAACCATGCAACGTGCACATGAAAGAATTATACTGGGCCTTACATAGAGAGATCACAAGACAGCACAGCACATCAAGGAAAAGACAAGAGTCAGAGACATCATAGAATCTATTAAAACTCAAATGGCAGTGGGATGGCCATGTTGCAAGAATGGCAGACAACCGATGAACATCACGAGTCACGACATGGATCTCCTGAGATCACATGCGTAACCGAGGCTGGCAGAATACTTAGATGGAGAGACGAGCTAGACAAATTCAGAAAGTACTGGCTCTGCGACGCCCATGATAGACAAGTGTGTCGAATCCTGGGGAAGGTCTATGTCCAATGGCGGACGCTGAAAGATTAATGATGATGATGAAGACACCATTGTGATTTTGCCTCGTTGACAGAGATTTTGATAGAGATTCAATGAGTGTTTGTGTATGTCTGTATGGATGCGTGAGAGTGTGCACAGACTGAGATAGATATATTTGCTATTCATATATATCTATTCAATTAATCACCATTACCCACGGCAGACTAGTATCTATCTCTATGTTCATCTATCCGGACTTCGCAAGCCCTTACCGTTCAAAGGAGAAACTTGAAATTTTACATACGAACTCCTCTCAATGAGTGAGAAAATGTTTTTGTTTTGTTTTATGAAAGTTCTCCTTCAAAATAGGTTTTTAGTGGTTGTTCCATATGCAATTTTAGTTTATACTAAATTGGTCAGTAGTTGGTGATTTTTGAAAATTCAGACATTTTAATGATCACAGACCAACAAAAGGTGAAAGAAATAATGTACTGATTGATCAACCGCTGAAAGTTGTGCGTGAAGTCCTAAGCGGAGTACTATGACTTGGGGCTAAACTGTTATTATCCCTGGGAAGCCATTTTTTCCTCATTAATATAAGATGGCCGGATATATCAGGACTGACCTCATAGATAAGTATTCAAATATTACGTTGACGAAATAAAATGGTATATATAGATTGATTGGGATGTAGCCGTACTGATAGACTTAAATAGATAATGAACATATTTATATAGGGATAAGATAAGCTTAATCTCTTTGAGTGCTCAAGGGTTGAGTAAAGAAGATTATGTTGCGTCAATGTTCTAACCGTTCATATCTGCTTTTGCGGAGGCAAACAGATCAAACTTCCTCACCGAGTGTGATGGGATCTGAAAATCAGAACCCTATAGTCGATGAAGGATAATGGTGCAGTACAATTGTTTTATGTAACCCAATTTAATTACCCAGTATAAAAGGCTGAACTATTATTCAGGGTGACACTGTAGCCCATATGATACATTCTGAATAAATCTTTTTTGATCCCAACCTGAAAATAAATCCCTTTTGAATCCCTTTGAAATATGGCAACGAACCTACTTTTCTTCAAGTGGGAAGGGCCTGTTCATCTTGTTAAATCATATTTGAAATCTTGGTTTTCTGCGTGGCTCAAACCATTGACCAATTCAGCTTTGGAGAAAAATCAAGCAGATCCCATGATATAGTATTTACTGGGTTTAACTGTGTACAGCACGAGGCTAAAGGGGAATAATAGGATTATTTTGTGTCAATCATCCAAGTGGAGAGGGCTTACGTTGAAAATCAGCATTCGAGATCCTGGCTTTCACTTGGGCTGGAACAGCAATCAGCAACGCAATTTTTAATTTACAAATCAGTTGAACAAACCTTTCTGCGTGCGTGTGTGTGTATGTTCATATTTTTTTTTACATTAGTGAAGAAATATGAACACACAATATATATATATGATGATATATAGAAAGAATCACAAGGATAAATACTCGGTGAATGTTAACATTTCATGCCTAACGCACTCATTTGCTGGTTGCTGAATAGGGTATTAGGCACAAAATGTTGCAATTCCTTGGCCTGATTATATTAGTTGCTTGGCGAGTGTGGTCGTTGTAGGGCTCGTGGGAAGAAGGTACTTACGTTTCATGCCTACAATATTTCAACATACATTCATTATTGTGTGTCTTAAAACCGGATGGATGTTTTCTTTACAACCCCCCCCCCCCCGAGCATGCTTTTAGTGGGGGGGTTGATTTGCAATGTGAGTTTATGCTACTTCAAACCATTATTTTATGTTTACTTGCTTTTTTGGGGATAGATTCAGACTTTTTAGTGATAACTGTCCAATAAATACAAGTTAAGTAACTTTTTTTCAAATTTTGAACTGATCACCACCAAAACAGCATTCTTCTAAAAGACGTTGGTCCCATAACAGTTTCTATTGATTGACCAACCATACCTATGCATGCATATATATATATATATATATATATATATATATATATATATATATATATATATATATATATATATATATATATATATATATATATAATCGATCTACTGGTGGTATTAAGCATTTTTTTAAAAGTAAGATCTATCTTATACATGAATAAATACACGCTTGTTGTATATTTTATCATTCTATTTCTCTTTCTTTATATATATATATATATATATATATATATATATATGTCATGAGAAATTTCTCCAAAAAACAACAGACAAATTTTGTGGAGATAACTTTTCCTTCAGTTTTTTGTTTTTTTCGTATTTTTAAGTTTTGAGGTCATGTGCATATAGAAACCATCCAAAGTTTTTAATGCTCATTTTTTCCATCTGCTTTCGACTGTCTTCAGTCATTTTCTACTAATCAATTGATCCGTAGACAGGAAAAAAAAGACTAAATAAAAAGTTAACTCGACAAAATTTGTCTACCGTTTTTAACAAAATGTGCTTCAGAGAAAAATTGCTGTCTAGATACACATTTATTTGTTATATATATATATATATATATATATATATATATATATATATATATATATATATATATATATATATATATATATATATGTATGTATGTATGTATATATATAATTGTGCCATCCACAGACAGCTGTTTCGTTGTATTACAACTCTCCAGGGTGGCTATACACTATCCAATATCCCCTCCACCACTGCGAAGTAGGATCGAAACTTTCGCTTCAGACCCAGAAATTGATATTTTACCCTCGTCATACGCAGAACTGGACTGGATGAATTTAGCCATATATTTACTTACGCACAATTTCCCATCCACCAGAGTGCTCCATTGTAGAGTTGGAAAAGCACCGCTATATTAGCTTATAGTGGACGAGTTGCCCAACTTAAGAGTGCTCAATCCTAAAGAAGGGAGCCTTATATATATATATATATATATATATATATATATATATATATATATATATATATATATGCTATCTGATTGTAGAGAGCTCTATGAAGAATCTTTTTTGAAGTCGAGATGGCGTAAAGCGAAGATGTGATTGCAGTTAATTTACATGGAACAATAAACTTCTGTTTGCTAGTTTTTTCACAGCACGTAAACCTTTGTGAGATCTCTTGGTGTTTTTTCTTGCCTTTGGACGCATCTTGCTAATTGAAGCATAAAATGAATCAAGATTAAAAAAAGCAGAAACAGGTGCTCCGAGACACAGTTGAAAGTTTTTAAGTCTTTCATGAAAGCGAAGTAGCGAAAATTTTTTTGTAGTGGGTGATATACATATATAAATATATCATTGTGTCATCCACAGACAGCTGTTTCGTTGTATCACAACTCTTCAGTGTGGCTATAGACTATCCATTATCCCGTACAGTACCACGAGGTAGGATTGAAACCTTAGCTTCAGACGCAGAGGCTGATATCTTCCCTCTACTCCACAGAACCTGACGGTCCGTAAAGTTGAACTTAAGCGATATTTTTATCAACACATTGATTCCCCATCCACCAGAGTGCTCCATTCCATGTTGGAAGAGCATTATATATATATATATATATATATATATATATATATATATATATATATAATGGAATGAAGGTTTGCTACGCAAACTAGTTCATGTTTCTGCCATGTTTGAACGATGGACGATAAAAGACTGATGATGATGATGATGATGATGATGATGATGACTATTAATTTGATCAAACAGAAATACGGCTACCAAAAATTGCTACTAAACTGTTGCTAAGCAAAAATACTATTACCAAGATTGGACAAAATGACGAGAAAAGCACAGAGGCGTATAGAAGTATAGATCGACCGTACAAGCTGACCCTGAGGTCTATTTGTTATATCATGAGTTTGGTTGATGGAGACCCAAGGAATCCGGTTGCAGATTCTCCCAATAAAGAAGAAAATGTGTGCCATGAATGTTTCGATTAGAACGATTGAACATGCCCCAAAGAAAATAGGTTTACATGGCTGACAATTGCGTAGGAAACTGTTTCAAACAGTTTCGGTCAAAGTTTGCACGGGAGAATAAAGATAAAAAAATCATGTTTTTGGACAACGTACCGTGGTCAGATGAAACAAAAGGAAAAAAATGTTTGGTCTCAACAGTTAACCAAGATGGTGGAAACGTTATGGTCGGGAGTTGTATGAGTTTAAAAGCCACTGGTCAGCAGCATTTCATCAGGAGAATCATGAATGCAGAAGAATATATCATGATATTGAATGAAAATATTTTGATTTCTTCAAAGGCTCGGACAGGAGAGCTATGTTCAAGCAAGACAATGGACCAAACACATTCCGCTAAAAAAACAACAGAGTTTCTGAAGAGGTGAAAGCTAAGTTTTGATTTGCCTGTCATGTTACCGAATTGAACTCCCTTTGGGCCTTCGTAAAATGTACTTTAAGTAGAAAAAGGAAAAGTAAAAAACAACAACGACGACAATCTAACAAGATTGGATTAAAAGACAACATACTGCAGGAGAGGGGAAACATTTCAGTGACTATTTTTGCGAATCGAATGATATCAACGCAATCAAGACTGGAAGCGGTAATAGGAAAATAAAGGCTACCTCATTTGATACTGATTTCAAATAATTTCTTCTGCAGAGTTACACCTATTTTTGAACTGTTGCATATTGATATTTGTATATCTGGCAACAGAGTTTCATTGTGACGTAGCAAGCTCTTTTGGGACCGATGACCATGCCGAAAATAAGTAAATACGTATTTTTTCTTTCCAGAAGAACAGGTACATTTCGCCAATTGGGCAATTACATCCTTATATATATATATATATATATATATATATATTGTATATTGGTCGTCTGTAATTTTGTTTGTATGCACAAATAACTCAAGTGGAGATTTAAAAATACTTCAAGACTCTTGCTGGATTTGAAAGTATAACCTACCAACTGATAGTCGGAATCTCCAATCACTGAACCTGGCAACCATTTTCAATAGAAGGGAAATTCGAAGATATGTTCTTATTTGAAGTAATATTTACATTAATACAATATAGAAAAAGGCATGAGATGGACATGATTGTGAATTCAAATCATTGCAAAACTTTCAATAGTAAACGTTTGATATTTTTGTAAGATATATACATATGTATGTATAACGAATGGTGTATTCACGTCTATAATACTATTTTTTGTGTTTTCTGTTTTGATTGTGAAAGCAAATGTAAATTTTGAAAAATCTATCGAAATCTAAAAAGATCTTTTCGAATATCTGTATTTGTCTCACCGGTTTCAAATAAAAGAAAAAATATTTTAGAAATCCTGGTGTAAAGCATTATTATTCATCTTTGACTGCTATTTACCTTTATCTTAATTTTCAGTTGATTTTCTGCTTATGATTTCTCTTACAAGTAAAAGCAAAAAAAAAAAAAAAACGTATTAAAAAATTGTTTTCCGGATAAATTTTTCTACTCCGAATCCATGATATTCCTGTTACCTTTCTATGAGTGTCAGCTGTTATAAAAAAATTGATTGAAATGAAAAAAATCTGTGAAGTAATTCATTTCACATCGGAAGTAACCTCAATGCTTCAAACTTGTACAACATACTTGGAAAAAGATACATTTTTTTAGAAGAGACAAGCAAGTAAATTTGTATCAGAGCTCAACATATCATATATCAAAAATATTAGAATGGAAAGAAGGAGTAATGGATGACATTGTTATAAAAAGAAATAGGGATCTAAGGAACTTGATAGAAATGTTGGAGATTATGCGTGGCAGATCTTAATGTAATTTTCACCAAAAGGGACCCCAGGGGACTGAAGAGCCGTGTGGATAAGATGGAAGTATACATAGATTGAATATCAGAAAAATAATATTTAGCAATAGAGAGGTAGGATTATGGAATAGATTACCGGAACATGTTGAGCAATCAACTATTGTAAATGACTTTGATAAGAATTTTGATTAATATTTCACCATTACTAACGCTAAAACTTAATGACTCAGATACTAGGAAAATATATTTATCTTATGTGTGCTTTATATGAGAAAAAATGTATACTATTCTTTCTTTCACATTAAAGTAAAGTTTTTTGTACAATCAGAGTGAAGTAAGGGTCCAGGCCAGCATTTAAGTAACAGCGTAAATAGACTTCTAAAACAAACTCAAATTTGTCTTCTTCCAGAACTGTAAATTTTCGAAACGAAAAGGAGGACTTATGGATAAAACTTAGTAAAAATTACTTCCAAAAACAAAATCTCATACCGTTTCTATAACATTCAGTAAACAGTGCAGAGCGGGAGTAAAAAATAAGCTTATGGCGTAAATGATCCATTTGTTGTGTCTCTTACTGAGGAATATATCAAAGTACATACTTTCCAATGAGTAATCAAATTTGGGGTGGATTTCTCCGGGCAACGCCAGATATCCCTGTAATATATATTTGTATGTTTTATCTCCCAAATCTTTAATAGATGTAGCCTTCCCTTATATGATTAATATATTGAGCACTTTTAATTTGATTGATATAATTAGATTTTAGAACTTCAACCTGCCCTACATTTTTATCATAATTTTTATCAAAATAATTTTTAAATAAAGTCATATCTTTGATATATATATGTTTATATATATATATATATATATATATATATATATATATATATATATATATATATATATATATATACATATATATATATGAGTGTGTGTGTGTGTGTGTATGTGTGTGTGTGTGTGTTATATCTGACACAATGGTGAAAATTTATGGACAATAAGGAAAAACACAAATTAGGTGAAGAGGACATTGTTCGCGGACGTTTCAGAGGAATATTCTACCCCCCCCCCCATATATCCCCTACCTAACATAGATTGATCACAGACATGCGAACAGCCTCACCCACAACGTCTCATTGCACAATTTTGACCTAGTCATCAAATAATGATTTCTAAAACTTGCCACAGTATGGGGGCTGATGGGACTCTTTAATCGAATCTTTAATTTTAATCTTAAATATTTTTTGATAGCATTTTTTGTTGAAGATACTTTTGGTATAGGTATAAGTGAAGTTATATTTAGATACTTGATCAAATATGAAAAGTTACAGAATAACCCTTTATTCTCGCGCAAAAAAAGTATAGAAACATCGTAAGTAAATTTATGGACAAGATAAAGCGTGGTCCTTTGGAAACCCCGTTGATAGATAGCCAATTATAGCCACCAAATTAAAAAGATATTAGGAGAAAAAAGTGGAAAGAAGAAAATAAGACCGAGACAGGGTATAAAGATTCTAACAGCGGAAGTAAGAAAGAAAGATTGTAAGTTTAGTTGCGTGAAGAACAAAAGAAAGTAGGAAAAATAGAAGAGAAAGGGGTAGAAAAACATTTCGTCCCGGTATCAGGTAAATGAAGAGGGTATGTTAATTTAGTAAAAGAGATAGCAACAGAAAAGTGACCCTTGCCTTTGAAACAGACCAGACAGACAGTGGGCAGACTGAAGCCTGCAGAGTATATCAGGGTTTACAGGCCGCCGCAGCCCCTGGCTGCTGGCAGTAGAAAAACATCGACTTCTCTCCCTCGCTCTCTTGTCAAGCTCTCTCTCTCTCTCTCTCTCTCTCTCTCTCTCTCTCTCTCTCTCCGGATGGGGATTTTGTTTAGTTTTCATTCGGAGACTATTTATTATTTTCGGTTAACCGAAGTAGATAAATAAAGGTTCGATTTTGAATCCCAATAAGAGTTTTGCGTCTCTTGTTCCTTCCCAAGCTGCAAGAACAATGCATCATTGAAAAATCTCCCCTCACCATTATCCTTCCCATGCCCCCACCTCATCCCAACCCATTCACCACAAATATAACTCCACCACCGAGGGGGCTTCATTGTTGTGATCACGCTGAAGATTAGGGTCATTCCTACGAAATGTCCGTGGATGAACACCTATTCACCAAACTTGTGGTTTTCCTTATGAATTTTCACCATATATATAGAGAGAAGGATACAGAGAGACAGAGACAGAGACAGAGAGAGAGAGGGGGAGATTACAGAGAGGGGGAGAAATATGCAAAGAGAGAGAAAACAAAGAGAAAGTGAGAGAGATAAAGGGAGAGATTACAGAGAGGGGGCAAAGTATTCAAAGAGAGAGAGAGAACGCAGAGAAAGAGAGGGGAGAGCGAGATACAGAGAGAGAGAGAGAGGGGGGGAGAGAATTAAAGAGATTACAGAGAGGGGGCAAGAGATGCAAAGACAGAGAACCTAGGAAGGGAGGAGGAGAGGATCACAGTGGGAGAGAGAGAGAGAGAAAGATGCTAAGAAAGGGAGGGGGAGAAATATTCAGAGAAAGAGAGAAAAGAGAGCAAGGAAGATAGATACAGAGAGAGGTAAAGAGTGAGAGAGATAGGGAGAGAGAGAGAGAGGAAGGGGAGTGATGCATTGTGCATGTTGATTCGATGGAACAGTGATAAATCTTGAATATGATTTGCCTGGGAGGCACACTTAGTAGACGCATTGGTCAGTGGACTTTCTTAATCCATTTCCCCCCCACCCTACCCCCATCCCCCAGGGGTTGTAATCAGTTTGACAGTGTAGAGTATTGACCAGTTGACCTAAGGGTCCGCTTAATGGAATTTCTATCGTCAATCGGGAATCAGGGGTCGGATGCGTTAGGACAGGGTGGGGGATTAAGTGTAGGAAGGAAAACGGTCCGAGCTGAAGTGGTCGGGAGGGAAAAAAAGGGGGGAAGAAAAACGAAAAAAGATTGGGAAGAAAAATTGGAATAAATATAAGGAAACACAGGTGTGGTGGGTCATTCAATAGAAACTGACCAAAGTCTCTCCTTATATATACACACACACACACACACGCACACACACACACACACACACATATATATATATATATATATATATATATATATAATGAAAATTTATAGATGATAAGGAAAATCACAAGTTGGGTGAATAGATATTCATTCACGGACATTCCTTAGGAATGACGTCTTTGGCAGCAGACAACGTTTGGGCTGATCAATCAAAACAATACAAATAGAGGTGATCAATGAATCAGTTACTTTCATTACGGGAAAGGTTAGGATTTTCAAAAGAACAAGCTGACACAAACTGATGGATGAATTTAGCATAAACTGACATTGTAAATTGAACCCGCTCAAAAAACTATTGGGAAGATCTAAAAAAAAAAAAATACTAATTTTCTAGACATGATAAGGAATGACTACAACCCTGAGACACGCATAGATAGCCACCCAGCCAGACCAACTTAATACTGAAGAAACCTATGTTGACCATTTTGTTTGACGGTTTCTGATAGACTGATGAAAATGTCGGATTGGACAGCATGTTAGTGATAAATACAGAAAAAAGAAAGAAAGAACAGAGAAGGAAAGAGAGAAAAAAGTGAAAGAGGAAAAAAAGAACGAAAAGAAAGAGACACAACGTATTGAAAGAAAGAGAGAGGGGGAGGTTGAAGGAAACATATGGAAGGCATGTTACGGGCATCCCCCAGCATGGACAGCGGATTGAGAAAATCTATCCCAGTTGATTGAATAAAGGGTTCGGTTTGAAATTCCGAGGAAGTTATAGAATACGACAGGCACATGCAAAGCACCGGAGGGTACAACGACCGAAACGTTGCTATAACAACGGTTCGAATAAATCACTGCATAATGGTGATGACTCCCTATCTCAGAAATTCGCACAGAAAAAATGAATGTAGAAAAGGGAAGAAAGAAGGAAAAAAAGAAAGAGAAGAAGCTGTTAGTTGATCGAATAGAAGAAGAAGCTAAAAGAATGAATGGAATGAATGAAAAGAAAGGCAAAGAAAAAAGCAAAAAAAATAAAAAGAACAAAGATGGAGTAAAGAAAGAGGGAGGTAAGATTTGAAATGAATAATCAATAATAGGAATGAATCAATGAATGTAAGAAAAAAGGAATGAAGGAGAAAGGATGGAGGGATAAGAAAAAAAGCAACGAAGGAAAGGAGAGAAAAAATAAAGAAATGAAGAAGAAAGCGGGAAGGAATGAAAATCGTGAAAAAATTGCGATCGTCAAACAACTGTTGTTTTCTCTCTACATCTTATCTTTATTTGTGACTAGATTTTAGTTTTTATTGATCGTGTTTTTCTCTTGTTTTCTCTTTATCAGTCTCTGTTTCTGTGTATAAAGCTTGGTGGTCTGGCTGGATGTATATTTTGAAATATTTGGAATCTATCACGATAAATAAAACAACCCCTAAAACGATAAACACACACACACACACACACACACACACATATATATATATATATATATATATATATATATATAGAGAGAGAGAGAGAGAGAGAGAGAGAGAGAAAGAGTGATATGTAAGTGAACAATGTGAAATGAGACAGACTCAGGAGTTGGAGAGTATTGAGGCTTTGTTTATCAATTAGTTAATCCATGAATGAATTAATTAGTGTGCTATACATGTTTTGGGTGGCTTTCCCATCTTCAGTAGCGTATGGTGTATATGTGTGGGTACCATTCAGTGGTTAAAAGGTTTCCGTAGAAAATGAATTCACCATCCGATATTTTGCTTTGAAAGCAATAATTGGATTCAAGGAATCCCCTTTGGGGTCGTCATGATGTGTGGAACTTTGTTCTGTCTGGGTTGAAGTATTTCTTTTGATAAATCTATTTGATATTTATGAACAAATGAATATAAACGATGAAAGATATGAATCTAATATATTTAATTGACAAAATTTATTCATTTATCAATCTACTTATTAACAGTAATCTATCTACTTTGATGAATATTTAGCACCGTGATCAAATATCAACCTAAGAGAAAATCTGTTTCTTTTTTGTATTCTCACGAATTTCTAAATAAATTATCACACACACACACACACACACACACACACACATATATATATATATATATATATATATATATATATATATACATATAATATTCGATATTTGTTTTCGGGGAGCCGTTATTGGAGAAGTACACTACCCTCACCCCTCCCGTACACCCAATCTCTTGTACCTCTCAGCACCTGACGCTTTGTTGAATCACATACCATCATCATAATTTGGGGGTCGAGAAACTCCCAAAACATTTTCCCGATATAGATTATTGGTAATTACTTCTTTACTTTGCACCATTACGGTTTACGAAATGAATTTACAGGAACACTGTACTTGTACTTTTAGATATCACACACACACACACACATATATATATATATATATATATATATATATATATATATATATATATATACCAATACTAATGATGTCATCCCCAGACAGCAGTTTCGTCGTATTACGACTCTTTGGTGTGGCTATAGACTCGATATCACTCCAGTGCCTCGAGGCAGGATTGAAACCTTCGCATCCAACCCCTGCCCTACGCTGAGCTGGACGGTCAGTAGTACGAAATTAAGCGATGTGTTTTTTATGCATAATTCACCATCTATAAAAGTGCTCATACATACATATTTATGTACATCAATAATATTAAAAGAAATATTTATTATAAAAAGTGGTCAAATATTCAAATTCAATGTTTTTTTTTTTATTAACAAACAACGGACTAGTTATTGTGTGATACCAATACAATAAAATTACCGATTATTACCGGTCATGTTTTATTCAATTATTGTTATGGTCCTTTCTTAAAACATAGGGCACTATGTATATCCTATAAACACGCCAAAACAAAACATCGTATAGGCATGATGTGTCACCGGATGCCTACAACAGACGTTGATAATCTTCATTTACTAAGCCATGCAATATCATATATATATATATATATATAATGAAATAGAAAGTTTGCTAGAAAGAATTTAATATAAACAACTAAAGTCATGTAAAAGTGAACTCTAACACCAGGGGACAGATAAAAGTAGGAAAATAATACTCCCTGAGGGAAACACACCACAAAGAGCTGATGGATTAACAATACACTGATATAGAAAGTACCAGTAACATTCCAAGTATTTTATAACAATCAGACATGAATTCACTTCCCTTACGGAAAATAAGATACCAACGATGACAAATACTAAACAAGGAAAAGAAAAAAAGGGATACTAATCAGTCGAATCATTTGCCTGAAGAAGCCCAAACAAGACAGAAACATAAACGTGTTTGTGAAGCGAATGCTTCATTTAATCGTATTTGAAGCTCAACTCTAACATAACTTAATGTTGAATGTATCAAGCACTTGATGAGATAAACCCATCACACATCGTATATTGAAATACTTATTTGTACCTTGATATATATATATTATTAGACTCAGTACAATTTGACAAATTGATTCAACGTCTCAACATCTTTTCAAGCGAGTGATCGTTTACTCACTTGAAAAAATGTGAAGACGTTGAAACAATTTGTCAAATTGTACCGAGTCTAATAATACACACACACACACTCATATATATATATATACATATATATATATATATATATATATATATATATATATATATATATATATATATATATATACATATATACACACATTCGTAGGCTTTATTCTATTGTTTTTTGCAAAAGTATTAAGAACTGTGAATTTTCAACAAATACGTTAGAACACATACACACTAATTACTACGCAGATCTGTCCTCAAATTACCGTAGAGTGATGGTTTGAGCAGTTGTAATGAAAAGCAACCAAAAGAATTAAAAGGAAAGTAAGTACTTGTTAGAAATCGATATTGGTTGATAATGCTTCATCTAATAAGAATGAATAGAAACATCGTAGCCCACAAGTGTAGGGGAACTCATAATCTAAAAATTATCTAAATTTATGAAAAATTTTTTTTATCTAAAATTACCTAAAAAATGCCAGCACAAGATTTAATCTTAGTTTGTCCAGATGTCATAGTGACCACCAAAAGTGATTAAAAAAAAAATTTTAGAAGGTGCCTAGAGGTGTATTCATGCTAATTCTGAAGGTAAGTATCCAGGTGCACCCGGACACACACACACACACGCACGAGCAAAGAGAGAAGAATCTGTAGCCCACTTGAGTGGCTGGTTGGGCGAACCATTTGTGGGGCTACAATGATTCAATATTAAGCATATCATCATCCACTTCTTTTTTCTCTGGCTTTTCCATTTGAACAATTTCTTTTCTTCCTCGTCTCAGCAGAAATCGAATAGTGAGCGGACCATTTCGTACTTTATCATGATCTAAAAAAAAACAAAATCCAATGGACGTGCAGCCATTCAGAAGTTAATTGAGCATTTTTTCCCCCTTTCCGATGCAAAAAATCCGAATCAGATCTACTCTTAAACGCCATCTCAAGCAAAACCATTTTTTCAATCGTTTGGTTCTTCCATAAGAAAATGCCGCAGGGCTCCGTAAAATGATTGAATCTGACCCCAACGGACACATCCTTTTTTTCTGGTCCTATTGACGAGAAATATTGAGTGTTTGATCCGGAAAAAAGGACCAAACATGTCTCTTTGTATCAAATAAGCTATGTTGATCGAATGAAAGGAACCCAACGGTGTGATTACGACCCCTCCGTCCTTCCATACATTTACAACACAGTGACAAATTATCCGACACATCTGATCATCCTTATCAAACCATGATGAGTGCGACATAACCTTTTTTTTTCTCAGAAGTAATTTGACCAACTTTGGATCGATGAATTCTTCATATCTACGACTTATCTGCAAAGAGTGTAACGCTATCTGCTTTTCACTCAGACACAAACTTCAACATTATAAATTAACTTGTGTCTCTATTGACTAATCTCTACTTCATTTTCACACCAACACACATACACACATACACAAACACTCTGTCTGTCTGTCTGTCTGTCTGTCTGTCTGTCTGTCTGTCTCTCTCTCTCTCTCGCACATGTGTATATAAATATATATGATTGATATCAAAAAGACTATTTCATTTAAAAATGATTTTGAAAAAAAAGTAGAGCAGTTGAATTTTTAAATTCAATTATTTTCATTAAATGAAAATGAAAAGGGATCAATATATAGATCATAAAATACAAAGCAGTATACAATGTTCTGGCGGTAACTTTGGAAGTAATTAGATTAAAACTAAAGATAATCCACGATTCTGATAAATAGATAGTGTCCAATGATTTATCACCCCAAACTATATATATATATATATAAGAGAACCGTTCCTCCTAATTCATACAGTCGTGTGATAGGGAGGAACCGTTCCATTAGAGTTTTGAACTTTATATAACAACAGTAATCGAAACTAGTCAGTAGAATTGATTATTTGCAAAACATTTTCCCATTCTTATTTGCTTTATATATATATATATATATATATATATATATATATATATATATATATATATATATATATGGCAACTCGTCCATTATAAGCTATAAACAATGCTCTCCCAACTCTGGAATGGAGCACTCTGGTGGATGAAGAATTGTGCGCAAGTAAATATATCGCTTTAATTTGGTCCTACTGACCGTCCAGTTCTGCGTGGGACAGGGGTAAATTGTCTTGGTCTGAAGCAAAGGTTTGATCCTACTTCGTGGTACTGGATGGGATATCAGATAGTCTACAGCCTAACTGAACAGTTGTAATACGATGAAACAGCTGTCTGTGGATAGCACAATTATACATACATACATACATACATACATACATATATATATATATATATATATATATATATATATGTATATATATATATATATATATATATATATATATATATATATAAGAATTAGTTGTGGGGACGTCGCTTCTGATCAACACAGCCTAAAGATGTGATTGTAAAATGCCTGTACTGTTCAACTATCATTGACACAAAATTCTATCAACAATTGTAAAATATGATCCAGTTTTTAGCACAAAATATCGGGATTTAGTGGATCAGGAAGTAATTGACTCGCACAATATAACTTCGTGGATTGATTACGAGGACTGTTTTCTCTTCAGACCACAGTGCAAAGTTTATGACTATATGTATATATATATATATATATATATATATATATATATATATATATATATATATTCTGAAGCATCTCCATTTTCTTTGATTTTTTATTCTATTTACATTGTCTAGGCCAAATGATTCATTCACAGTGTAATAGCGGGAGAGCATTTCAAATAAGGGTTTCAATATAATATAATGCAATTCAAAACCATACATACATTCGTTCATTCACACACGCGTGTACGCTCATATTTTGGTACGTAATTTCATGAAATCCCAGTATTCACGATCAGTGTAGTTATGGTTAACAAGCTTGTGACGCTGACCATTACTACAGCAATGAGATTGATCCTCACTGGGTGACTCACTACTGTGGCCTAGTGTTACCACTCATCCTTCCATCACTATTTAGCTCGTCGGACGAGATATTCATAAACTGTTTGGTCTACGGTGAAAGAAAAAAAAATCTAAAATTTCTCAGATGAATGAATATCGTTGTCGAAGTCTGAATATGTTCGTAGATATATGAAATCTAATTTTCCGAGTGAGAACTTCGCCATCTGAATAATTGAATGACTTAATCAAAATTCTTTAGATTAATTAGGAACAAAATAAATCAGAAAATATTGAAAAGTAGAAACTTATTACAATCGCTCTTAACACTGGTTTAATTTCAGCTGCCACCTATGAGCCCACCTCAGCTCATTTTTGCTTCAATCGATTCTAAGCCCTGGGAAACACCAAGATTCAATATATATATATATATAAATATATAATACATATGGTACAAATCAGGTTAGCAATATAGCATAATATAATAATATAAAGAAACGTCTGATATGTGATGGATTTATTTCATAGAGTGCTCGATACATTCGACTTTATACTATGAGAGTCTGGTTGTTTTAGAGCAGAGCTGGAAATAGATAAATAATAGAATTATATATATATATATATATATATATATATATATATATATATAATTGAATGTGGATTCGCTACACAAACTAGATCATATTTCTGCCCTCACCGGGCCTCATCGTTCGCTGGATGAGGCCCAGAGAGGGCAGAAACATGAACTAGTTTGTGTAGCGAATCCACATTCTATTATCTATATTTATCTATCTATATCTACAACTATCTCTCTCTCTATATATATATATGTGTGTGTGTGTGTGTGTGTGTGTGTGTGTGTGTGTGTGTGTGTGTGTGTGTGTGTGTAAAATTGTGCCCACGATCGTAAAATAGAAAGCAGAGTAATAATAGTGAATTCTCAGACTCCAGTCTTGTCACATGGGTGTCGTTAACTCAGTTAGTAGGAGTAGTGCCTACGAACAAGGCTCTTCCCAAGGTGGACGCTGGTTTTATCCCAGCACGGACATTTATTTCAACGATCAAAGGCCGTTCGATTTGCTACACAGTATAATTGGTGTCAATCAAAATTAAGTTCCAAGAAAATTGTTTTTATTATTACTGCATTTGGAAGTTGGATATAAATTGTTCAACTCCTGATATTTCATACATATATACGTACATATATATATATATATATATATATATATATATATATATTGTCTACTGATATTTCATATATATATATGAAACACAATTATTAATTATTATCATAATTAACGCTGCTTTGTTTAGGGTTGAGCACTGTTACGTTTGGCACTCGTCTACCACTGCTACAACTACTGCTATTACTCTGGAATAGAGAATTTTGGTTGACAGGGAATTATGCGTGAGTAAATATACATAGATTAGTTAGGCCCAACTGACTGTCCAGTTCCGCGCAGGGCAGGGGTAAAATGTCTGCCTCTGGGTCTGGAGGTTTCGATCCAACCTCATGATACTGTTGGATAGTCTATAGCCACACTGAAGAGTTGCAATACAACGAAACAGCTGTCTGTGGATGACACAATTATTGATCATAAACATTTATATGAATAGAGGATCTGAAAATGATTGACAAATACATTCATCTAAGACGGATGGTAAAGTTAAAGAAAGACAATGAAAGTGAAACAAAATGTATTACGATTGGCTGGAAATCATTTGGCATGAATAGAGACACATTGGAAAGCACATTGTCAATAATCTTGAAGCGTAAATAATACAACTAATGCGTAGTGTCAGCTATGTCTTCTGGGTGAAAAAACATGATTACCAACAAAACGAAGAGAGAACCAATTTGGAATCATACAAAAACAATGTTACACTTTTCACTTATGTATGCAGATCTAATTTCCCGAGTGAAAAGTTCTCCATCTGAGCAATTTCACGACTTAATCAAAATTCTTTAGATTAATTAAAGGCAATATAAATCAGAAATTATTGAACAGTAGAGACTTATCATAACTGCCATTGACACTGGTTTAATTTCAGCTGCCACCAATGGCCCATCTCTGTACAGCCGCAAGATGGCTGCACCAATTATATATATATATATATATGATATCAGTCTCCGGATCTGAAGCAAAGGTTTCAATCCTGCCTGGCGGTTACTGGATTGGTTAATGGAATGTCTATAGCCACACTGAAGAGATGTAATTCATCGAAACAGCTGTCTGTGGACGACACAATAAATAATGTTCCTCTTTCCAGAGTTGATCACTCTTTACATGAGATGACTCATCCATTGTAAGCTTATGCAATGCTTTTCCATAGGAATAGAGCACTCTGGTGGATGGGAAATTTCTGCGTAAATAAATATATATCGCTTAAATTCAGCCCCAGAGGTAGGATATCGGTCTCCGGATCGGAAGCGAAGGTTTCAATCCTGCATTGCAGTATTAGATGGGTTAATGGAAAGTCTATAGCCACACTGTAAGAGATGTCTGTGGATGACACAATATATATATATATATATATATATATAATTTAAACTATTGGAAGTGAGACAGACTCAGGAATGAAAGTGATTGAAAACGAGCTTTATTTATCCGTAAATGTTTTCATAGATGGTCTACACATGTTTCGGGAGGTATTCCCATCGTCAGTGGTATGTGTTTTTGTGTATCATTTAATGGTTATAAGTTGGCTGTGGAAAATAAGCTCACCACCAGGAGCTTTGCTTTGTGAGCAAAAAATGGGATCTCATCCGCTAGGGTCATCCCGTTGTGTGGGACTTACTTCAGTCTGTGATGAAGTCTGTGGTTGTAGCACTGGTAGTAGGTCTTGAAGAGGACATAGAGTGTCAGGGTAAGAGGGAAGTGGTTTCGTGTTCTCTATATATATATATATTTATGAGAAGTCTCACCCACAATCATAAAAAAAATCAGATGAAAAGCAACTCCCTCTTCCACCCTGCCCCTCATATACCAACACCTAACCATTAAATACAAAACACCCTCTAACCATTTTATAATAAAGTATAAATAATAAACTTTCCTGACAACTTTAGTCCAGACCCTGTCATCTGACTTCCCTTTCTCATTTAAAACAAGCCCATCACCCACAGAAACAGGAAACAAACACCCTCTGACCTAGCCTCTCATAGATCCTTCTCATTTCAAACCAAACTTGACTCTCACCTTCACTGATACATATAGCTCCCCTCTCACTTCCACTAAACTGCCAAATAACACAGAAATATCCCCATTTCTTTGATCGACCTTAAACAAGTAAACATCAACATTTTCTATGAACCACTGCAATTTTTTTCTCTGAAAAAGATGGTTGGCACCCGTCAAAATATATCGAAACATGCCCACGGAATTATAAAAAAGAATTTTGAGATGTAACACCTGCTTTCTCTTGAGTTTTTCTCTTCACCTTTCAATTGTCACTTTCATCAACTTTCTGTCGAATCATTTCAAAATCCACAATAAAAACATATATATTTATATACAGACTAAAAACATTTATAGCTTAAAGCACTAAACATTAAAGAACTTTTTCTAAAAAGATGTCGTGTCACTTCAGTCACCTATTTCCCGATATTTGTCAACGTAATTTATGTAATTTTTCTTCAGGATTTTCCCCCTGTTTTATACATATTTTTTCATCATAGTACCAAGTGTAAATTCTCTTTTGATGGGATCATCAGTTGTTCATCATGTAACCGTTTCGGGGATTTTCAAAAACAAAACTGTTATATTAATATCCCAACTCATCAGTATTGATCAAACACCATTTCCTTTTTAGATATGATTTTAATATATAGATTATGTCATACATGTAGTGTATTATTTTATATAGAATATTATAATATTGTATTGCATATGGATACTATATTATCATAATGTTTTGTACACAAATGTTATTTCATATAGGGTATTATCATAATGTATGGATGTTATTTTATAACACAGATCATTTATTTAGAAAAATAGGGCTTACTTACGTAGGTTACCCCAAAAACGTATTCAACGATGAGGTATCAGTAAGTATAACAACAGGTGTGACTCGTTGTTTGTGTCACTTGTATTGAATGTTCACCCATGTGAATATCAAATTCATTGTGCGGATTGTAATTTCATGACAGCACGCAAACCAACTTATGTTATCATTTGTAAAAATACTAACAACATAGAAAACCTTTCCGAGTTGATTCTAAACCAACATATTCAGCCGAACAATTAGACAATTTTCCTATTGACTTTAAAGATGCTTTTCCTACGTTATATAACATCAAACTTCCGTCGATTTATTTTTTTTAACCTGGAGGTTATCAAATGAAGTCATCATCATCATCATCATCATCATCATCAGTCTTTCAACATCCGTCGTTGGACACAGAACTTCCTCAGGATTTGTCACACTTCTCTATCATGGGCGTAGCGGAGCCAGTACTTTCTGAACTTGTCTAGTTCGTCCATCCATCTAATGTTCTGCCGGCCTCGATTGTGCATGTGATCTCGGGGGACTCATGTCGTGAGTTGTGATGTCCATCGGTTGTCTGCCATTCTTGCAACATGGCCAGCCCACTGCCATTTGAGCTTTTGAATGGATTCTATGATGTCCCTGACACCTGTCTTTTCCTGGATGTACTGTGCTATCTTGTGGTCTCTCAATGTGAGGCCCAGTATAATTCTTTCATGTGCACGTTGCATGGTTCTCAATTTGCAGATGTCTCTTGGATCGGTTCCATGTTTCAGATCCGTAAGTGACTATTGGGAGGATGCATTGGTTATACACTCTTCTTTTTAGGATTAATGGGATCTTCTTATTTTTGAAGGTTGAACTTGCTCTGCTACAGGCTTGCCATCGTAATGTGATTCTTCACTTGATTTTATTCTGCATATAAATGGTTGAAACGATACCAAACCATTTTCTACTGGGTAGTAATACATCAATCAGCCAGACAAATTAACCCGAGCCAAATATTTTCCCCTTTCCCTGGTTCCAGTCAATACAATGATCTTTCACACTGACAAAGACTTGATCAATCTCTTTTGGTTAGCTAAATCCCCTGAGATTAATACAAATTTATCTATTTTAGTCTGTATTGTTGATTTATTATATTCTTATGCTCTTGTTAACATATTCTTTGATTTGCATTATTATTTCCTTATGGTCAAGCTGACTACTTTCAAAGGGATCGGGATGTCTAGGCATGGCTTCATCGAATTGTTTGAACATTTTCATGATTCTGGCTCCTTAATTGACCATTCTTACAACTAAAGAAACAATTTTTGTTATAAAATCAATAAATTTAAGAGTAGCTCTAGCTATTCTTGAATATTCCGATAATATAGTTTCGAGAAGTATACAAGATCGAATACTGCTTGTTATAAAAGGCATTCGTACGATACGGGAAGGAATCTCATTTATGAAACAATTTGTAGACAAACATTCCTTCCCCGATTTCAATATCGAAATCTAGGGACGTTGCTTGCATTCTGTATTTTCATATCTTAATTCAAGATCCTTAGGGTATATATTACTATCTGATTTCCGGAATTTTTCTCCATCATCGAGAGAATATGTCATAAATAAAACGGGTACAACTTAAAAATGAACAAGCTTGCTTACTATTAATTCTAATTAGAGATGACATGAATATATATTCGTGCCTATGTAAATACGAATTTGTCCAGTAGGGTGCAGTATCAATTCCCATAGGGACACCTATGATCTGATGAAATATTTTATTGCCTATTTTAAAACAACATTTCCCAATAAGATGACAGACAATCGCCCTAAGGGTGGAGCACGAGGAGTAAGTTTTGCCTTTTTTTTTTTTTTGGGTTTGGTTTAACACCGGAGAACTCTAGAGTTTGTAAACCCAGTATGTGTACTTTTCCTTCTGGCAGATGCCAAGTCCATTATTTTATTAAATTCTTTATAAAATATTCATGAGGAATTTTTCGATATAGAATGCCAAAATTGTAGCTTGTGATAGATTTTCCCCCAGTATGGGTGTTCATAATATCCATTTTTCTTTAGCGGGCATAGTATTATTCTATTATTTATCACTATTATATATATATACCAAGAAAGTATTCAGTCATTTTGAACATTTCAAGCACTTGTCTCGCAATCTTGGCGTAACTTGGCCACCGATGTGAAGGAACCTCACCTAAGCGAGAACAGACATTCTCCCATAGGTTTACTCAGTCGACAGGGAGCTTTTGTACGGAGTGAAAACATTGAGTTCAGAATGACGAAGCAATTCATTTTTCAGGTCTCGTGCAAGGCTTTTTGGTAATACTCAAGCTGTCAGTCTCCCTTTGGTCAAGAGATTTCAGACCGTGGTCAAGATTCAGGAAAAAGCAACGAGCACATAACGTCCTTCCTGGAAGAAGACTTTGCGTACTGTTCTAAAGAAGCGGGATGGAGGCTGGAATAGGTGAGTGGGGTTTCAGGGGGAGAACTTAAGGGGTATGAGGTTTCATGGTCCCCAAATCTTACCTCATGAATCTTGGATCTTGGAATGATTTGAGAATATCCAGGGGATTAAAAAGTTTCTGCCTTTTTTTCCGAAATATTGAAAGTATTTTCTGGTCAGAGAAAAATTATGAAAGAGGTTGACTGCAGTGGAACTAAACTCGTGGGCTGTATCTATCTTGGACGGGGTCAGTTTATACTCTGTCCTGGGGTAGCACAGATTGACACACCCATTGATATCTTTATTTTCAATTTATATCATTTTCCAAAAAAATTTTGACAAAATTATTTTCAACTTTAACCTTTTTAATCTAACCTTAATCACACTACAGTAGGAGAAATCTCCGTGTCTTTGTGTGTATACCCCAAGATTACTCGACAAGTAGATATTTTCCAAAGTTGATACTCGCCAGATATATTAGCCAACGCACAAAGCGGTATAGTGTCAAGTTTAAAATTTCTTTGGATCAGCTGTTGTCAGTAAATATGATAAAAATGGAGAAAACATTAAGAATATAGAAAATGGGGCTGCTGCTGGAAAGAAAAACGTTGAAGCCGCTACCTTATTAGTCGCAGGTTCAATTCCTGCAGTAGCCCCATTTTCTTAAATTGTTTATTCTATTTGCGTTGTCTCGGCCAAATGATAGATTGTCCGTGCAGTTTGAAAGTGATGTAAACATTTATAGTTATTTACGTCGGATAATATATGTTATCTTCACATATTTCTTAATAATAATAATAATAATAATAATAATAATAATAATAATAATAATAATAATAATAATAATACAAAATGTAAGCTGGATATTTTCTCGGTTAACAGCTGCAAATATTTTCTTCTCTGAATAAGATAGCTGCTCTCGTCGAAATGCATTGAAGTATGCCCTTGGAAAAACTAACGATAAAAATTTCGAGTTGTAACACCTATGTCTTGAGTTTTTCTCTTCACCTTCCAATAGTCATTTTCTATTGGATCACATCACATCCACAATACAAACACACACACACACACACATATATATATATGAATATATATATATATATATATATATGTTTGATTCTACCTCGTGGTACTGGATGGGATAGTGGATAGTCTATAGCCACACTGAAGAGTTGTAATACAACGAAACAGCTGTCTGTGGATGACGCAATTATTCATCTATTATTATAATTAACGCTCCCTTCTTCAAGGTTGAGCTCTCTTAAAGTAAGGCAACTCGTTCATTACAAGCTATGTAGCAATGCTCTTCCAACCCTGGAATGGTGCACTCTAGTGGATAGGGAATTGTACGAGAGTAAATATATCGCTTAAATTCAACTTTACTGACCATCCAGTTCTACGTAAGGCAGAGTAAAATGCCAGCCTCTGGGACGGTTTTGATCCTACCTCTTGGTACTGGATGGATAATGGATAGTTTATAGCCACAATGAAGAGTTGTAATACAACGGAACAGCTGTCTCTGGATGACGCAATTATTACTTATTAGATATATATATATAAAAATATGTTTGGAAAGTAATTACGTATTATCAAATCACAATCTCCGTTTTTAAACCTTTTAAACCCCAGCTGACACTTATAAGTCTTCACTGCATCAGGATACACTTCACAAATATTTTTCATTACCAGTGTAGCAGTACTACTCTTTTGAAACTCATACAGTAAGTATTGGCGAAGGCTGAACAACAGTTCCCAGTTTTATTCACCAAAATGTATTATTCATGTAAATTCATAGAGTATAGAATCATTATTCAGTCATCAAATTATTTTCCTCATACTTTCCGGTCTCCTTGCTCTCTGAATCACTACGACAATTGCTATTACTATTATACATTGATTTTTTTGAGTTTTATTTCCTCGTCTTTGTTGTCTTCATCACGTTTCAGGTGCTATGCTCTCACACCTTTTTCTATTAGAATTTCTAAGGAGAAGAGCTGTTACAAATACTTACACATACATGCATATTTTGTTCTCGCATTCACACATATACATACAAATATATACGCAGACTCATTCATACATACATACATATATATCTTTATTCACACACACAAACACGCACATGCACACACACACGCACAGACATATATATATAAATACATGATCATTTATTTTAGCTTGATGCAAAAGTTCCTAGCACCGTCATTTGCACAATGGGAGTGAAATCCTCGAAGTGTTCTGAAATTTGTTCAGCTCTTCATTGCGTGTACGAACAGTCAACATAACATATCGCTAACAACTACGACAGACACCGGAAGAAAGCCGAAGGGCAAAACGCTCAAAATGTAATGACTAGAAAAAAAAAATAATGAACAAACTAAAAAAAAAACAAAAACAAAAAAAGGCCCCCCCCCAAAAAACAACAACAACGTGAGAACACTAGTCGGGATAAATCAGTGCATAATGATTAAGTGATTTTGTAATGTCAGTAATTCAAATATTTCCGTTTTGATGGTAACCATTTGTTATCGAATTTATTTTGTTTTTGGTGTCTTGAATTTGATCGGTTCGTTTTGTCTGGTTAAATTTAATCGGTTTGTTTTGTCTGGTCAAATCTTATGGCCAACCGTTTGTCATTTTTCAACACCTGATACGCAAGAAAGGATCAAGCATTCAATCTTAATGAGAAATGTCTTCACATAAAATAAACTCTAATTAAAAAAAATGCTAATCTTTTCAAGTCTCCTAATTATCATAATTCTTCCTCTCGCTGTCTCTCTGTCTCTCCCTCTTTCTATCTTCTTTTTTTCGCTCTCTCTATCTTGTTCCCCCTCAGTCTATATATATATGTATAGTAGCAGGGGGAAAATAACTTGAAATATAACGAAACTGGAGAGATATTTTCTTCGACATATATAATTCTTCTCTTCCCCCAGAACCAATAAAAACGATTTTTTTCGCTATGTGCGAATGAAAAAGTAGCTTAATGGAGGAAATGTTCTGATGTACAAAAAAAGACGAATTATGTAGTATAGTTTGACAGGGCTCTTGGATATTTAACAGTGTTTTCCTGTTCGATGTCAATTATAAGGTTGATTGGGATCTAACCGTAGAACAACCAGTATAGAGCTGCCCATGGGAAAACGGTGGTGAAGTCAAGTAGAGACCAGTGATCTTGGAATGACCCCCAGAACTCGACGCCTTTAGTGATCTCACATTGCTTTTATATTTCACGTTGTACCCCTATGGAAAACATCTGCATGCTCCATGCAATATTGTGGCCAACAACTTAGAAAATCCAATATGAATGAGCAAAAGTGATATATAGTGACTTCAAATGAACTAGATGCCAAAACCTCATAAAAAATACACTGGTTGTGAAATATGTACCTGTATGCGAAATTCCAGTTTCATAGGTGCAAAATTGTGGTTAGCAATTTTAAAAATTGGCTTGGAAATGATATAAAATTATCTTAGATAACCCAAATAACTGCTGGGGTCAATATTGCATTGCCCATGACCTTTGTCAAGGAAATATCTATCCTAGTCTCAAATTTCAGTCACATAGATGCGAACAGTTTGGGAAATTAATTAGAAATGATTTCCAGTGGATTTGAATGACCTCTACTGTCAATCTCGAATCTATACATAGGATATTAGGCCCATAGGCCAAGTAGTTTTAGCTGAGAAGAGGCCCGAATAAACAAAAAGAAGACTCGAGAAACTGTGTCCGTGTTTGTGCGTGTGCGCCGTAATTGCTCGACAAATGGCCATTGTGCAAAATTGAGATTCGCCGGATTTAATAATCAGCACACAAAGCATTGCAATATCGAGGTTGTTTGGATCAGTGATCCTCTAGAAATCTAACAGAACCAAGAATTGAAAATTAAAAATTATAGAACTTTATTCATAGTATCTATGAATTATCTTCCTAATTTTTTTAGGATTTATTAGATTTAGATATAAAATATCAAAATTGCAAGAGAAGTTACCGAAATCCGTAATTTCGTACAACGGAAGAATTATTAATGGTTGACGATGAGTGTAACAAACACGATATTTTGATATAATTTTATCAATCATACATAAACAACATTTTGCATCTAAACATTTACTTCTTTCAGTTTATCCTTTATCTATCTTTACATCAACCTCGACATTTTTTTTAATTTTCAGCTGCCACGAATGGACCTACGGCGGAACTGTCAAGAATCTACGCTTCTCTTGCTTCCATTTATTCTGGATCTCTCTCTCTCTCTCTCTCTCTCTCTCTCTCTCAATATATATATATATATAAAGAGAGAGAGAGAGATAATAATTCTCTCTATATCTCTCTCTCTCTCTCTCTCGCTCTCTCTCTCTATATATATATGTAGAGAGAGAGAGAGAAAATCATTTTACATGGCAATCATGGAAGACTGCACGTGCACACACGCACACACACATATATGTATCTCGGTCTACATATACACACACTGACGTGACATATATGCATACATACACACACACACGCACAAACACACATACATACACACATATATGTATATATATAGAATACTGATGATACTTCTTTATCAAAAAATAATCTGAAAAATAAAGTACCACGGTTGAAATTTCAAAATTCAATAATATTTATTAAATCAGATATATTGTCAATACAGGACAGAGTTATATTTACTTGAAATTAGGAAGAGAAGAAACTCGGCTCGTGTTTCATGGTTAATCCATTCATCAAGAGTGGTTGATTATTCTGAGAATTAATCTAATTATTTCAGATTCATACTGAATATCAACTATTCCTGATAAATGGATCAGCCATGAAATACGTGTCAGGCGAATAAAGGTATATATATATATATATATATATATATTATTGCGTGTGTGTATATATATATATTATTGTGTATGTATATATGTGTATTATTGTGTATATACATACATATATATTATTGTGCATATATATATTATAGTGTATATATATATGTGTGTGTATCATTGTGTATGTGTATATATATACACACATATATATATATATATATATATAATCGAAGTACATAATATAATATAATTTAATGAAGGGATGTGGTGTTTGATCAACACTGCTGGGATGTCATGTTATTATAACTGTTTTATTTTTGAAATCCCCAAAACGGTTACATGGTAAAAAAACAACTGATGATCCCAACGAGAGATAATTCATAATAAAGTGAAGGGTGAACAAAGAAAGAAAAAAACACTTAGGAAGATTATATAGATTGCATTGACAGATATTGGGAAATGAATGTCTGAAGAGAACCAAAAAGATTGATCAAAAAAGTTTGGTAATGTATATATATATATATATATATATATATATATATATATATATATATATATATATATAATGCTCCTCTATTCAGGGTTGAGCACTCTTTAAGTGAGGTAACTCATCCACTGTAAGGTTATGCAATGCTCTTCTATAGGAATTGAGCACTCAGGTGGATGAGGAATTTTTGTGTAATTTGAATATAATGCTTAAATTCAGCGAAACTGCCTGTCCAGTTCCATAGTCCAGAGGTAGAATATCGTCCTACGGGTCTGAAGTGAAGGTTTCAATTCTGCCTATCGTTGCTGGATAGGATAATGGAAAGTCTATAGCCACACTGAAGAGATGTAATACATCGAAACAGCTGTCTGTGGATGACACAATAATATATATATATAAATATATATATATATATATATATATATATATATATATGTATACACACACAATGAAATAAGAGCTCGCTATACAAACACATTCATTGCTGTTTCATTTTTCTTATTTTTCTCTTTTTCAGATGTCGTGAGGGAATGTATAAAATAAAAATTTGCCAAATTCATGCTTTATTCATTTTCATTTATTTTTCAAGGACTTTTGACCATCGCTGGTCTTTTTCAAGTTTAGTTTTGAAGTCGCAGAACTGTCTTTGTCCCAATTTTCAATTTTCTGCTTTCAACTGTTTTGACATCTTGTGCTGGTTATGTCAATCCAGTTTGTATTGAGTTGTATTCAATTCAATCTAATAACGGGCGTGATATTTCAAACTCCTTCGAACCTTTTCTAAAGAGCATGAATCGAAAATCAGAAAAAACTCACAAATGAACAGAACCAACAAAAAATGTCAATACTGTTCAACAAAACTTCCATAAAGTTTTTAAAAAACTGCTGCACATACATATATAGGAAACATAAAGGGGTTTGTGTAGCGAATGCTTACTTTATTATACAAATATATTATACAAATCAAGAATACAATATAATATGATACATTATTGATGAGAAATGGGTTTATCTTAAAAGAAAAGTGCTGGATATATTCAACATAAAACATCAAGTTGATTTAGGGTAGAGCTCGAATATAATGAAATAAGGATTTGTTACACAAACACGTTCATGCTTCTTCCCTGTTTGGGCTTCTTCTGAACCATATATACATATAAATATACATACATATATATATATATATATATATATATATATATATATATATATATATATACATACATAGATAGATAGATAGATAGATAGATAGATAGATAGATAGATAGATTAACTGGTATGATACTGATACTTAAAATAATTTGAAACCCCACAAACCAATGACATAAGAACAATAATATTTCAAAAGTCAAAATTGCAGAAATAATTTGAAAAATCTAATGCAATACATTGGACACTTCGAATAAGATACTCAAGATACTACGAAGAGAAAAATCATGAAAGAAGAAAAAAGGTAAAAAGGAAGTACAAATAAAATGAAGCATAGTTTTCCACCCCCTAAAAGGCTCACCTTCCAATAACGTCCTAAATAGGGATCCCAATAAATCGAATCGTTCAACTGATGAATCCCAACAGGACAGGAACATGAACATGCTTGCGCAGCAAATCTATTATCTCAATAATTTAAAGCTCTACATTAACTCAATGTTTTTGCATTGAGCACTTTATGGAATAGACCCATTACACATCGTATGGTGAGTAACTGATTGGCATCTTGCTATATATATATATATATATATATATATATATATATATATATATATATATATATAGATAGATAGATAGATAGATACACACACACACACACACATATATATATATATACATAGACATGTGTATGTGTGTGTGTGTGAGTGTGTGTACGCATGAAAACATTTTGAAGCAAGGAAGACGGCGGTATGATGGGAAAAATGAATATATTCTCAAACTGTGGACAGTTACAATAGTTAAAACAGCTAACATTATATATGATAAACAATTGATCATCCCAATAAGAGAAAATGTGCATATTGTACCATAATAACAAGTTATGTATGAAATAGGGAAAAAACACCGAAGTAGATTACCTAAATTGCATTGACAGATATTGGGAAATCAGTGACATTAGGGAAACAAAAAAAAGTTGGAAAATTTTTTATTGTTTAGTGTTTGAAATAGTAAAGATTTCCAGAATATATATATATATATATATATATATATATATATATATATATATATATATATATATATATACTGGATTAAAGATTTTAATTATGTTGTCCTATTCAATTAATCTATCCTTAGGAACATTCACTGATAATAGCGCCCTTTTCGCTGTTTTAATTAATATGGATTTCAACGTCAATGTTTTGAGTACAGAAATAAATGTAAAGCTGATGCGTCTCAAAACACAGCCAATTCGTTTAGGGATATTCTAATGATTCGCAAACTTTATTGAATAATAAGCCTGGTTAGTCACTCAATGAAAACTATCGCGTCATCAACGTCTTCTTGCAGCATTTTGTGTTGGGGGTGATCAATTAAAACATGAGAAGAAGGAGTGAAAATTGAATAAGTTACCTCTCCCGCTTTTTGTTCGGTCGGAACCACTAAGGAGCCAATTTAGTATAAACTTACGTCGCAAACTGAACCTCTTGATATAGAAAAAAACTATTATAATGGGGTAAACAAAGTTTTTTCTAGACATAATAAAGGGTAAATGTTGGGGTTTCAGCCCTTTGGCTCTATTGGTTCAGCTGGTATGCATGATACATACATAGCCAGCCAGCAAGAATTACAAGAAAACTGAGAGAAATATATGTTGACAGTTTGGGCGCAGACCTTCCCAGTCTCGTTCTCATGCTACTGACATTCTCTTAGATTTATTTAGTTTTATTAAATTGGCGTAGATTTCTGATAGAAAATATCGTCTTAGATGAGTTTTTAAACATGATTAAATAAGAGACCTCTAGACAACACTTGATTAGCTGGTAATACAGCCCTCGAACGCAGTTTCAGTTTATTTTGGACACATAATCTTCAAATTTTTCTAGGGGAACAGGCTTCCCTTGAAACCCCCAATCCATTTTTTCGTAGGCGCGAGTCATATGATCTTCACTTATTCTTAACACTGAAACTTGTTCAATCTGCTGATGACAGTTGTGGTCGTTTATTTCTATTGAGTTAACGCAGACAAATACCTGGAGTAAATAAAATAACAAACACTAATACCTAGAATGGCGAGCGAATATCTGAATCAGTATCATGTCTGCTGGGCATCGATGCGATTAGATTCCTTACAGCTTCCAATTGGATTGTTTCACAACATTACACTCTTGGGGAAGTTATTGGCGTTGGTGAGCTCATTTTGTCAGATGTTACTTTCGATTCTTTGCCATGAAAGACTCAATAGAGTACAGGTCCAGAGAGTGGGTTGGCCACTGCAGAGCCTCGGTTGTATAGTCTTCAACGTAGGCTCTGAGTATTCTGGCTGTATGTATTGGGTTGTTGCTGAAAGAACAACGACCAACCCCAAACGATTTTGGTCGTATGGCAGTATGATCTTATCCAATATTTCAGGCCTACCGCTAGGGTGCCAGGAAATAGAGAAGCTATCCTGGAAGTCCGGGGCCACAAGTAGAAGTGCTCGGTGTTGCTTTTAATGAATACCAAAATGACTGAAACATGAATGTGTTTGTCCAGCAAATCTATTATTTCACTAATTTAAAGCTCTACACTGACTCAATGTTTTTGCATCGAGCACTTTATGGAATAGACCCATCACATATCATATATCGAATAACTGATTGGCACCTTGCAATATATATAAATGTGTGTGTGTGTGTGTGTATGTGTGTGTGTGTGTGTGTATAAAAGCATTTTGAAGCTAGGAAGACGAAGGTAAGAAGGGAAAAATTAATATATTCGCCAGGGTGCCAGAAAGTAGAGGGGTGATCCAGTGAGTCCGGTGCCACGAGTAGAAGTGCTCGGTGTTGCCAAAAAAAAGTGCCAATTTAAAAAGCAAAGGGTTAAGAAAAAAAAAAAAAAAAAATGCAAAACACACTAAAAGGATACAAAAATGGAAAAAAAATGCCAGCTAATGGCCAAAATCATCAAGCACTCACGCGCTTATTTAGCGTTATTTTCGCATTCCCGAAACCAAAAACGCACTGAATATAGCGCGAAAAGTCTTAATTTGGCCAGCCTGGAAGTATTTTATGATAATTATGATAAAAATTATTTCACATCGCATTCACCGGAGGTAGGGTCTAGTGATCTTCAGGATCGGTCAGAAGGATGTCCCCTCTTCGGTGATAGGCCTGAAATATTTGTAGATGAGACAAACAATTTATAATTCTTTAGATTTGATACAACGAACCGACACTTTTCCCAGACACTGAACCTGCGACACACCCTCTACTGCTCTAATATAGTCCGGCTGATAATATTCACCAGCTTCCTTCTGATGTAACTCTGACCAAAAAAGTTAGATTTCAAGTCTGTACACCACATTACCCAGGATCAATGTCCCAAACTGATGCTCTTCGAAGAATTGGACACACGCTCACCTATCTTTTTAAGTTTATCTTTGTCTATTTGCTATGAGTTTTCTATTGGTGATTGCACTGGCAAATGTAGCACCTCAAAGTTATTGGCTTCAATTTAGGCTCTAATGAGTTCGCTGATATATTCATAGATGTTATATTATTGGATAACTGACCATATGATTTAGTGGATCATCATCATTATCATCAGCATCAGTCTTTTAACGTCCGTCGTTGGACATAGACCTTCCCAAGGAATTCGCCACAATTCTCTATCATAGGCGTCGCAGAGCCAGTATTTCCTGAATCTGTTTAGTTCATCTCTCCATCTTGTGTTCTGTCGGCCTCAGTTTCGCATGTGATCTCTGGGGATCCATGTTGTTAGTCGTGAAGTCCATCGGTTGTCTTTCATTCTTGCAACATGGCCTGCCCCCAGTTTTTTAAATAGTTTCTATGATGTTACGGGCCCCCTGTTTTCTTTCTGATACACTGCACTGTCTCGTGATCTCTTGAGGTTATGCATGATTCTCTCATGTGCACGTTGTATACTTCTCAGTTTGCAGGTCTGTCTCTTGGTTAGGTACCATGTTTTAGCTCCATAAGTGACTATCGGGAGAATGCATTGGTTGTATACTTTTTGTTTTAAGGATTATTGGGTACGGTAGCATAATCTTATCCTATCCCTACTTCCAGATAAGACTAACTATGCATAATTCCCTTAATTCGACGCAGAGTTTCAAAACCGTTCCTAGACATAGTACCCTCAAGATGACACTTCCTTCTTGTTTAACCGTTTCTCTAATTCAGAGCGGGTGGTATTCTACGTCTTCTAATTTACCTTTCGCCTTGAGATCCAAAGATTTTGAAAATTCAATTCGTCATTCGATATCACATTAAACCGTTGCTCTGAGCTCCAAACTTTTTGCTCTTTATCGAAGTGGACTCCTGCTCGCCTATTCTCATTGGAAATACGTGGCTATTTGCAGGTCATACATACCATGAACCTGAATTTCTTTAGGCGTCCAAAAGGTAATCACATTTACCGTAACGAAATACCCTCAAACTACAAAAGCGATAATAAAAAAAAGGTTAATGCACGAGCGTGTTTCCTCAACTGGCCAAAAGAAATAATTAAACGGTACATTCAGCCTGGCCAAATGTCCTGACGACTTGACGATACTAGTGTCGATGTTACGATATTGCAAAAAGTCGAAAGCAACTTGTACAACACGGTATTCTATTCAGTTAAAGGCAATAGAAACACATGTCTAGCATTTCTTAGTATTCAAAAACAAAGCAGTACCGTACGTGGAGAATGCCAGAGGGAAGTACGTACGCTACTAAACCTTAAATAAGTAAAATAATTGATTTTAGTCTAGTTATCGAAAACTATTATCGAAAACAAGATAAAAATGGTGGAACGTCTGAGTTTTTTTTTAAAATGCTTCAGCTAATATATATATATATATATATATATATATATATATATATATATAGTACATGCAGTACAGACCAGGCTAGCAGTAAAAGATAATATGATAATACATAAATGATATAAAAGCCACTTCTGATATGCAATGGATTTATTTCATAGAGTGCTCGATGATTCAACTATATACTATGCAAGTCAAGTTGTTTTAGTATAGAGCTGGAAATAAATAGTAGAATGTGGATTTGCTACACAAACTAGCTCATGTTTCTGTCCTCTCCGGGCCTCATTATGATTCCCCTGATGAGGCTCAGAGAGGGCAGTTTTTGTAGAGAATCCATTCAAATTCTACTATATATATATATATATATATATATATATATATATATAAAGAAAGACAGTTTAGGAACTGAACTTTGCTCAGACCGAATTATTTACGGCAGTGAGGGAAACAACTTTTCTTTTCTTCGTCGTTGTTTCGTGCGAAATCGTATATAATTCAATCTGAGCAAAAAAATTAGTTCTTCAACTGTCTTTCTTTATTTTCACCCGGCCTCCGGGTCTGAAGCGAAGATTTTAACCCTGCCTCGTACTGGATGGGGTAATGGATTGACTTTAGCCACGCTGAAGAGTTGTAATACAACGAAACAGCTGTCTGTGGATGACACAATATATATATATATATATATATATATATATATATATATATATATATATATATATATATATATATATATATATATATGGGTGTGTGTCTATGTGTGGGTGGGTGGGTGTGTGTGTGAATGAGTGAAAATAGGTCGAAAAATTCCGTTAGAAGGGTTGAATAAATTTGTGAAAATAGGAAAGCCAAACATTTTAGAAATGGTTTTAATGTAACTTACATTTCAACAAGCCGAAACAGGATTTGTACATGACTTCAGAATTCTGATGTGATTCTTTTTGTGGACATTATTTTCCTCTGTCCGGTAGAGGAGGATATGTTCAGGTCATTTGTACATTAATCTTGATTTGAATTCAAATACCATGGGTGTCATAAAATTCCAGCTGTCAGTAAGTTTAGAAGGAGGTGGGCTGATTCTGAAACTATGCTGGAATATAAATCAAATATTCATTGAATTTGAGAATTATCGAGAGAACCATGCTGTTGAATTCCAGGCTTTTTCTGGGCCATGGGCATTACTTCCTCTTTAATTGACTTGTGACAGTTTTCACTAGAATGCATTGTACCAACAGCAGGAGCAGTGCAGAGTGAACACAAACAGCTTCATCAGTAATTAGAACCCGGTTTGCCAATTCCATATCCTGTACTGCTAAGTTATTCCAGATTTCCTCTCCATACCTATACTAATATTTGAGTCTTTTGTTTGGCTATTTGTGCCTCTCAATGTTTGATAAACAAGGCCAGAAACTTTGGAGTTTCTCTTGTGCGTGGACATATTAGAACCAGTTTATTGCTTTCTGTGTTTTTTCTGTTTTCCCAGGCTGAGAAAAAAGGTCAGAGCATTTGGCCGAATGAGATCAAGCAAGCTGAACTTTTCCCCGAATAAGATATTAGGGATTCCAGACTTTCTATCTACAATGGGGTCATTAGGATGATACTCTTGCCTTGAAGACTTGAATATGTTTTCATGAACCGAAACAAGAGTTGGCGCTTCAGAGAAAGTGGGTTAATTTCGGAATACACATATATGCACGTTTTAAATTGACACACAAATAGATATATGTATGAGCTTGCGCGTGTGTGTGTGTGTCAGGAAACTTGCATTCACTGAAAGGTAGTTATCCAGATATTAGAAATACCAAAAGCATGAGAGAGGAGGAAAGGATTTGTAGTAGTAACGAATCAATTGTCGGCTGATCCATCCTAAAGGGTTACACGGGAATGTCGCGTCTCTTAAAGAAGTTAAACTCCATTTGAATTTCGCCCATAGCTTGTCTGAAAAGCACAATGAAAACAATGCCGCATCTAACTGTAAGAATCATCAGCACCGTCCTATCTGTGTAGCCCTCGTATGATTTTGAAGAGAGGACAAAAACAAAAATCTCGATTATAATTTTCATAACCAGATCCTCCGTTCATTTTTTTTTTTTTACATGAAAACGGTCGTTTCATAGTACAGCGAATGGGCATCAGGCACAGCATTCCCTTACAAATTTGTCAATTTGCTTCAAGCGATCAGTTTGAACAAAACGGGCTTTCTGCGTCGAAGAATTGCATCTGCACACGAGCAGTGTGCACACACCGGAAAAATGGTGGGTACGCCTTTTAGAAAGAACCGGATAAGCCTGTTATTATTCAACATTATCTGCTAAAATCGCTAAGCTCATTGACCTGATATCCGTCAAAGAGAATTGATGAGAATCAACTTCTCACATAGGCTAGGTTTACTGCCCATTCGAAGTTACAAGGGGTCATTTTCTATCTATTCTTCGGTTATATGGATCAGAAAAAATTAATTTTTACACCAGGATTTTCGACATTCATTCTTCTCATAAACGGTAAAAATATTCCCAACTATAAAATAAAATTTTAATGATTTTTGGTGGTTTTTCCTCATATTCATGGTAAATATCCAACAGTGTTAAATAGTAGTGAACAGCTGTTGTCAAATTCTATGAGCAACCCCTTTGCCTATTTTAATGTCATTGTCCCTTTTATTCTTTAAATGTATCAGCCAACTGAACCTCTCTGACACACACACTCTCTCTCACTTTGTTTCCTGTCTTATTTTAATCTACAGCACGATTTAACATCAAATTATTTCATTTGGTTGTTTTCTTACTTCATTTCACCAGAGAATGCAAAAAAACGTATTAAAATTTTTCCCCGATTTAATTTTACCTTCTTTTAATCAGATCTCCATTATATTTCGCAAAGCGTCAGTTTTGAATGATTTTCCCCAGGTTTGAGGTCCGTTCCGTTACACATGTAGCTATAATGCTGGGATGACCACCATTCTCCGTCTGTCGTAGGGCCATTCGCAAGCATTTTTCGAAAAAGAAGCAATTTTATCTTATAATTAAAGTGTCTCCAACCTGCCATATATATGTATATATATACATATATATGTGTGTATGTATGTGTGTGTGTGTGTGTGCCTGGCCTCGTATGATAAGTGTCCAACAGACCAATATTTTTTTAAGTTGATATTTTCATTTTTTTCAGAGCTACATTTCTCAGGGTTTTTATTATTTCGAAGCTCGAACAATCTATCAATCAGAATGCAAAGCGTTCAAACATGAAAACGAAATAGGATTTGAGCACTGTAGCTCTGAAAATAACAAAAATACAAACTTTTATGCTTTATTGGGCACTTATCATACGACACATCGCCAACATCTCCTAAAATAAGCCAATCGTACTTGAACCTACTCCGTACGAGTTCGTCGCTTTCAAAGTCAGAAAAAACTTATTACTTACTAATATATCATCATCATCATCATCATCATCATCATCATCATCATCATCAGTCTCTTAAAATTCGTCGTTGGACATAGACCTTCCCCAGGATTTAAGTGTGTGTGCGTACAATAAAGCTTCAACAAAGAAGTGATTATCTGATTCTTGTCTCTTGAATTCCTTCTTCCAGATTCAATTTTTGAGGCGTTGACCCTCTTTCTTGATTCCTGTGGACAATTCTATGAATAGTGACCAATAAAATATCCATTTCAAAATTTTTATCTCTCTCTAGATGGTCCTGAAGATATGACCTTCATGATTCTTGCTACTTTGTTAGATCGATCAAGTCAATAATAAATAGATTAATTAATGAAATAATTAATTTACAAACAGGCATAGAAGCTGGAAGAAGCTGAATTTCGTGGTTTTAATATCGAAAATAAAGGCAGTTTGTAATTTAATTAATTTTCTAAACTCCCTTAAGAATTGAATGTGTTAAAAGTGAGATTGTATGAGAAAAAACAAGCGGTAATTAATTTTCTAAGTTAACGAATAGAATTTGACAAAAATGAAAAATTTACAAATTTAAAACAATTGTTCAGTTGGGGTTCTGTTTAAAAGAGACGAAGGAATAAAACAAAGTGAAATGATTTCACTAATTGAATTTTAACAAAAAATCTGAAGTTCTTCGATCATTTTTTTTGGTTAGAGATCAAAGATTTTGAAAGCGTTCCATCTTTTTCATCAGGGGCGTATTGACGAATTAATGATGAGTCGAAAACGACGGCCTATATGATATAACCAAAGGTCAACCTTACTGTCAGGATACGCCCGCAAAGGGGCGGCAGACCCCAACAGTTAGCTCGCATGTATCAGGAGGGAGATTCATTTGTCAAACTTACAACCTTGAAATCTGGCTCGAATATGTGCTTCCTCGGCGGACCAAAGGATTCTAATCCTTAGATTAAAAGGTGGGGTGGCCCTGGGCAAACTGGCCACACCTTTAAAATCCATTGCTCAGACTGGTTGGGTAATCTGCACACCAACTGCTTTGGATATCATCCCAAAATGATCTCCGTCCGCGAAGCCAAACCATTCATTCATTCATATAAGAATAAACATCGCATTTTATATACGTAGATAACAGAGTTTTGCATTGCAGTCACTTTTTAAGATAGCGTTCTATTGACCAAAAACAGATTTATATCATTTTTTGTTTTATTTCTATTACTTATTCTATGTTCATATCATTATTTAGATTCAGCGTTTTTATTCCGACTTTAGGATATGAATGAAATCCTATTTTCTACATCAGTTACATGATTGAAATTCTATTTTTATACATTGGTTGCACCTCTTTAACATTGCAGAAGACATCTGTACATTGCTCATGTGTGGATTATTTTCATTTCCATCCCACGGTCTTCATTTTTCATCTCCTTACCTACATACCAACCTCAGTTTACATATACATATACATATATATACATATATACACACACACACACACACACACACATATATATATATATATATATATATATATATATATATATATATATATATAATGTCACTCAAACTGCTGATAACGCCAACAAAGCCTTTAGAGTGAATACTATAATAGTGTGAACTGTATTCGTTATATAAGGTTAGGTCCAGAAATATGAACACTAGTATACTAGTCATAAACATTGCTAGTGGACTAAACATGTTCTTTATGATGAAGAATTATCCCCAGAAGTGACCAACTGCCAACAAAAAAACATTTCGAGCACTTTCCACAGACTTTAAAAATTTTACAGCGACCGTATCACGTATTCTCAAGATAACAGAGAAGGCGGAAAAGTTGAGAAATTAGTCCCTTGTGCAATGAATAAAATGTTCCATGACATTGACGGATCCAATAACTCTTCACTGATAGTGTTAGCTTTGAGAATTAAGATATGAAGATTTTCAGCATCCATCGTATTTACTCGACATTTTTCCTCCAGATTATCATCTTTTCAACTTCATATAGAGCGGAAACATGGAACCTAACCGAAAGACTAACTCTTAAGCTAGGAACCATACTAAGTGCATATGAATGAGTCATGCTCAACATAACATTGAGAGATCACAAGACAATACAGAATATCAGAGGGTAAACAGGAGTCTGAGATATCATAGAATCCATAAGAAAAATTAAATGGCGATGGGCTAGTCATGTTGCAGGAATGGCAGACAACTGCAGGACATTACGACCCACATCGTTGATTCCGAAAGATCACATATAAAATCGGGACCGACAAAATATGAGATGGCGTAACGGACTAGTTAGGTTCAGGAAGTTCTGGCTCCGTGATATCTAGGACAGAGAGGTCTGATGAATGTTGGGAAAGGTTTGTATCCATCAACGGACGCTAAAAGTCTGTTGCTGCTGCTGCTACTGCTGCGGCTGCTGGTGCTGCTGCTGCTGATGATGATGATCCTTAATAGAAATTTCAATTATAGGGAAACCTCAATTCAAGCTTTCACTAAATTTTTCTACCTGTAAAATCTGAGAAAAAGATTTTTTTAGAAATGACAATTGGCATTATAGGACAGTCTAAGATGTATCTTTTATTGGTAAGCTATCTATCATGATATTGTGTTTGTAATACCCATCTCCTGACAATACAAAAACAACATTTCATACGTCACAGCCTAATATTTATCTCACTCTATAAATAGCTTTCTGTCTATCTAAATAGATCCGTTTTCAATTATCTATCAGTTTTGATATTTCCTTTGCTCTTCATAAACATTCTCATAGTCTGACTTTTATTTTCATTAATGTCTACATTTCTTGCAATAAAGTATTGATATAAAAATCGTCCGTTCTTTTTTAGTTATCATAACAGACTAAAAAAAACATCCCCGGAGTGTTACTAACTTTCTCCGGGTTTGAAATCAAGTCCCTGCTCTCGCAGTATGCATTTATATTCATATATAAATATAGAGGCTAGGGTTTGCTTTTTTATGAGGGTGTTACCACTGAATGACTCCGACGGGGGAATCATGCTTAGTTTGAAACCTTGTAAGTCTGACAAAACACCCCAGGGCGGCTACACTCTTATCAACAGCTGAAAAGAGAGGAACATAAAAATTCTTGAAGGCATTACATTAAAATTTGTGTACTTTTTTCTAGTTTACAATCATACATTTTTTTTTTGCTTTTTTGTGATGATTAATGACCTCTCGTGAGTTGAACAGTGTAGAGTGTTGTTCTGAGTTCATTTTGCCGCCTTCCATAAATCCAAGATGGCGGTAGGTGTTGAGGAAAAAGTTGTGAGGTGTCAGATGAAGGATTATTGATGAGAAATGAGCGAAGGTGGAGTTGGTGAAGAGAGGTGGTCGGGAAAGATGGAAGAGGTTGAGGTGGGGTCTGTAGAGAAAGGGAAAGATAGTGGAAGAGAAGAAAGAAGAAAGAGAAGGAAGTGAAGAAGAGAACAGGGGAGGGTAAACGACTGGAACCGAGTCGTGGGGTAATGGAGAAAGCAGACGATGAGAGGAAGCAAAGAGGGAGGGTGAGAGAGGAAATAGGAGGTAATGCGGGAAAGAGATAAGGTAGAGAAATATGAAAGAGAGAGGGAAGAGATGAGAGAGAAGAGGTGAATGAAAGAAGATGAAAGATTAAAGGTGAATTGTAGTTAGATACGAAAGAATTGAATAGGAAGAAAAAAAGGAAAGAAAGAAGAAGGGTTTGATGTAAGAGAGGAAATGCAGGAAAGAAGTCGAAGAAAATATAGAAACATTTAAAAAAAAGAAAAGGGAGGTAAGAGATAAGAATGAATCAATTGAAAAAATTCCGACGATTTTTTTCGAAAAGCTTCACTGATATCTATCATAGTACCATGAAAAGTGATCTTCATGAATGAAATTAAAAATAAACGTTCCCTGTTCTATCTAACAAGCATGAAAGAAAATAGAGACGGAGAGGAATAGAAAAGAGAGAAGAGAACCAGTGATGTGAAAAGGGCAGGTAAAATGACTAGAAAAGTAGAAATCCATTATAATTTGGTCCTAAAATACAAAAGCATAAAGATTGCCCAAGGTTATCCCCTTTAATGGCGGAAATTTCTAGATTTTTATTTCCTGTTAACTTTATAGCTAAGATTTTTATGACCGCGTCAAATAACGTTGTTGGTCTCGCTGTAAGATATCGTTCTCCAAATCTAAGATATTGTTCACGAAATTCCAACCTTAACTCAAAACCCTTGAAAAAATTTCGGAGCGTGCATTTTTAGCTACGAAGTTTGTTCGAAATAGAAAAAAAGTCCTTTTAGTCATCAAAGAAGATAATTTTTTGCAATGCTATCCTATTATAGCACCAGATAACCAAAGATTATCAGAAAAAGTGTAGAGAGAAACGATAGACACTTTCAGCTCAGTTCTCGACGTGTTATGCGATTATTTCATCTCCAATTTCCGAATCATCTATAAAGAAGCAATCATTGTGGGTTTTTAAGGGGCTAGAGGGGCTAGCCCGACGCCGAAATGGACTGCCTCACAGGGTCAAAGGGTTCTGATGCCATGCTTTTTACTCATTCAGTCTCCGAAATGATTCTCAAACAGGGATCCTGTGGCTCCCAGAGGAAATATTTCCCAAGGAGAGCAATTAATAAAAACTTTTAGTCAGGAGAGGAAAGTATAACGATTAAAAAATTCTAAATGATAACTCAAAATTAGGGAAATATCGAGGAAACTATGAATTTTAAGGGATGCAATGTGATTGGGATTCACAAGGGGAGGAATGTGACTGGCTCTCACTGGGTGGGTGGGGTGTGTGATCTATCCTTGGTTATTTGGTCACAATGAGAGGAAAGTGACCTCGGATCAACAGCAGAGGAATGTGACCAGGGATCACTCGGGGAGGAATGTAGGGAGGAATGTGACCAGGGATCACTCGGGGAGGAATGTAGGGAGGAATGTGACACTCTGAGACCAACTGCACGAGTTGCAAGTTGATTAGGTATGACTAATATCTAATGGAAGATTTGCATTATGCATTCGCTCATTACAAAAAGAGCAATTAATTGGTGGAGTGCCTTTTTATTCGTGTGGGAAAACACACCACACGAATTTACAAATCTGATTAGCAAAAATCTCCCATATTCTGTTAGAAAGTATATGTACTGACAAAGGGCACGGCCAGCGAAATCGATGAGCTGAGTTCGAACCTTGGCTGCGGAAGTTTGTAGTCATTTCGCACTGAGTCCCTTGAATTCATCTCGTCTGCCCTCAGCTATTGAAGGGATGACTTGGCTCTTTGGGTATTATTAGCATCCAGTCTAGGAGGCGAACAGCCTGAATGAGATTTGGCTTCAGAACTCTTGACACATCCATGATTGAATCATCCGTGGTGCCCAACGACCCTGCTCTAAGTTTCTTGATTTAAAAAAATATAGAAATATATTTGGAAGATAATTCTGAAGGTCAGATTGTCATAGCAAAGGATAAATAATAACAAAACTTTCCTCTCCACTAATCTTTCAATCGCATATCTCCTAAAAAGGATTATCGATGCTGATCTTAAGATTGGGAAAAGGTTAGAACGTTCGAAAGAAAACTGCTGAAAAGGTCACACCTGGTGGCTTTTCGAAAAATTAAATTTTGACAAAGTTTACTTTCAGGGAAAGCGTTAAAGAATAAATGAAATTCAGATATGATGATCTTTTTTGGACACGGAAACTTTCAGATATATATTAGTGTCCTGTTTCAATATTCCACACAAAGTGCATTGACATAAGAAGAGAATATGTTGGAAAATATGTATTTGCTGTGTAAAATGAATACCCTGATCACCTATGCGCTCTCATTGATATACTTATGTATGTATATATGTATAATGATTATGATTATATACATATATATATATATACTAGGATTATATATACACATTAAGACACAAACACATATATATACACACGCACACACACACATATATATATATATATATATAAATATATATACATGACTAGAATTATTATATAGACATACATAGAGATAGAAACACAGAGATAAACACACACATATATATAGTCTAGAAAGCTTCACAACTTTGAACATATACATATATATATATATACATATATATATATATATATACATATATATATATATATATATATATATATATATATATATACATATATATATATATATATATATATACATATATATATATATATATATATATATATATATATATATATATATATATATATATATATAGTCTAGAAAGCTTTATAGCTTTGAACAATATATATAAATATATAGTCTAGAAATCTTCACTACTTTAAACACTCAACATTAAAAAACTTTCTCAATTTTTTTTATATCACTTCGGTCACAAATTTTCCAATACCTTTAGATGCAATTTTTGAGTTTTTTTTTAATCTTCTTTTCTTTCTTTTACATATACTTTGTTATTATGGTACAACACACACACACACACACACACACACATATATATATATATATATATATATATATATATATATAAGCTGTGAGAGAAATTGTATTGATGAAAGAGAAAGGGGCTAAATTAGCCCGAATCTGAATAAAGTCGGAAGCCGAAATCTGAATCCAATGTCTTGGAGAATCTCTGGCATCGAAATCAAAAGAATTCAAAGAAACCAAATCAATAACTGGTGAAAGAGTAAGTAAGCGTAAGACATGAGATTCAGATTCGTAATTCTTTCAGTTTTGCTTCTTCGCCAAAGCCTTTGTCCTCCTTGTCATCCCTGTTTTTACTGCTTTTGATCTAAACTGAGTTCAGCTCTCATCGTCTTTCTTACTTTGCTTCTTTCCTCTAACACTATGGCCTTCCATCGATCGAGCCTGTAAAGCGGTTCCTCTTTCGATACAAATCCCGAGAATTTTTTGTCTTGGAAAGATTGTTTACACTGTCCGAAACGGTATGATCTAATAGTTGGTATTAGAAAATTTATACGTAAAATCATACCATGATTTGAAAATTCTACTATAAATTATCTAATGATGCGATTCGAATAATTATTTTGGTCTTTGTTCATTCATGAATTGATTCTTTCCACAAGAAGCTATTTCTCGTCTTTGCCAAAGGCATTGCCCTCATTGTCATCTCTTTCTGTCATTTTTCCTATTTGCTTCCCTTCCCGATATCTTGGATTTATCCTACCCCCTGTTCTCATTGTCTTTCTATCTTTCTCTCTTTGTTTCTAGAGTCCTTCACCAAGTAAGTCTTTAAACAAGGGTTTCTTAGTCAGCGTGTATATGTTACATAGAGATCGAGAAATAAGTGATTTTATGGAATAACAATGGAATACATGAAATTCCCGTAAACTCTAAATATGAAAGGAAAATATATTACTTATTTAGTTTAGCTTAGTTTCACACAAGACTCTAGTAGTGAGAATTGAACTTTTTACAGCATTAATGGCCGCCATTACAATCTTTTTAATCATTACTTCACTGATTGTGAAACAATACACAATGATAATGTAACGTACACACCGGAGCAAACACTAACAGTATTAAGATCAGTAACAAAAGAACAAAAATATTTTAAATGGTGTAGTTATGTAAGAGTGTTGATAAGGAATCAATGATTAGAAACATTTTTATAAGATATTTTGTCTTGATTTATTTGTTTTTTTATTTATTTCAAGGACATCGTTACTGGAGTGCATTTGTGTTGATAGTCGTATTTCTCAGCTCACAAAAAAAGATTTTCCTGACCGGTTTCAATAAAAAATTATCACGATAGAAATGAGCGTCTGTTAAAGATGGCTATTAGAGATAAAAAGGATCCTGTAATAAATATGGAATCCCATGGTTTACTTCTTTTCATACACCAGAGTATTGTATGTGTGAATAAGGTATTTTAGAATTAGGGGGTGGTGAGGTTGGCCCTTTCTTGGGCTCTTGAGTCTATGGGACCTTTCTTGTAGAATCCTAGTACGCAAACCTCACGTTTCAGCGTGTACGTGACCTCTGTTCAAAAAACTAAACCAAGCAAGGTTGCGTAGTTTTAGCTACACGTGTCCGGGTGAACGTGAGTAAAGGGAACTCGGCGTTTCTTTTACCCATTCAGACAATGATGGATCTTGAACTGCAACGTGCCTGTGAGGAATTCTGCTCAAGATTTAGGAAAAAAATTGAGACTTTTCTTATGTTGCAACAGGCCTCTGGGGTAGGATGTACAAACTGTATGCAATGCCACTAACGGTATTAGCGTGCCAAATCGAGAAGAACAACCGCATAAATGGCCGTCCAAGTTGACAGTCGACAATCACATTAGAGAAGTGCATGCTCTGACCCGTGCAAATCGTCGCCTGACTGTCTGCAGAGTTTCCGAAGTTAAGAATCTGTAAAAGTTTTTGTCACCTGATTTGAAAGAAAAGCTGATGTCGCATCGTGTTGCCGAAAAATATCTGCTGTGTTTGCTGACATATGCACGAGAATGACAGAGAAGCACGGATAAACTCTCGTCCCCAACCGGCCGCCCCACAGGTCTGGTCCTTGCCGAACTTTTCTGTGTCTTACCAAGGCTGAAATCTACTCTGAAAAGTCGTTAGTTCCAGACGAGATCTGCTCGTCATCTTTCAAAACGACTTATGGAACGCATTTTAGAACTAAAAGAAAAACGCTTGGAGTGATATCTCAACTATGGATTGAGGTATTTGGAGACAAGTTCCTTAAGGCTGTAGGTGAAGCAATAACTTTGGTTTAGGAAAAGTTTTGTTTTGTTTTGGACACAACTCGTGTACACACACACACACACACATATATATATATATATAGAATGTAGAATATAGATTTGGTACACAAACTAGCTCATGTTTCTGCCCCCTTCGGGCCTCATTAACTTCAAGAGTAAAAAGTTGTATGTATCGAGCACTCTATGAAATAAATCCATTACATTTCAGAAGTTGCTGTATATTATTGATACATTATTATATTATGTTATATTGCTAGCCTGATTTGTATCACACACACACACACTTATATATATATATATATATATATATATATATATGTATGTATGTATATATAATTCAATCTCATTGTAATTGTCTGGGTTGTAGCCATCAACAGACTTCTTCTAAGTTTAGGTAAAGGCCAAATTCAGAGAAATATACTTGAAATGACGCAGTTGGGAAAACTTCAAACCAACTTTATATCTGTTGATCTTACAGATCGCATCATTCTGCTTATTTAAGAGCTCCTAGAACTAAAACAAACCTCGTCTAATCCCAGAAAAAAAACTTCTTCGGCTTCGACTGGCCATGTTTACCATTAAATGACCATCTAAATAATATTTACAGCCAATATTGTCAGAATTTATGCCTCAATGCGTCTGGCTTGTGTTATTACACAAGGAAATGGGATGAAATTGGAGGTGCTGGCAGCCTAATGGTTGACAGCACATGGAATGGATTGGTGCATGTAGCCTAATGGTTGACAGCACATGAAATAGATTGGTGCAGATAACCCAATGGTTGACAGCACATGAAATGGGTAGGTGCAGGTAGCCTAATTATTGATAGCACATGAAATGGACTGGTGCACTGAGTAAAAAATCTGACTGAGATAAATGCGTTTACTTTGCATTGATGCCCTTGGTAATGACATGGATCTTTCTCTACTTCCCCATCTCTCGAGGTAAATAGCAGGGCAGACTGGGATTTCAAGCCATGGTTGGCAGACAGTCAAGGGAACGAACATCTCTGATTCAAAACCAGGCAGTAGAAGCCACTCAAGTTGACTAGATGCCGGTTTTCACTCCCTTCTGGCAACTCCTGCAACCAAGCAGATCCCAAATATATCAAGCTGATTCCTTCCTGACAAAATCAGTGCGGGTGAAAATGCAGTTCTGTTGACTGAGCATCCCAGGATATCCATAAGCTTTGCCTAGGCTTTCTTCTCTAGTTTATTTTTTCCAAGGACGTTCAAAAAGAGTGAAGACCTTAATCTTCAATCCGGAACATGAAATTGCCAACCGAAGTAAGACCACAAGAAGTATATGCGGTACCAGCAAACTAAATCAGCAGAATCTTGGCACAACACAAATCTCTTTCTCTCTCTCTCTCTCTCTCTCTCTCTCTCTCTCTATATATATATATATATATATATATATATATATATGTATATATATATATATATATATATATATATATATATATATATATATATATATATAAAACTCTCTCCCCCAATGGACTTAACACCAAGTTCAACAACCCTAATCACACAGATCTCTAAATTATAATCCTCCCCCTAATAATAACCTCACATCCACGCTGTACCCTCTCTCAGGTATATCTAGTATTGGGAACTTCACTCAGATCCATAATAACTAGAACCTTTGTATGGTATTCCACTGGTACAAATCAGAGCCAGCAAACTTTCAATGACTCTACAAGGTTAATACAAATGAAGTTCCTTACCCTCATCACCCCATCATCTATACTATCCCTAACCCAACCACACACTGCAAACCCTGCAGTCTTCATCACAAACTGGACTAAGTCCCACACAACGGGGTGACCCTAGTGGATGGGGTCCCTTTTTTTGCTTACAAAGCAAAGCTCCAGATGGTTCCACATTAAACTTATAACCATCAAATGGTATACACAGAGCACACACTGCTGAAGATTGGAATACCTCCCGAAATATGTGTAGACCATCCCGGAAAACATTTACGGATTAATAAACTTAGTTTCCATACACTTTCACTCCTAAGTCCGTCTCACTTCCTATTGTTCAAATTATATATATATATATATATATATATATATATATATATATATATATATATATATATATATACGACTTATCAGGTAGGCTCGGTTGGTTAGAGAGTCACCTAGCAATCATTTAATCATGATTACAAATCAAAGTGGGGGAATAATGTCAAACTCCGAGAGTTAACTTTATTATTGCAGTTTTTCTAGCATGAGAGAGAGAGAGAGAGAGAGAGAGAGAGAGAGTGAGTGAGTGTGTGATTCCGTAACGTCATGTCATGTCAACTCACGTTTAACTTTTTGTTTATTGTTCTTTTTTACTTATGTTTTTTTCTCTACTCTTTTAAGCACTCACTGTCCATTGCAGAAACCTGAAACCTTGCACACGCTCTTCCCTCATTAAATAGGGGGAAACTCCCATTCTTAAAAATTCGGTTCAGTAGCTGGAATAGTTGCGTTAGAGCAGCCAAGCCTGTCAATCTAATAGATGTATTTATTTATTAGAATTGAATAAACTGTTGCATATTTCTAACACGAATTTTCGTAGATATGTGCGGCTTACCAATTCAGCTCAGTTGGTAAGAGATCTACCAACTAATCAATTACTCTTGATTTCGAATCAAGGTGGGGGAATGTTAATTTCATATTTTGCTTCGGCTCAACGTGACAGGACTGACGATCACTGAAGAGTTTAATCCTCTAAATTTAGCGAGGATCGCCCTTATTTTAGTTGTATATCTATAATTCATAATGTTTTTAGTAGGATTGCAAACAGAAAAAACGCGATTTTATAACTGTTGTTGATGATATTTAAGTACAGTGCTCAATATTCACCAAAGTATTTAGTGCTATTTATTCACTGATTATTTTTAAAAAGGGAAAACATCCTGTGTATGTCAGCATTTCATGCCTAACGCAACCCTCAGCACCGGAATATGTTTTGTTATTGTAATTGGGAAAGAAATCCATCCATAATCTTTTAAATGACGGGTTATTATTATCCAATTCGAGTTAATTATTTTAAAAAGCTAATTGAATACTTTCCCTTAGATTCTGAAAAAAAGTCGTTTGGAATAATCTCCCCCTCTTTGAAAAATTTAAGCTACATGTGACCATTTTTTTGTAACTTGAATATATATTCAATAATAATATTGGTTATACTCCGTTGTCTTAAACATCTAAAGATCATATAAGCAGTAAATTTTAATTACTTCTATTATATTTCTCATATCCTACGGTACATTTTGATTCTATTCATAAAGATTATCATATTCTAATTTTGTTCATAAAGGGTTATAAATGTGATAGCAATGCATTGTGGTGTAATAGTTTACTAACTAGTCTCATATATCATTGATAGTTTGATTCTAACCACCACATCTAAACAACGCTTAGTAAATAGCAACACTATGATGAGAAAAAGATCAGGACTATTTGCTTAACAAAGTGTTGGTCTTCTATGTAAACAGAAAGCAACTCTTACTGGATCGAGCATGGAGTGTACAAGACCTGCAAAGTTTTCCTCCGTGTTAGGGAACCAGGATGTTTACAGCAAATACCTTAACTTCAATAAGTTATGTGGGGGAAGGTCTACAAAGCAAGCTTGTCAGTAAACCACATTGCATAACAGCAGGATTGGAATTCGGGGAGTCTGGTTTTTCATGGCAACACTGTGGAATCATTCACGATTAAAGATAACGTATGACAAGGTAATTTCCTCGCTGAAACCATTCTTGTACAATTATGAAATATGGCAGGGTCAGTTCCTTGCTGGAAGATAATAATCATCGTAAAATAATGCCTCGAAGGGAGGTAACTGGTCTCCAATCATGTTGAGGTCAGTGTTACGGGATTCAAATGATAAAACCCAGTATTTCATACCAGAGCGCTGCCAATCTATCATGCTGCCGCTTCTTGATTTTCTGACAGGGCATTCTGGTACCATCGCTTCCCCAGGATGAAGAAGCGTACGTTAGAGGTCCTTTCGACGTTTGCATACTCAGTTAAGACGTTCTCAGTGATGGGAAATCGGTTTGCATGAATTCTCTAACTGATCCGTTGCAATAGAACTCCCTACGCAACAACGAAGCACTGCGTGTTATATTCGTTCATGCATCTTGATTAAAGCTATCCGCTATTTGTGCCTGAGAGGCTTTTATGTTGGATAGCACTTGACGGGTAAGCCTCCGTCCATTTGTTGCATCAACAGGTCTTCGCCGCCAAAAGGCCTTGCCGGTGGTTGGTGATTTTTCCCTACTCGGATCACTGTCGATAGGTAGTCTCTGCAACTGAACGTGAACACCCCACAAGCCAACTGTTTCGTAAATACTCTAATCTAGTCTTCTGGTCGTAACTGGTCGGCCTTTATCGAATTCACTCAAATCTTTCATCTTCAGCATTCAAAATAAAGGCTTACCTTCTTAAACACCTCTGACTTCAACATGCCTAGTTCTACGAGTCAGTAGCTGTCATCTTTGTGATATATATTGCTAGCCAGAGTTCCAGCTCATCAGTGTATGTAAAGGATGTTATGAAGAGACATGCTTGTAAAATCTACAATTCTGAGTCTTTCATTTGAGTTGTACGACGCCCTCATGCGAATTTCTTTGGAATTCACTGGAGCTGCATTCATTCAACGGTCGAAATATGAGTTGATATTGTTAAATTGCTTTCAAATATAATCAAATTAGGTTTGGTCGCTATTCGAGCGAGTTTCTATTTTGTAGTATAACGTTAAAATCCCCATCGGCGCTCGTAAAAGAAGCAGAACACAAAAACACTCTGTAAGAAGACTGACGCATGGGACACAAACAAAGAGACGAACACACTTTGAACACAACACTTTCCTTTCCTCCTTCCACTGGAGAGCGCTAATCGCACCCAAAAGTTTCAACCTTCAATCTTTCTCTCTCTCTTCTTCCCTAAAATTCTGAGTCTATTAATCGGTGTATAATAAACAAACTTGAATAAACGAATTGGACAGTTAAAAGGATTCGTCGCAGACCTTCCATTTATCAAAATTTCCGAAAGAATCGACACAAAAGACCCTGACCCAAACAACTCTTGCTTTCAGAACTCTCAATGTTTGTTTACTCCTAAGAAGCCAGCCAAACTAAACAACCCTTGTAAAACCTTAAGAGAAGAAGAAGGACTCTAAAATTTACTTCTGATTAGGACTAATGTCTTCGATTTCATTATCAAACATTTTGACTAGTTTTTCTTTCATCTTATTTTTGTTGCTTGCTTACACTTAGTGGTATTTGAAATTATAGTCTTGAGTTGTTCAAATTCCTTACATAAAACATTGCCATTATTATCGATATTTAATGAGTTTTCCTTTTAATTCATTTTTATACACCAAGTAGTACTAATAGATATAATAGTCTCAAGTTTTCTGAATTTCTTAGATGAGGCATTGTCCTTATTTCTAATTTTTGACTAGTTTTACTTTCATCTTATTTTTGTATCTTGTTTCTACCTAGTATTAACTGTAATATCATAATCGTACATATCGTATATCGGAGTATCAACATATTTGATAGGGTCTTCATTTCAGTTGTTTTAGCCCCGTGTATTTACTTTGTTACTGCGAAGATAAACAATATTCATTTGTTTATTTATTATTAGAAACCGTCAATCGAAACTGTCACCAAAACTGTCAATATTGGTTTCTTCAGTTTTTAAGTTGGTCTGGCTGGATGGTGTATGTATGTATCACGTGTACAGCATTCATCAATAGTGGCAGAGGGCTTGAAAATCAAACATTTACTCATCATGTCTACATACACTTTGTTTTTTCCCCCCAATCCCCAATAGGTTTTTAAAGGGAAGTTCAATTCATAATGTAAGTTTATGATATATTGGTCCCTAATTTGTGCCCAGCTGCATTCACGCTTGTTATTCTTTTTTTTAAGTCGGACTTTTTAGTGATGATTAAAGGTAGGGAGAGGGATAATTTATTCATTGATCATCCCTTTTTTTTCCGGTTTTTTAATTGATCACCGCCAACACGACTTGCTGCCAAGAGACGTTGGTCCCTTGAAGGGTTTACATTGAACGACAAATCAGACCCGTTCGTAATTAATTTGAGGTTCCCTTCGACTCTTGAATGTTTAATACAAAGAAAAAGAGTTACAGCCAACGACAGTATTAGATTTCAATTAAGGGAAATGATATCAGTGGTTGATGTTTAATTTCGGGGCTACAACACCACCCTTAGAGCTTAACAAGACATTCCAGCTAAACAGATATTACTAGAAAATCACTCCTGCCAACGCCATACACTAAATCAATCTAAAATAAACATCCTGGATCCGCCCCAAATTAATCACCTCTTCCTTATCCCGTCTTAAAAACCTTCAGAAAATTTGATTGAAAACTTTTAGAGATATCATGTGGACATCCATGGGCGACAAATATATACGTATATTAAAACAAATGGAGGATAATCTTTCAATCAAAAGTGATTTCTATTTTCCTGATTGCTCATATTTTCACAAACTCATTGAAATTCAAGGAGAACTTTTGGGGATATCGTGTAAATAACCTAAGAAATGGAAAAACCGATTACATATACTTCTCCAACATCGTTGGCAGAGGTTGATAAAATTGCACAGTCAATAATTGAACAAACTTAGCGTCATGTCAAAAAGAATCTAATCGAAGAAGGATTATGGTCAGAATAAATTCTATTCATGACAATACTGACGTTTTCCGCCGGAAAATAATTGAAATAAAGATTTACAAAAACAAGTAGAAACACCTAGAATCTGAGGAATCTTGTTGTTATCAATAAACCTGCCAAAAGAATTCCCCCCACCCCCAAGGCCAATAAGCTTATTTTCCAAAAATGAAAATAAAAGAAAAAACATTTTTAGAAGGATCAAGTAGGATACTTTTTCCAATTTTCATATTTGTAAACAAAACGGTGTGGCCAGGAGTACTGAAAAATAAAAGCACATAAAGACGTAAGCAAACACACACTTACAGGAAAAAATGGGATAGAACCTTCCACCATTCTCGATGGGTACGATTGTCAATTAATCTTCATTTCAAATAGTCTATTAGGCTCCAAGGAACGTTCTGTCAATTTTTGGACTGATGGTTATTGAACAAGATAACTGAAACGTCATCCATATCCTGCAGATAAGGAACCCTGCAAACCGATCAATGTTAACCGTATGTCTCTTCATTTCGATTTGGTGAAGCTTGGAGAAATGTCAAAGGTTGGGAACTGGATCCCACCTGACCTATCCAAAGCAAATTGCCAACAATGTGCTGCTTGTTGAGAGTCACGACAGACCA
>OY735236.1:40196565-40206565 GCA_963457665.1 Thysanoteuthis rhombus | reverse complement strand
CTTCATCATATAGTAACAGTTCTATTTATATAAAAGAGACAGAATCAATTGATTTGCATATATTTAATCTCTAGCGCCTACGATAAGTTTCAAAGCGAGTATTTTTTTTTAAATTATCTGCATAAATTCAGATATTTTAGCGTACCTAAAGAAAGTTTAGATTTTTTAGAGTCTCTGAATTTAAATTGCCAGAGGATCAGTTTTCAAAGCTAGAACGGCTGAGTCCGTAGCCAGCTTGAGGGCACTTTTTATAGTTCGATGTATGCACAAGTTGCACCTTGGTCCTAATGTCTCCAATACCATGTTTCAGCTCAATCAGTCAATCTATGAAGCAACTTCATTTGATGAAATTGCAAATGGTGCAGACCCTCTTGCCAAATGGGTTCTGAGAGTAGATCTTCGTTATTATTATTATTATTATTATTATTATTATTATTATTATTATTATTATTATTCCTAGGTATCATGCAGGGTTGTCTAATTTTTCATCCCAAACTTGGGATCAATTAGTACCTATGAATTAAAGAAGTCTCCCAATTGTATTTGATGTTTATTAGAGTACTGTCATTTTCTTTTTGGTGGATGCTAATGTCCTTGGTGTTTAGTTTCAGGAGATACTTTTTGAATTTTTTTGTTACTGCTCTGAGTACTCCAATAACGATTGGTACAATCTTAATCAATGTTTTCCATAATGTTTGCATGGTTTGGTATTTTTCTTTTCTTTTTTACCCACCTTTTCTCTCTGTTCAATATCACCTGGAATAAGATTCTCAGTCAATAAAGCCTTATCGTGTACTTTATTACCAATGACAATAGCTGTACTTTTCTGTCAGTGATCGTGTTAAAGTCGTGAAGTAATTCGAATGTTTCGTTCGCAGATGCAGTTTCAGATTTATTCTCGCCCACATTTCCAGTTCTTTCAAAACTTGTTACTTTGCATAAACTCAAATGAACTATGGCGGTTACTGAGTTACGTCTCCCAAGGTGCATAGTTGTACAGCCAGATGTAATGAGTTCTACTATTTCCTGATATCCATTACAGGCTGTTCACTTGTCTGATGAGTTTGTTTTGAGGATAGTACGTGCAAGCCATTTTTTTTTCAAGAAAAATATCTGTCATCTGTTCAATTGAATTGTCTGCTGATAACTGCACCTTACTTTGGGAATCATTTATTTAAGAAAGATAAAGTCAGTATGTGTCCCCGGTCGATATTATTTACGTTTACGGCTCTTTTTATTTCAATAAAGGAACATTATTTCTATAGCCTAGACAATGGAGACATAAATGATGGAATTTTGACTTTACAGCTTTTGTTGTGACTTGTGGAATTATGATAAAATTGCAGCACATTAAAAAATATAAGAATGTGGTATTAATATTCAATAAAATATAAGTATATTCTGGAAAAAATATATATGTATATATATGGCAAGCGTTATTATTTGATTACGTATACGAACTAAACAATTGGAATAGAATATGGATAGAACAAAAGTCTTTGTTAACGACAAAATCAACGGCAAGAATGAGATTATTAATCCAGACTCTTTTAATGTAAAACTTTTGGAGAGCAGGTCGAATTGTAGAGTTAAAAGCTTGAAAACAAGCCCCAAAGTTTTGAGAGAATGGATTGCTTGATAACAAGCCTCGAAAATTCGGCTAGTCGATTTGTAGTGCTAAAAGCTTGAAAACAAGCCCAATTCAATAGGTCCATTCGATAAAGAGTCGGGAACTGAATCTATACATGAACAGTAACATAGGTTTAAAGAAAGTTTTCTTCATCTTCGATTGAAAACTGTCAATCAAAACTGTCACCCAAACTAAGTTTCTTCTATTTTCGAGTTGGCCCAGCTTACTGGATGGATGTGTGTATCACATGTACAGGCCCTATCAATTGAGCTACAAGGCTACAAATGTCAAAATTTACTTCTTATTATGCTTACAAAAAACCTTTTCCCGAAATTACCATCTAAATACTTTCTTAGATGGGGGTTCGATTTTCAATGCATGTTCACGCTGAATTGATCCCTTAGTTTGAGCCCACTTGTTCTTTTTTTGTTTGTTTGTTTGGTTGGTTTTCAATTCTGACTTTTCAGTGATCACTGCCTAACGGAATGAGAAAGGAGTGATTCATTAACTGATCATCCCTTTTCCCAAATTTCAATTAATCACCCCCAACATGCTGAAAAAAGAAGTGGATATCTCTCGATGTCACTTTGAAAACCCTCACAACTTGAGCATTTATAAACGATTCCTTTGCTATCAGAAAGAATGTTCCCAAACAAAAACTTTCATAACCCAAATCGAATAAAAAAAAAGAAGCAAATACCTTTATTTCATATCTGGTAATATTTTGAGTCTTCCAAGATCTCACAATATGGTGATGATCGTATGTTAGGCTGAATCGTCAAAGGTTATAGCGTTGGTAGGTGCAGGAGACTGGGATGACAAAGAGAAAGGAGGGAAGCGTGCGCTACTCCTCTATAACTACGTACTGTAAAACAAGCGCTGACAACTACTTTCACTTTTAGCTTTTTTTTTTTTTGTAAAATGGATGGTGTAGCGTGAAGCAACTTTTGAAAATCGGGGATAACTGTACATGAACTTGCTGTCGACGGCCAGACGCAGAGAAAAACCTTCAGCCAATTGCATCACCTCACTAATCATCACTCATGATACAACTGCACTATGATGCAACACATATACAAGTCAGGAGGGAATATTAACGTTGCAGAAGCACAGACACTCGGCTAAACAAAATGTTTGAGCTTGATAAAAAAACAGACAACTGCTGACAACAAAGGTCAACAGACGACATTCGTTGTACAAGTGGGAAAATATTGCAATAAAAAGCCAACAGAAAATTGAAAAAAAATACAAACTTCTTTTGGAAATCTTTTTTAGAAAACTCTCAGAGAACGCGTATCTCTGGCGATGCCATTGTCACTAAATAACAGAATGAAAATCATTTCTTCTAAAGCTACGATGCAGGGTAAGGAACTGTAAAAGTAAACGAAAAACATCCCAACAGAAAGAAAAATTTGGGTTCCTTCCCAAACTTCAGCCAAGTCTCCAGGGACTACACTCCCCGAAAAATTGATTGGAAGTCATAGAACATTTTGGGAAGTATAGCGTGGAAAATACCAGTAAATATTTCCGGATCTGTAGAAGAATTTGAAAACTTCTTCCTTATCTTGTGGTCTGGTCTCCAACCAAATGTCATTGAAATTCATTGTGAACTTTTGGAGATATTTTGTGGAAAAAACAGGCAGAGAAACATGAGCGAGTACATATATCTCTTCGAACTTCGTTAGCAAATGGAAATGAAGGTTAAGAAAAACAAAGGTTGCAAAAACGGAAATATAAGAGAATAAAAAAAAAGTATTTAAAAGAAAGGTTTGTTTTCCGGAAATAACAGAAATGGGACGAGGTGACTTCCCAGGCCAATTACCACGGTAGAAATCAAATCTAACTACTTTTGCAGTCAAAACTGAGAGTCGACTTGCGTGGATTTTGCAAAAAAGAGTCAGGGGCTTTTCGTATAAATATTACACGTGCCAACATAAAGTCTCATTTGAGGCTTAGCTATGAAGTCAACGAGATGCACTGATTCTGAGGTTGTTGGGATTTGTATACAATTTTGTTAAAATAATTTATTACCAATGGAATGTATCTATATTTAAGATTTTTTTTTCTTTTTTTTTGAACCCCTAGTAATCGGCGTGATAATAATAATAATGATAATAAAAAGTTTTATCAAGATTTAAACGGAGAAAGAAGGCAGGACATGAAATCAGATGCCACAGAGGCCAAGAACTATTAGAATAGCATATGGGGGCAACCAAAAAGACACAACGTAACACCGCAATGGTTAGGAAACATGAGAAAAGAACTAGAAGATATAGACAAGGGAGAACCAATATTACTGAATGAAACCACATTCAAACATACTCTAAGGAAAGTAGCCAACTGGAAAGCACCGGGTCCCGACGGGATCCATGGGTATTGGTTCAAGAAATTCACCACGTTACACGGCAGACTCACCCACCTACTCCAAAATTGTCTAAACGAAGGCAAGGCACCAGAATGGATGACCAAAGGCAGAACCACCCTCATCCAAAAAGACCCAGAAAAGGGGAACAAAGCAAGCAACTATAGACCAATCCCGTGCCTACCACTTATGTGGAAAATCCTAACCGGGTAAATAGCAGAGAGAATATACATGTCAATGGATAGAAGGGGACTACTACCAGAAGAATAGAAAGGGTGTAGGAGAGGAACCAAAGGGGCAAATGATTTACTCTACATAGACCAGATGATCTTAAGAGAAGTGAGGAAAAGGAGAAAGAATATTGCAATGAGATGGGTAGATTACAAAAAAGCGTACGATATGATTCAACATAGCTGGATACTCGAATGCCTTAGAATGTTCAAAATTAGCGAACCGGTGGTTAAATTCATCGGTAATTCGATGGAAGACTGGAAAGTAGACTTGACAGCCACAGGGGATAAACTAGCAGAGGTAGGGATAAAAAGGGGAATCTTCCAAGGAGTCTCGTTGTCCCCTCTATTATTTGTTCTAGCAATGATACCGCTCAACAGAATCCTGAAGAACAACAAAGGATACTATTTCTCTAAAACAAAAGGAAAGGTCAACCACCTAATGTACATGGACGATATAAAATTGTTCGCAAAAAACAGGGGAGAGCTTGAGACTCTGTTGAACGAAGTAAAGGAATATAGTGAGGACATCAATGACTGAAGGAATTGAATTCCCGGACAACAACAAGATTAGGGCATTGACCGCACAAGACCGATACAAGCACCTAGGCGTCCTTGAATGTGACACAATAAAACGGGAAGAGATGAAGGAGAAAATAAAGAGAGAATACCTTAGAAGGATAAGGAAAATATTAGAGACCAAATTAAACAGCAGAAATCTAATAAAAGGAATGAACACTTGGGCTGTGTCAGTAGTTAGGTATACAGGACCATTCCTAGGATGGACAAAGGAAGAGCTCTAATCAATGGATAGGTGAACAAGGAAACTTATGACGATGCATAAAACATTACACCCTAGAGATGATACAGATAGACTATACGTTAAGAGGAAAGAAGGTGGCAGAGGGCTCATCAGTATAGAAGATTGTGTCCAGAGAGCTAAAGTAGTCCTAGAAAGATATGTGCAAACAAATAGTGAAGAAATTATAAAGAGCGCGAGAAATAGTGCAACAAACAATAAAAGACCTTGCAAGAGAGTTAAGGAAGATGTGGAACATGAAAACCAGGGTAGTACAGGTCATAGTGGGTGCACTAGGAACTGTCCCCAAAACGCTGAGGGTGAGACTGGAGGAGATCGGGATTAGGGGAAGGATTGAGACCGTACAGACCACAGCACTACTGGGAACTGCACGGATACTGAGGATGGTGCTAGAGATATAAGTACTGCAACGAATTGTAGTTCTGTCAGGATATGCGAAAGAGAGGAGAGATGTTGGCTGAAGACCTGAGGAAACTTATTGTCACTCAGCCTTCAGCAATGACCACTGGGCAACCGGTGTGAAACTGTAAATCGCAGAATTACAGCGACGTATGAGTACTAGGAGAGGAGGGCTGGAGACTTGAGGAGACTTGCTATCACTCAAACTCCAGTGGTTACCACTAGGCAACTGGTGTGAGATTCCAAATAATAATAATAATGATAATAATTAGTCTTCGTCGCAGTCAATGGTTGAAAAATAGAAACGTCAAAATTTGAAGTCATGTAAAAAAAATCACATCGAAGAATGAATGTGGTCGGAAACAAAATCGCTAATCGTTACAGCCCAAAGCAAATGCACCAGGACAAACTATATCAAGGTAAAAATCAACAGAACACAAATAAACGGTAAATGCCGCCTATGTGGAGAGAGAGATAGAGGGGGAGAGAGAGGGGATGAAACTGTAAACCACATAACCAGTGAATGTAGTTAACTAGCCCAGGAAGAGTATAAAAAGCAGACACGACAGGGTAGCAACAGTGATACAATGGGAACAGAGCAAACGCATGGGATTCAATCATGTGGACAAGTGGTATCTGCTCGAACTAGAGACAGCCCTTGAAAATGGAAGCCACAAATTACTCAAGGTCTGACCAACCCGCCCAAGCGAGAAGACCGGACCTGGTGATCATGGACAAGAAAAGGAGAACCTGCCAAATAATAGACGTGGCTGTGCTTGCGGATCACGGAGTAAATAGGAAAGAGACAGGGAAACTTGGTGAATACTACGTCATGGCAAGGAAACAGAAGAAGGTGAGGAACATAAGTACAGAGTATTACCAGTGATAGTAGGTGCACTCGGAACCGAACCAAAGACACCGAAAAAGAGATTTGAAGAACTTCGAATAAGAGGAAGGCCTTAGACTATACAGATCACAGCACTACTGGGAACTGCACGAATACTGAAGAGAGCATTGAAAATATGAAACCTACGCCCCCCAGCTGTTAGCAATGGCCTAACAACTAAAACAAGGCATTGTGGAGACGGGACAAACCACAGTGCAGCCGTGATATGTGAGGACCATAGGAGGAGAGGGCTTGAAACCCGAAGAAACTTGCTGTCACATAGTGTTCAGGGATAACCATCAAGTAACTGGCAATGCAATTAACTGTTTTGAAACTTGGGGTGTCTCCAGCTGAGACCGTCAGGCAACTGAATAATAATAATAATAATAATAATAATAATAATAATAATAATAATAATAATAATAATAATAATAATGAAAGTCAGGGTAGTACCAGTAATAATAGGTACACTTAGAACCGTACCAATGACACTGAAGGCAAGATTTGAGGAACTAGGGATAAAAGGAAAGATTGAGACTGTGCTGACCACAGCACTGCTAGGGACTGCATGAATGCCGGAGAAAGTGCTAGAAATATGAGATCTACGACCCGAGGTGTTAGCAGTGGTCTAACTGGGAAAAAACACACGTGCAAACACCAATGGTGATGGAGGTACGAACCACAGCACCGACGTGATATGCGAGGAAGAGAGGAGAGGAGGGCTGAAGACCTGAGGAGACTTACTGTCACTCAGCCTTCACCGATAAATACCGAGCGATCGGTATGAAACTGTAAACCACAAGACTACTGTGGACTGAAAGTGTGGAAAGGACAGCTGAAGAGCTTGGGAGACTTACTGTCACTCAACCTCTAGCCATGACCACCAAGTGACATCGGGATAAAGGGGAGGATTGAGACTGTACTGACCACAGCACTGTTAGGAACTGCACGGATACTGAGGAAAGTGCAAGAAATATAAAGACTGCAACGTTAATTGTCAACAGTGACCCAACAGAGGAAGGGAAATGAAAGCGGAAATGCAAACTGCAGCACTGATATGATTGGCGAAAGAGAGAAGAGATGTTGGCTGAAGACCTGAGGAGACTTACTGTCACTCAACCTTCAGCAATGACCACTGGGCAACCGGTGAGAAACTGTGAACTGCAGTATTACTGTGGCCTATGAGAACTAGGAGAGAAGGGCTGGAGACTTGAGGAGACTTGCTATCACTCAAACTCCAGCGGTTACCACTAGGCAACTGGTGTGAGATTCCAAATAATAATAATAATAATAATAATAATAATAATAATAATAATAATAGATATATTCATTTTATTTGTCTTAGCGTGTTATTGTAGTTGATATACAGACTTTCCATTGGTAATAAATTACTCAAACAAAATTGTATACATATCTCAACCGCCTCAGAATCAGCGCATCTTACTGACGTGATAACAAAACCCAAAACGAATCTTACAGCCATTCAGTCAGAAGAAGAAGATAAGAAGATATATCGATAAAAATACTCTAGCATTCACTCCTACTTAAATGGATGGAAGATTATTTCTCCGTTCTCAAGCCGAACGTGTTCGCCTGCCCAATCAACAATGGACGGACAATTCAATGCAGCAGCCGACATTTGCATCGAAGTCGTTTCGGTAGAAAGCCATGTCATATTTTATACCTGCTCTGGCCATTTGATGTGCATTTTCCGTTAGTTAACGTGACCAGCTTTGATACGCTTTTGATGGTCGTAATGGCTGAACATAGACAAAGGAAGGCAAACATAATGTGGACGTTTTGTTGAGGAATAAATACGACGCGTTAGTTTTCTCTTGAAAGACGCCAGAATGACCATTCGATCTTCAGCGAACTGGTGCCGCGTGTTCAGTGTTAAAAGACTTTTTGTGTTACTTTTGTTCTGGAGAATAAAGAAAGACATGTTAAATGATTGATGACTGGCCACACTTAGGAGTAAAAATAAACATCAACTGCCCAAAACAAAGAAAGTATAAATATATGTATATAATCATAAATTGGTTATATTATATAGAAACTTATTTTAAATGATCTGCCGTCATTATACGGTTAATGTATCATTCGCCCTAGACAGCGTAACTTGTTGCGTTGAAAGAAGCGAATACACTGAGATATACGAGATGAGAATCTGGTGTGAAAACAGTTAATTGCATTGCTGGTTGCTGTTTAGCTTAATGGTAAGAGCATCACTACGTTGAGGCGGCTACCCTATTGGTCATGGGCTCGATTCCTGCAGTAGCCCATTTTATTCAAATGTTTATTCTATTGATGTTGTCTAAGGCAAATAATACATGAACTGTAACGACTGGAGATCAATTGAAATAAGTTTCTATATAATATAACGCGATTCATAATCATTCTGTCGGATCATATACATCCATTTCTTGATACATACATCTGTAATTAAGGAATAGGATATATGATCCGATACATTGATTATAAATTGCCTGATATCATATAGAAACAATATTTGAAATTATCTTCCGTTATTACACTGTTTATGTATCACTTGGCCACGGAAATTCTAATTGTTTATTCTATATACGTTGTCTAGGCCAAGTGATCCATTAACCTTATAATGACAGGAGATAATTTTTAAAAAAGAGTCTCAATATCCATATAATACGATTCATAATCCTTCGGTTGGAGCATATATCCATTTTTAATCCATAACTATCACGTTGAAAGAAATGACTAGAGCAGATATAGACCTAGAATAAAATGAAATTAGGATTTGAAGTGAAAGATATTTTGGCCTCTGCATTACCGGCAGCTGTTTAGCTAAATTGTAAGAGCAGCGCTACGTTGAAGCAGCAACCCTATCGGTTGCTGGTTCGAATCCTGAAGCAGACCCATTTGCTCCAATCGTTTCTCTCATCTACGTTGCTTAAGTCAAGTTATACATTAACAGTGTCATGACGGGAGATAATTTCAGACAAGAATTTTTTTATATAACATAACTCAGTTTATAATCATCATGTCAGATCATTAATATCCATTTCTTAGTAAATATCTATTTATATGTATTCTCGTTGGAAGAGAAAGGAGGCAAAAAATTTTTATCAAATGTTTTGCAAAATATTCAACAATATTTTACATGAGTGTATGAAGCGTTAGCACACGAAGTACGCTTAAGTATTGAATAGCTTTTCACTTGTTTTATATTCGGAAAACTAAGCCGTATGGTCAAGGTGTCTGATAGTTGTTTACAATATGCTGTTCAATGTTATACCATTCATATCTGCCCACAGCTGGTCATATATATATATATATATATATTGTTTCCTGCAACAGTCCCATTTTCTTTATTGTTTATTCAATTAGATTGTCTGGGCCAAATGATACACCCATCATGTAATAACAGGAGATCATTTCAAATCAAGTCTCAAAATAATACAACGCAATTTAGAATTATTTCTGTTGGATAACATGTCCATTTCTTATTCATATATATGATAGAGATGCGGTATAATGGTCTATAACAAAAGTTGAACTTTTTTTTGCTATGTTAGCTTATATGATTTGGCTTATATTTTTTAAATCTACATATATATGTGTGTATGTGTATGTGGTAATGAAAATGACTATCGGAAGGTGAAGAGAAAAGAATTTAAGAAAAAAGCAAGTGTTACAT
>OY735236.1:40181565-40194065 GCA_963457665.1 Thysanoteuthis rhombus | reverse complement strand
TCTACCATTAGATTTTTTGTGACCGTACTGTGGGCCTGGGAATGCTTGAGGCAGAATAAGCAATCACTTGAATGCATCTTCCGTAACCTGGACTTGGAAGTTAGAGGGATCAAAACAGACGGCGAATATCTGAGCAACCTGAGATTTGCAGACGACATCTTACTTTTTGCACGGAACCAACACGACCACCAACTGATGCTAAATGAACTAAACGAAGAAAGCAAAAGAGTCGGCCTACACATGAACTTCAGTGAAGCAAAAATCATGTGCAACAATCACATCAAGAATAAGGACATAAATGTCAAAATCAAAGATGCAAAACTGGGGAAAGTAAACCTCTATATATACCTAGGACGAATTTTTATGAAGCCCACAGAAGAGGAAATCAAATGAAGAATCACTTTAGGATGGCAAGCTTTTGGCAGAGCAAGTTCAACCTTCAAAAACTAAACGATTGCAATAATCTTAAAAAGAAGAGTATACTACCAATGCATACTCCCAATAATCACTTGTGGAGCTGAAATATAGAAGTTAACGAAGAGTCAGACCCACAAACTGAGAAGCATGCAGCGTGCGCATGAGAAAATCATGCTCAACCTTACACGGAGAGATCACAAGACGGCACAATATATCAAGAAGAACTCAGGGGTCTGAGACATCATAGAATCTATAGGAAAATTCAAACGGCAATGGGCTGGTTATATTGCGAGAATGACAGACAACCGATGGACATCACGACTCACAACAGCTGGCGTCGAACGATGAACTATTTAGCAAGGTAAAAAGAAAAATCTGATTTTTTTAAATCTGTTGAATGAAAACCACGCAAACCTAGAGCAAGATGGAATCGAACCAGATAAGTACAACCCAATTTGTCGTATTTTTTTAAAAAAATTTCATTCACTTGTTCATTCATCCAGCTTTGTTTCAAATTTCACTGTCTGCAGACTTTTACTACGTTAAAAACCTAATATATAATGGAGAAGTATGTTCAAGCTTCAGCTACCAAACTGGTTGAACGAACGCCTCATTCTGGAACCACACTGGCTATCAGGGAGATGGTCATCGACAACACTCAATATATATATATATATATATATATATATATATATATATATATCGATTAACCTTTCGATGATCTAAAATTTCTAAATTGAAGCACAATGTATTTCCCACAAATACATTTAAACACAAACCTGATTTTAACATCCAACTCAAACACTCGCATTTTTATCTCCAGGATACAAACGTATGGAAGTATCTACGTGCATAAACTCTCTTATATACACACAATATATTCATGCAAACATATATATATATATATATATATATATATATATATATATATATATATATATATATATATATATATATATGTAAATACACACACATATGTGTATGAAGTGGGTATCCAATATCTATTTCAAGCACTATATATATATATATATGTATATATATATATATATATATATATGATATTATTAAGAAATGGATATAAAATCCGATAAAAATGATTATAAATGTCTTATATTACTTCGAAACTCATTTTGGTATTATATCCAATTATTACACGATGTATGTATCATATAGCCTAGACAGCGTAAGTAGAATAAACAAAAGAAATGGGGTTGCATCAGGAACCAGCCACCGATAGGTGGCTACCACAGTGTGGCGTCGCTGTTACCATTTAGCTAAAGAGCAGCCAGTACTACAAAGGCTCAAGTAACTGCTCCATCTCCAAATTCTCATTATGTTCATTCACAGTCCGTATCTAATCTATATCATTCTTGATGCGGATGACTATATTATCAAGAAATGGATATATTGTGCGACAAATAAAATCATAAATTACTTTATATATTACTTTGAAACTCTATTTAAATGAACTAAAATCACTTGGTCTAGACAGTGTAGGTAAAATAAACAATTAAAGAAAATGGGGCTGCTACAATGATCGAACCAGCCTCCGATAGGGTAGCCGCTTCAATCTTGCGTCACTCTTGCAATTTAGCTAAACAGTCGCCGGTAATGCAAACGCCCAAATAACTGCTTTATCTCAAAATTCTCCTCCTGATCATTCACTGTCTATATCAGCTCTCTTTGCTTCTCAATATAGACAATCATACTACGGACAAATGGATAAATATTCCGACAGAAATAATTATACATCAAATTAATGTAAAACATTTATAATCATTTCTACTTAACGCTTATAAACTATTCAAAAATTCGTTCAAAATTCTTCCATCTTTTTCCCTCGTCTATTCTTTTTGATGTCCAACATTTTAACTTAATGGCGTTTCTCGAAAAATGTTAATATGAACATTAGAACGTAAGAGCGAAGAAACATTAATTTCTCCATCATAACATTAATGTTTAGAATAATACCTTGATTCACAAATGTTCTTCTGTTGTCCGCGAAGAACTGAGGGTTTCCATTTATATGAGATAGATGAAAAAATTCAAATTTGATGGCAAAAAATTGGGGGTCGACTTTTACATGAGTATATACTGTATAAGGAAACCTATGTATAAAATTAAGCGAAACTGCCTTGATTGGAACTCCAACGTGGGCCTTAGTAGCCCAATATTACGGTGTTGAAATTTTAAGCATTGAGTATGCCAGATTCTATACATTGGGGAAAAAGAGACAATACATCAAAAAATCTAACTGTCAAAAGAGGTAGAATATCAGAGAAGCATTAATGTTTCATTATTTTTGACGGCATTGATACACTAGTGTATACATATATATATATATATATATATATATATATATATATATATATGTATATATATATATGTGTGTGTGTGTGTGTGTGTGCGTGTGTGTGAAAATAAAGTATTTGTATGTTTACCCACTAATACTACTGAATCTTCCTAAAGACACGAGCATAAACAAACACACATACGACACACACCCATACTCACACACACTGACATACACTTGCTCATACACACGCACACGAGTTAGCGTATATAAGATTGGTCAATCTATTCATCAACCAACTTACCCAATGTGTTCCTGTGTGTCGTACATTCACGAACAGAATACGGAGATGTTGATGGTGAGATTATTTTTATTTCTGTTCCAATGGATCAAACAGACTGATTTCTCTGAGAATAGCATTCACCATCTTCTTCTAATTTCCTAAAGCTCTCGTAATAATAAGAGCCAGATGGAAGTATTATCGTCCGGAATGTCCAGTGCTCTCAACTGACTGGGTCCATGACAAAAAAAAGAAGAAAAATAGAAATAAAAAAATGAAGAAATAAAAAAATATCCCAGCGAATCCATTGAATCCTGCTAATATCTATCTACTTCAAAACGAAGATTAAAAGGTGCGGTTTATCATGAAATATAATTAATGAAAACTAAGATAGCTCAACATCACAGCCAATAAGTGAACGACCGTACCATCAAAATTTGAAGTCATGTAAAAAAAAAAAAATATCCATCAGATAATAAATATGGTCGAGATTAATTCTATTTGTGATATGACTGGTGTTTTCCACTGAAAAAAAAAACACATCTAAAATAGAGGATCTGGAGAATCTAGATGCTTTTTCAACTAGAGAAAAATCTAAAATAGAATAAAAAAATATCAAAAAAATGGTAACAAACCCGTAAAATAAGTCCAGAAACAAACAAATGCAAAAAAGTTCACAAAAAGGCATAGACCCTTATGCCATCTTTGATGACTACGGTCGTCCATTATCGTTTTGACAAGGGTTTAAAGAATCCAATTAAATCTTCTGATTTTTGTTAATTTAAAATCCTTCGAGAAATCTTCGTATTCGGCCGAAAGAAAGGCGAAAGAAAAGTGTGGTTTCTTTTCGGTTTATTTCATTTATTACTATAAAGAATTGAATTATTACTTACTCTATTTCTCCTGTAACATAGGGTACGAAGTAAAAGAAAAATGAAATCAAAGTGAAAGTTTTCATTCAAATCTACAGAAAAATTACTAAATGTTTGTCTGATGGAGTTTTTGTCCAACAGACTTCACGGTTGTCATCCTCAATGAGAACAAGGACATTATATTGCAGATTCATTTAAATATTATGGAGATGGCAACTCTTACAAATTTGTTGTTGGGTGTTTCCTGTTGACAGTTATGGTTGACGGTTTCTGATGGATATCATGCTAGACCCTAAACAGAAAACCCTCAAAAGAGGAGGAAATCAAGCGCAGAGCAAGCTCAACTTTCAAAAACCAAATGATCCCTATTATCCTAGAAAGAAGAGTATACAACCAATGCATTCTCCCGATAGTCACTTATGGAGCTGAAACATGGAACCTAAACAAGAGACCTGCAAACTGAGAAGCATGCAACTTGCGCATGAGAGAATCATGCTCAGCCTCACATGGAGAGATCATAAGACAGCACAGTATATCAGGAAAAAGACGAGTGTCTGACATCATAGAAACTATTAAAAAACTCAAATGGCAATTGGAAGGTCATGTTGCAAGAATGAAAGACAACCGATGGACATCACAGCTCAGAACATGGATCCCCAGAGATCACATGAGAAACTGAGGCCGACAGAACACAAGATGGAGAGCTGAACTGGACAAATTCAGGAAATACTGGCTCTGCAACGCCGATGATAGAGAACTGAGGCAAATCCTGGGGAAGGTCTATGTCCAACAACGGACGTTAAAAGACTGATGATGATCATCATCATGAATATTCATTCATTTTATAAGACTATCCAAAGATTCATTTGAAGAGCTATCTGAAACTATGAGAAAAAAGACTCGATCAAAAAACAGAAACAAAAAAGTATTGTAATCTGTAGCAAATTACAACTGCTGTTGCCACGAATGAAATCAACGTGGACAATTGCCTGCCTGAGTAAAAAAAACTTTCTTGTTACCGTGAAATTATATAAAGTAATGCAAACTTGGCTTTTATGAAATGTACAGTAGGGAGGTAGATTTCCTACGTAGATTACACGCTGCGACGGTAACGTATTTAGAAATTATTTTCAAAGAAATCTGAAATCACGTGCGAAAAACCTACATTTTGTGACCGATGTCCCCTTTTCCTTGGAAGGTCGGATCAAGGCCAGCAGTAAAAACAACCTTAAGCTGCTTATCGATGTGGTACACTTAGTTCTATGTGCACTTTGAAGTTTGTCATATAGAAAGGCCAAGACAAAAGCCAGTTTAATCTAGCGGACTTTTCTTTATTTATTTATTTCAGAAATCGTCAACCAGAACTGCCATCGGACCGTCAACATTGATTTCTTCTCTTGTGAGCCCAGTTTTGACGACAATTAGATGTTTTTCAACCAGAACTGCCATCGGACCGTCAACATTGATTTCTTCTCTTGTGAGTCCAGTTTTGACGACAATTAGATGTTTTTCAATCTTTCGTAATACGCAGAACTAGAGAGAGTTGACAACTACATCTAGCTAGGACAGCGAGTGTCCATGAAATCTTCAAAAGGAGAAGAAATCAAGAATCACTTTAGGATGGCAAGCCTTCAGCAGCGGAAGCTCGATCTTAAAGAACAAAATGAATCATGTGAGTACTAAAATGGAGAGTATACAACCAATGCATTCTCCCGATAGTCACTTATGGAGCTGAAACATAGAACCTAAACAAGGGATAGGCCTACAAACTGAGAAGCATGCAACGTGCACATGAGAGAATCATGCTCAGCCTCACATGGAGAGATCACAAGACAGCGCAGTATATAAGGAAGAAAACAAGTGTCTGTGACATCATAGAAACTATTAAAAAACTCAAATGGCAATGGGCCGGCCATGTTGCAAGAATGGCAAACAAAAGATAGACATCAGGACTCACAACATGAATCCCCGGAGTAGACAAGTTCAGATAATATTGGCTCCGCGAAAGCCTTGATAGAGAGATCTGGTAAATCCCGATCAAGGTCTTTGTCCAACAATGGGCGATAAAAGACTGAGATGATGTTTAATGTCCTGTGTTGCCCACTATTTTCTCAATCTTTGGAATTCGAGAGTGATTTCAAGAATAAAAACATTGAACAATCACATCTAAGTTGGCAACAATGCTTAAGTTTTTAAGTTGGTCAGGCTGACTGGCTGCTTATCTACACGTGTATGTAACGTACAGGTTGCATCAATGGAGCTTGAGGGCTGCAAAATATTTACCACGTATTATGTCAAGAATTTATTTTTGTTCTTTGAAAACTCATTTGGGGGTATTTTATGTCTGGGGTTGAATTTGTAAAATAAGATGATGTTAAATTGGTCCTTCAGTTTTGTGACCAGCAGAGTTCACGCTTGTTTTTTGTTTTTTGTTTTTGAAAATTCATGCTTTTTTAATGATCACCGCCTAACAAAAGTAAGAGAAGTATTTATTTCATTGACCATGTCTTTTTCAATTTTTTTCAACTGATCACCTCCTCTCAGTATTCTACCACAAGAAATTTGTCATGAAGCGGTTTTAATATTGAGTGGATAACCAGACCTGTCTTTTTATTTTCTAACTCGTATTTGTTGGACTTGTCCAGCTCCAGTGCATTTCGGAAAAGAATTCTCAAGAATATAGTTTTCTTTCAATGGCTTTCAAGACAAACACATCTGGCGCCGTATTTTAGTGTCTTTTTCTACACACACACACACGCACACAAACACACACACACACACACATACACACACGCACATATATATATATATATATATATATATATATATATATATATATATATATGTATATATATATATGTATGTATATATATATATATATATATATATATATATATATATATATATATATATATATATATATATATATATATATATATATGTACAAACACAAACACACACTTTTTTCCACGCCCACATCCATTTTTTCGTCTGCTTAACTTGCTTTTAAGGGTTTTTTTTTGGGGGGGGGTCATATACAAACCCTTTTGTAGATATATATCAAAACATCGGGGTTTTTATTTTTAATTGTATATATTTATCATATTTTAGTCTTCCCTCCACAAAAATTGTAAATATGGGATTAGATAGGATTATCATAGAGAAAAACTGGTATTGTGGTGAGCGTAGTACCGAAGTAATCAGAAAAAATTGGTTGTTTCGGTGAATGAAATATTGAAGTGAGATTGGGTCAGCAAATGAGACTAGCCAAGATAGAGATAGGAAAGAGAAGACCAATCCGATATCCAAATCCCCGCATCATGACCTTGTGTGACTTTTTTCTAAGTTTCGAGAATAAATGATACATACCTTTTTCTGGCCTTTCCAGCAAGTATTAAATGTAATATCTGGCGTCGGTACTGACATTTGCCTGCCAAATGGGTCAGAGATTGCGTATTGGTGAGCATCAAAACCCGAGTGCACCGGTACAATGCATCAGTCAATGAGGTTACACTGAGGCTGCGCATTGCTACGCGCATTGGGAGCCTTTGAACTCGTCCTTGGTCTCTGCCACTCTTACGCGGCCCAGCTGCAGGGGATATGGTACCCTGAGGAAGCACTGTCTCATTGCACTGAAAGGTACAGGTCGGGTTTGTCCTAACGCTTTCGTGACTGCGGTTGCTTTAGTCACCACCGTTGCTTAGACAACTAAAGTCGCGTCGGCTGGAGCCATTTCAGATGGGTGTCTCCTATTTTCTCCACGTAAAGCCCTGACCTTGAGTTGCATTTTGCTCTGGTGGGAGAGTGAATAAAGTGAACACACACACACACACACACATACACATACAAACATATATTAGCATGGCTAAATCATCCCCGTAAAAAATCAAAAGTGCCAAAGATATGCATTGATCTCTCTCTCTTTCTTTCTCTCTCTCTCTCTCTCTCTCTCTCTCTATATATATATATATATATATATATATATATACATATATATATAAGTATGTATGTATATATATGTATATATATAATCAAGTATTGGCATGGATTATACTCAATCCGACGATATGAGATTTGAAATAGCAATATTGAGAGAATCTTTTAGAATGAATATTTTATTCTAACGTTCCGTTCATATCAGAACTTTTTCAAGCAAATGATGAGGGAACAGGGTAAAGGGTGTCTATATTGTGAATTGTGGCAAGGTAAAGACTAATTGGAGGATGTTTGTTTAGTATGTTCATCTATCTTTTTTTAATTGACATTCCAAATATCATATACATTTATATATTCATGTAAGATTTTCATATTGTAATGCTGAACAAGGACCACGTCATTTATATTCATAGTCCCAAAGTATCGACAAACGTATGTCATGCAAGCCACTTTTAATCTGATCTGGATTATTCCAAGGTGTTGTCTTATGTCTGTCTGTCATATCTGTCATATATTTTCAAGTTCTCGCTACATGTAATTTGGTTTTAGTTTTATTTGTATTTCTAGTTTTATGCTTTATATTGGGGCTCGTCAGCTGTTTAAACATAGCCCTGTTTCTGGAACATTAAAGAACAGGACAGGTTTCTTACTACGGCACAGCATCTCCTGTCATTTTCATAAATATATATCTGGCGATATAACACATCAACTTCTATCTTGGATAACATGGCATTGAGCACAACAAAATAATTATGTCTGTTCAATGCTGTGAAGTCATAATTGAGTCTAACACGTTGTCGTCGCTGTATATTTATTGCTTTGAATAAAACTGTGGAAAGAACACACTTGTGCATCAGAGGCAATATATAAGATGACACCCACGCGCGTCGTATGTTAGAGAAAGTGTTAAGCCCAAGAATCAGACCCATCCAAAAAGTTCTGAAATAAATGTATGAAAAGAGTATATTTTCAAAACCTTGCTTGAGTAAGTTAATAGGAGTTTTCAGCGAATCCATTAGGCTGAATGAACAGCTATACCCACGGATTTTCAGATTGCTAAATGTAAAATATACCAAGAATTCAACACAAACTTTGTGGCAGTCCTGGTTGTTTCCAAAAACTTTCGTGATAAGGAAAATGTTAGAATAAATTTTAGAGAGATAGGAATGTATTTTTGGAAGTTCTGTGCGTAGTAGGGGAATAACAAAAAGATTCGTTATTCGTGAAAGATATTCTCTTTGTATCTTCACGTCAGTAGATAATAATGACTAACACATTCTTGAAAAGTACATCTCATCTTTCATTCATAATGTAATAAGTTAACTTTATATAAACACTTACGGATCTCTGTTTCAACTAGAAGAAATGTTCTCAACTGACATGTTGATAAAGGACAAAACTGCTTCTAATTTTAATTCAAATATCTATGAACACTGATTGAATGAAAGCTCTGTTGATTTTTTTTATTGTGGTAATTTCATTATATATATTTGTATGTGTTTGTGTGTATTTGTGAGTGTGATGAAAATGGATGTAAATGATCCAACAAAATGTTTATAAATTGTGCTGTATTATATAGAAACTTATTTGGAATGATATCCTTTTATGGCACGGTTAACAAATCATTAGCCTAGACAATGTAAATGGAATAAACAATTAGAGAAAATGGGGCTGCTGCAGGAATCGAACCTGCGACCGATACAGTAGCTGCTCCAACGTAGCAATGCTCTTTACCATTGAGCTAAATGGGCGCAGGTTCGATTCCTGCTGCAGCCTAATTTTCTTTAATTGCTTTTTCTTCGATTTACGTTGTCTATGCTAAGTGATATATTAACCGTGTAATGACGTGAGATCATCTCTAATAAGGGTTTCTATATAATATGACGTGATATATTTATATTCAGAGATTCGATTTTTAAAATTGTTTATTCTATTCACGTTGTCTGAATTGAGCAATATATTAACTGTGTAATGACGGGAGATCCTTTCAAATAAGTTTCTCTATCATATAACGCAATTTATAATTCATTCTGTTGAACAAAATTTGTCCATTTCCTAATGCATAACTGTTGTGTTGAAAGAGACGAATAGAATTAGAATAAATGAGATGTGAATTTGAAGTGAAAACAGTTATTTTGGCCTTTGCATTACTGTTAGCTGTTCAGCTTAACGGTAAGAGCAACACACACACACACACATGCATATATATATATATATATATATATATATATATATATATATGTTGCTCTTCCCATTAAGCTGAACAGTATATATACTTTCTGGTGAATGGGGAATCGTGTATAAGTAAATATATCGCTTAAATTCAGCCTTACTGGCCGTCCAGTTCTACGAAGGTAAAATGCCTGTCTCCAGGGTCTGAATCGAAGGTTTCGATCCTACCTTGTTGTACTGGATGGATAATCTTTAGCCACACAGAAAAATTGGAATATAACGAAATAGCTGAATTATTATATATATAGACATAAAACTTTATTCATCCCTGTGTATATACTCTTTTTGTGTATAAGAATTATCGATGAGTGTAGATACTAATTTTTGATCCAATGCAAAGGGCACATTTACTCTGATCTTATGCAGAAGTCCTGATTCATACGCATCCCACCATTTTTGACCGGATCTCTGCTAGTATTATATATATATATATATATATATATATATATATATATATATATATATATATATATATATATATATATATATACACACACACACACATATATATATATATATATATATGTGTGTGTGTGTGTATATATATATATATATATATATATATATATATATATATATCAGGCTAGCAGTATAGCATAATATAATACTATATTAATAATAATAAGCAACTTCCGATGTGTGATGGGTTTATTTCATAAAGTGCTCGATACATTCAACTTTATACTGTGGAAGTTCAGTTGTTTTAGAGAAGAGCTTGAAATAAATAGTCGAATGTGGATTCGCAGCACAAACTAGCTCATGTTTCTGCCCTCTCCGGGCCTCATCAGGCGAATCATGATGAGGCCCGGAGAGGGTAGAAACATTAGCTAGTTCGTGTTGCGAATCCACGTATATATATATATATATATGATCCTGTTGGCATGTCAAAAGCAAATTCGTACGAGAAAAATTGATTAAATTCGTTTCGGAATATTAACCAACGCTCGTCCGCTCGGATCAATCAGCGAAAAACTTGGTTTCTTGGAGATTAAATCGGTTCCTTCCCTGGATCCCTGATGAATTGGGCCCTAAACTGCTTTTTCCGGATGGTTGAATTGACAAAACACTCTGCATTCCAGGTTGCATCCCTTTGCTCCTGCTTGCCGCCCCTGTCCATTGTCCCCCCCAGCTGGTGCCCCCTATCTCGTGGCAGGTCGTCCCTGCCTTTCCAACAACAAAGAAAAAAGAAAAGGTTGAGAATTATCTGATATCATCACAATGGGACTGGCATGACTCGTTCCGCTTCTTCCCCGGATTTTTCTGCTTGGAAAAATTTCTCTCCAATGAGTCAAATCCGAATAAGAAATAAAATAAACAATAAACAATCAACAACCCCCAATAGAATATGTTTATTTATTTACTTTTTTTAAGGAATTCAAATTAATTTTGCCCGGTCGTACGATGAGCAATAGATCTTTGAGGGTATATCTAGCTTGTTATCAGTTATTAGAAAATGCCGGTCGCTTTGATAACTGTATACCCTTGCAGTCATGCCTGCCGGTCATGCCTGCCGGTCATGCCTGCCGGTGTGCCCCAGCAGATCGCCACATCTAACCTCGCCCCTGCAGGTCCACCCTAGCCTTTCCACCGTCAATAAAGAAGACAAAGGATTAACAGCTACCGTCACAATGGAATCAAAGTGACTCGGTCCGCTTCTTCCTCGGTCCACTCGTTCCTCGGATTATTCTGCGTACATGGGTCTATTCCTTCTAATGAGTCACACGAACAAGGAAAAATGAAAAAAAAAGGACACCGAAAAAAAGGCTTTCTACTAACAGCTATAGAATGCTGGTCAGTGAAGTTGTAACAAAAAGCAACTGAAATTAAGACGAATAGAAAAAAGAGCAAAAAATTTAATTACAGATGATGATTCTTTATCTTATGATAATAAAATTCAAGAACCGTCCGGTGAGTCAATAAATAGAAACCGGCAAATGACCAATAGCTTTGGGCAGCATGTCATGTTAGGGTGATCAATTAAAAAAATCAAAAAGGTGATCGTTGAATAAATTACTTCCCTTGCCTTTTGTTGAGACGGTGCACTAAATAGTTCAAAGTGAAAAAAGAATCGAACAAAAAGGCGCAGATGATGCTGAACAGATTCTAAGGGACCAATTCAGCATAAACTTTCATTGTAAATTGACCCCCCCCCCAACAGAAGTGAATCTTTGAATTTTCAACTCTTTAGCTCTGTTGGTGGGACCTATATGCGTGACATATACATAAATAGCCTGCTAGACTCACCAGAAAACCGAAGAAATCTGTTTAATTTTGGCAACAATTATGGTTGACAATTTTCAATAATAGTCTTATCAAAGATCGTCGGGTGTTCCTCAGATCATTCTGATATGTAAAATTCGCACGCGTCCTCACTGTGATTTGAACTCAAGACCAACTAATGGACAAAAGGCTGTCTTACTGACTGAGCTAAATAGACAAGTTATAGATACTTTTTTTCGGGCTTATTTCA
>OY735236.1:40109065-40176565 GCA_963457665.1 Thysanoteuthis rhombus | reverse complement strand
GCAGGTACGGCTACGTCTATTATTTGGCAGGTTTTCAGCTTCTTGTCTACGATTACTAGGTCCAGTCTTCTCGCTTGGATGAAGTGGTCCGTTTGGATGCTGTTACCACTTCTCTGCGTGGTCATTATTATTATTATTATTATTATTATTATTATTATTATTATTATTATTATTATTATTATCATTAACACCAGTTTCCTGGTGATGATCACTGGAGACTAAGTGACAGCAAGTATCCTCCAGCCCTCTTCTTCGTTCTCTCACAGTACACAGCAGTGCTGATGATTACAGTTTGACACCAGTTGCCTGGTGGTTATCGTTGAGGGCCGAATGATTGTAAATCTCCTCAGGTCACCAGCCTTACTCTCTTACCGTCCTCACCTATCACAGCAGTGCTGTGGTTCGTACTACCATACCATTTTATTGGTTGTCCAGCCATCGCAAACAGCTGGTAGTTGTATATTTCATATTTTCCAGTACTCTCCTCTTTATTCGTGCGGTCCCCATTAGTGCCACGGTTTGTATAGTCTCAATCCTTCCTCTTATCCCCCGTTCCTCCAATCTTGTTTCCAGTGTCTTTGGTACTGTTCCGGGTGCACCTACGATAACTGGTACCACCCAAACTTCCAGTGTTCTACACTTTCTTCGGTTCCTTTGCTAGATCCTGGTATTTCCCTAGCATTTCACTCTCTTTCGTATTTATTCTGTGATTTGCAGTACGGCCAAGACTGTCATTTTGTAGGTTCTCCTCCTCTCGTCCACGATTACCAGTCTGGTCCTCTTGCTTGGATAGGATGGTGCTGTGTATCTTTCTACTGATACTACCCATGTGTTCATTCCTTTTATCAGATTCCTGCTATTTAGTTTGGTCTGTGGTATTGTTCTTATCCTCCAAAGGTATTTTTTTCATTTTCTCTCTCATTTCTTCCCGTTTTATCAACTCATAGGTATTTATATCGATCCTTTGTGGTCAATGCACTGGTTTTGTTGTTGTCTAGTATTGTTGTTGTTGTTGTTGTTGGCTTTGATTTCACTTTATGTAAGTCCCTTGCCAGATCTCAACCAGAGACCTAATGCGGGCAACCTTGTAAGTTATAATACAAGTGATATGTTCTAGGTATAGTACATATATTCACATCGGCAATAATTTTCCAAAAACGTTTTTCAGTGAAGGTAAGAGTTATTTCCCTTATCACCATCATCATCAGCAGCAGCAATGTTCTTTACAATCTTTTGTCGAATTCGTTAGCAACAACTCTGGGACAAAGAACTTTGAAGTGACGTACTTTCCCCTCTCCAAAGTCTTACTTTGTGCATTACAGTCACATTGGTATGTAAGAGATGATAATGCTCTTTTCAATATTCCGATAGTGCCTGTAAGCACTATCTTTTAGATTCCACGAAGAAATGAGAGAACCTATGAGAGAAAAATGGCGGTAAATGATGTTTAGAATGGCACTTTTTTTCTCTTGATAAATTCGAGACTGCCGGTGTGTGAAAAAAAAAACTAACAAACCCAACCCCCAAAAATATTTATTAATCAAGAATATAAAAAAATAAGAGACATTCTATAATCATTCCTTCGAACAAATTGATTTTTTAATTGTTTTGCCTTGCTTATTTATTTTTATTTCACACTCATAATTGCAATTGGGACCACCGTGGCTAAGATGTGCCAAAAGTTGTTAATAAAATCTTATGAAATATGTACTTAATCATCTTGAATAAATTTGTGATGGACAGGGTGTAGAAAAAAGAACGAATTTTAGAAGGTCACTGAGTGAGGAAAAAACAAGAAAAAGCCTGAATATTCATGAATAAAAAATTACAGAAAATAAGAAAATGATTGGGAAATTGTTTTGATGGGCATTTTTCCTCCCTTGATGAATTTCCGATGGGCATAATTTCCTGAGAGGCACTTTTCCAGGGTCCAATCTCTTGATGCACATATTTCCTAATGGACACTTTGATGCAACTCATTAATCACCATTACCCCCCCCCCCCCATTGCCCCCTACAAACCAGTTTAAACACACTTGCTGGTTTTAAGTTATTCATGTGTTAAGAGAATTATATATATATATATATATATATATATATATATATATATAGTGTATATATATATATAGTGTGTATATATATATATATATATATATATATATATATATATATATATAGTATATATATATATATATATATATATATATATATATATATATATATATATATATGTATTTGAAACTCTAGGTATATATAGATAGGGATTGGAAACTCTGAATTTTGCAAACTCGCTCTCATCAATGAAATTGCTTTTTTCCTTTGATTTTTTTTTCAGTGGAGAGTTCGATTCACAATATGAGTTTACACAAAATTTATGTGATACTAATGTGTGGCAATGGTTTGAAATTTCACTCAGCATCCTGGTTTTTCTTCTTCTTCTTCTTTTTCTTTTTCTTCTTCTTCTTCTTCTTCTTCTTCTTCTTCTTTTTGTTTTTTCTTCTTCTTCTTCTTCTTCTTTTTATTATACGTAGGCAGGAAGAGGAAAACCTGCCAAATAATAGACGTGGCTGTGCCTGCAGACCATACAGTAAAGTCGGAAGGAGAGCGAAAAACTGGAAAAATACCAAGATCTAGCAAGAGAACTGAAGACGTGGAATATGAAAGTCAGGGTAGTGCCAGTCATAGTAGGTGCACTGGGAACTGTCCCAAAGACACTGAGGGAGGGACTGGAGGAGCTCGGGATAAAAGGAAGGATTGAGACTGTACAGACCACAGTACTGCTAGGAACTGCACGGATACTGAGGAAAGTGCTAGAAATATGAGGACTGCAACATTAAATCTTAGCAGTGGCCTAACAGATGAAGGAAAATGAAAGCGGAAATGTGAACCACAGCACTGGTATGACAGGCGAGAGAGAGAAGAGACATTGGCTGAAGACCTGAGGAGACTTATTTCACTAAGCCTTCAGCAAAGATCACTGGATAACAGGTGTGAAACTGTAGACCACAGTGTTACTGTGGTCTATGAAAATGGGGAGAGGAAAGCTGGAGACTTGAGGGGACTTGCTGTCACTCAACCTCCCGCGGTAACCACCAGGCAACTGGTGTGAGATTGGAAATACCAACAACAACAACAACAACAACAACAACAACAACAACAACAATAATAATAATAATAATAATAATAATAATAATAATAATAATAATAATAACAATAATAATAATAATAATAATAATAATAATAATAATAATAATAATAATAATAATGTTTCATCTAATAAAACAAAAATCCTTTAGCATCTCAACCTAAATAGTATCTACTGGGCCAAGCATTTTTGTATATATTGGATGGCATTCAAAAGACGCATTGGGAAAGTGTTTCTGTGCGACGCTACAGTGAGCAATTGGCTTGTTTAACCATGCATGAGAACAGATACGAACGATCACTGGTCCAGAAAGTTGACTATCGATCTTACTGCATGACGATACTCGTCCTAATTTCGCAAACGTGAGACAGAAAAATGGTTAAGCTGCTAGGTTGGGAAGTTCTACATGTAGTTTATTTTCCTGGCCTGTCATTTACAGACTATCACTTGTTTTGTCCCATGAGAACCTTTCCGTTCCAGGTCAGGGGTTCCAACAAGTTCAAGATATTGAAGAATTCCCTGAAGAAGGGCTCAAATCAAAATCGGAATCGATCTTTCATGATTTATGATACCTTTTAATCAGAGCTGAGATGGTGAGACGAAAAGGCAAAGGTAAATACTTTTATGGCTGAATAACGATGATATGAATTTTTACGAATAAACAATTTAGGGAACTCTATACCAAATTTGTAATTTTTAGCCGAAAAATTTTAGAATATTTCTGATCTATTCAATTGAACATTAGGACAAATGGATTGTCAATGGTCAGGAATTCATGCAAATGTTACCGAGAAGATTGAACAATTATGAATTCTGTCCTTTCTTGACAATGGAACGTCACCCGCCGGGCACATGCTTTAGGGAAGCGTATGGAGATCCTGAGATGCCTAATCGTTCGAATTCCCCTCTCAGCCTCGCTAATGTAGTCCACAGGGAGAACGAAGATCAATATCTTGGCTATTATAACGTAAATGCAATGCCAACGTTTTTACTATAGAAATGCATTGACTATCAAGTAGTATTGTCAATGGCCAGGAATCAATGCAAGCATTCCTAACGGAATAGAACTATTATATGCAAGACAGTTTTCTAGTTTTTCTTCTCTTTAACTGACTTTGAACTTGACCTATGTTAACCCCTAAATTACAACTTATCTATCTCTACATGATAAGCAACAGCACTCCCCAGCTTCCTATCGAATTGTTAAGTGTGTCTGATGTGCAAAAGTTTTCCTCACAGATTGTGTTCGGTGTTTGTTTCGTTCAGTCGAAGAATACTTTTTCGTTCAGACTACAATGTTCCCGACAAATCCATACGAAAGCTAATAATAACGCAGCCTCATACAAAATTATATTCATGAGCAATTTGTATTCATGAATTCCTCTGAACTAATATCCTGATCTTTTTCTCTCTCTCCTTCTTGCTCCAACTGGTTTGTTTGGTCTTTTTAATAATCACATCTTTCTCACGAATGACCAAAGATCAAAGTTGAACTGACCACACAAGTCCGCTATATCTTGTCCATATATTTTGGCCAATTGTCTGCACTTTATCCCAGCTGGACTGTTAACTCGAAATGGAGAAATATGAGATAATTTTTTTTAAATTAAGGAACTAAAAGACCCCTTCCGTCGTAGGTCAGTCTATAATATGTAATATTCTCTAATGATATACTATATGTTTATATAAGTATCTATTAGAAAACTGTGAAGGAAAACTGTTATCATAGGTTTCTTCAGCTTTCAAGTGGCTCTATCAAGCTAACTGGCTATGTATGTGTGTATCATGTTCACAGCCCCGATGGAGCTAGAGGGTTGAAATTTTCAATATTCATAAGTTATTATGTTTAGATTTTTTTTTGTTGAAAATTCCTCCTCTAAATAAGATTTTAGTGGGGATTCAATTTACAGTATTCGTTTATGCTTAATTGGCCCCTTTTGCACCCAACTGAGTTCACGCTTATTTTTTTTAAATCTTACTTTTTTTAGTGATACAAACGAGTGAAAAAAGTACCTCATTCATCGATTGCCCCTTTTCCCATTTTTAATTAATCACTCCCAACTCAGCATGCTGCCAAAAGATGCTGATCACTCTACAGTTTCTTTTAAATGACTTACTAGACATGACTATTTGTCTATCTCTGTCTGTTCATATTCAACTATCTACTGTGCCGCCAATTAATGAGTAGACCCAACGACTTTTTCTATAGAAAGTTAATTTTCTTCTAAAACAAAAAATAACAGGATTTTATTATTTATAGAGGAACATTACACAATCAAAGGGGATATTGGCAAGCATTATTTACTACCAAACTCTACAGCATCTGTTACCAAAAAAATGAATATGATGTTGCAGTCCAAAAATGAGTACACTCTGACGGAAATTATCATCATCATCATCATCATCATCATCATCATCATCATCATCATCAGTCTTTTATCGTCTGTCGTTAGATATAGACCTCCCCCAGAATTTGCCACGCCTATGTTGTTGGAAAAAGACCTTCTCGGGGATTCGCCAGATCTCTCTGTCGTGGGCGTCGCAAAGCCAATATTTTTTCTGAACCTGTCTTGTTTGCCTCGCCAACACATGAGGTGATGATTTCTATGATGTCTCAATATCTGTTTTTTTCCCTTAAAATACTGTGCTGTCTTTTGGACATTCCCTGTGAGATTGAGCATGACCCTCTCTTGTGCACGTTGCATGGTTCTCGGTTTGCGGGTCTGTCTCTTGTTTAGGCTCCATATTCTAGCTCCATAGGTAACTATTGAGTGGATGCATGGGTTGTATACTCTTTTTTTTAAGGAGTAATGGAACTTTTGTGTTTTTGAAAGTTGAGCTTCTTATACCGAAACTATGCCATCTTTTTTTGATTTCTTCTACTTTTAAGGATTGTATGGAGATTCATTGCCCCCCCCAAATTTGTCACTAACTCCATATCTATTGGATGCAAGATGAACAAAAGTAAGTTTAAAACTTAATTATAACTGAATATTCTCCAACCTACCCCAAAACCAGCCGTTAGGAGCGAACAAAACGTCAAATCTGGTTAAGGTAATCCTAGGCGTGAAGGCTGTATAAACAAATTAGGAAATATCTTTCCACAACCAGTTTAATGGACGCAGTGTAGGTTTTAAGGAAGAGAAACATAGTTTAATTTTCTGAACTATCAACGTTGAAACTCCCTCCAACCTACTAAAAGTCGACGCTCCATTTTAGTTTGGTGCAACTTTTTAATTTGTGTTTTACAGTAAAATTTTCTTGGTATTTTTAAAATTCATTTGCCTCTTACGACTAAATCTCCCTCGTTTGAAGAACAAAAAAAAAAACCCCAAACCCCAAAATTAGAATGGTCTATATTGAAATTTTTCAGTAACTCCATACTTATTGAAAATATCATTTATCTATTTTCAAATGCGTAAAACGTCTGGGTTCATTCTGGTCGCGTCAGGTTGCGCTAATTGTCTCTCAGAGGCTTTCCCAGTGGGCACAAGATTGTCTCGTAGCTCGCAAAATTAGATCACTTGGCTCCACACAGCAGTGGATGTGAGTAAAATTGAAGACTCAATTAATCGGGCGAGCAGGCAATATAGTAGAATCGAGCCAAAAAGTATAAGAGGAAAAAGAAATATCTAAAAAACTGTCACAGGTTTTCCAGTTTTCAAATCAGTCTGGCTGGCTTGCAATGTATGTATGCGCCTGCACGAATGGAGCAAGAGTGATAACATTTTCAATATCTATTTCATATATTTGTCCCCTCATAGGTTCAATTTGTAAAGTAATTTCATGCTGAATTGGCTCTATAGTCTGGCAGAATTCATATTTGCTTTTTTTTTTCGATGATCACGATTTAACACAGAGGGTAAGAGAAGTAACTTATTCATTGATCGCCCCTTTTTCCAATATCTTAATTGATCACCCCTTCGAACATGGCATGATGCGAATAGATCACGTGGCGATTCCTATTCAGTGACTGATCAGATCTGTTTCTATGTTTATTCCAAATCCTGAAAATAGAACGTTTAATAAGATTATCTAAATATTACCAAAAGTACACGATCACACGAAAATCAACCAGACGTATGGAAAATAAAGAGTGACGTGCTGGGGGTATTTCAGGCTAAATTCAGACTAGCCCGATGGCATGACGGTGGACTATCGGGGCTAAGTATAGACTGGCATGCTGGTGGGCTGGCGTACACAAAACAGATAACTGAGTAGTTATAGTTACTACAACCAAAGCGTGAACTTTAACATTCATAGAGGGCAGTGCTGTGACTTTTCTGGCAAAATTGACAACTTGTAATTTGGGGGTTAAACATTGTTAATTGGGGTTGAAAATCAGCTGAACACCTAGCAAAGTGTTATGCATATAATAGACCAAATCTATCAGTAAAATTTGAACTATTTCGTGACCTCTGAACATCCCTCTCTTGGGGACTTTTAATGCATTTTCCCAGTAAAATTATTTGTGATGCATACACATAATGATGAATTATTATACAAGTAATGCTTGAAATAATTCCTGACCACTGACTATTCCCTACCTCCTGATTGCATTCCTATTGCAAATTCTTTAAAAACGCATCTATATCTATATATAAAAAGCCCTATTCTGTTGATACAGTTGACACCAATTCCTAACCATTGTATTGCATTTTTATCGTGAAATCGCCTGCAATGCATTCACAACTTATAGACAATACTTGCATGATTCCTTGACCACTGACAATTCCTTTCTTCTACGTTATCTACCTTTTTTAAATCCAAATTTCGGGCTATCGTTGAGACATTCTGTAATACTATCAGTGATAGGATTTTACGAGTAAGTCGGATGTTTCCAGATTTTGCAAGCCAGTAGGATTTAACATCGAAACTTGCGGCTGAGTGAAATCTCTTTCATTCCAGAAAGAAGATTGCTACCTGGGAAAAAAAAGGAGGGAATCATCTTGTTATCTGTCAAATACGCTTTCTCCGGGGGGCGCGAGTAAGAAAGATGTTTGTTTAAAGAGCCTTGGCTGCTTATCAATCAATCTATGTTTCTATAATTCTTATCAATAAGCTTTACGAAGGAATTCTTGCAGAACAAGAAAACACTCCAATAGGACACATACTCTTCATATTGAAGAGGTGTGTAGATGGATTCGGAATTAATTACTCTTATGATCCCTATTAATCAAGCCAGAATAGACAGGTTTCCTTGCTACGTACATAAAAAGGGGTTGTGACCAGTTGGCGTCCACTGACTGCTCACTGGGAATAAAATGAAGATGTGTGGCCCCGCCTTTGTATGGATAAGGTGAGAGATCGATCCTAGCAAATTGTAAGATGGACCTAAGGAAATGGAGACGAGTGCAAGGAAGAGATGGGTGTTGGAATTGAACTCCAAATTTAGGAAACCCCTCGGATAGTGGTGGAATATTGATTAATTTGGACCGTTGGTTGAATTATTATGACCCATACTACGTCAATCCCCACTCTGAAGAAAAAAGGCAGTTTTCATAATAGGAGCAAATTTTAGGCCTCGGCAGCACAATGCCTGGTGACCGACGGTTGAAAGCCGTGACGAATTGACTTGCTGAAATGAAAGACTGGCGTTGGAACCCAAAAATAAAAGCTGAGACCACTCCTTCAGAAATTTCTAAAAATCAATCCGAGAGGAAGAGAGAGAGAAAGAGAGAGAGAGAAAGAGAGAGAGAGTGAGAGAGAAAGAGAGAGAGTGAGAGAGAAAGAGAGAGGGAGAGAGAGAGAGAGATTTAGAAGGAAACTGCTGTTACTTTGACCCTCTTGGTTTCAGGTTTGAACGCCAATACGAACTCGTAGTCAACTGTTAACTGATTGACCCTAGAACGCATCACATTGTGTCCGGTTTCGATGGATTAATGGACGACGATATCATCATCATCATCACCAGTCCCTTTACGTCCGTCGTTGGGCAGGCCTTACAGAGCTAGTATTTTCTAAATTTGTCTAGTTCATCTCTCCATCTTGTAATCTGTCGGCCTCGGTTGCGCATGTGATCTTTAGGGATCGATGCTGTGAGTCGCGATATCCATCAGTTGTCGGCCATTCTTGCAACATGGCCAGCCCATTGCCATTTGAGATTTTTAATGGATTCTATGATGTCCCTAACTCCTGTCTTCTTCCGGATGTTGTCTTTTAATCTCTCCATGTGAGGCCCAACATAATTTTTTCATGTGCACATTGCATGCTTCTCAATTTGATGGTCTGTCTCTTGGGTTAGGTTCTATGTTTCAGCTCCATAAGTGACTATTGGAAGGATGCATTGGATGTGCACCCTTCTTTTTAGGATTAACAGGATCTAGTTTTTGAAGGTTGAGCTTGCTCTGCCAAAGGCTTGTCATTCTAGGGTGATTCTCCGCTCGATTTCTTCCCTTGAGGGTCTCATGGAGATGAGCATTTGTTGTAATCTGAACAAGTATTATAGTTCCTATTAGCTGTTCATGATTTTTTCTTACTTATTTCACCTCAACATCTGTTCCCGGAGGCGCTTTAACTAAAGTACCAGTACTTGGTTCTTGATCTTTTACACTACGTGGACAGGGTAATGGCTGGTGTTGAGTGGTCAACGGCAAATGGCCAAGACGAGTGTGATATTTCTGTTAGAAACTGTCCAAATATAATCCTGTCCGTATCCGATGTAATCAACGCTAGAAAAACATGACAAGACAAAAGAAAGTTGCCAACAACTAAGACATGTCCGTGAATCAATACAAAAACGGCAATATCAAATATTAGTGAAAGACACGTGCAATAGTAAAAACACAACTTTATATTCTGTGGATTCCGGTTAACATAGCCGACTCAGGGCCAATGATCATGGACCTAGTAACAGGCTAGCCCAATTAAAAGAATAACTCATTTTTATTTTACACGAACCCTGGAGATTTTTTCAATTCAAGGGAGACAAATTATATCGATTATTTAACTCTTTCTTCTCTACTTTTTTTTCTAAATCACGTATTTAACTTTAGTCACGAACAATATTTTTCGTATTTTTTTGTGGACTCGAGATATATTTTTTGTTATGCCATTAGATTTTATTCTGAAAACTTTTAATTCAGTCACTCAGCTGCTTGGTTCAAATAAACGGCGATTTGGTCATAATGAACGAAGCAAATTAGCGATGGTCAATGGCGTTTGAATCGGTTGTTACATGATTGGTTCTTTTGTGTGACTGTCCCTAATAACCGTTGGTCCTTTTAAGCGGATTCCACTGTATTAGGTTGCTACGAATGAAATGTGTTTTTTTTACATCGCAGACAATTGTGCAAATGGTGAAGGAATTACTGGTATGATTGCAGTTTCATGTTGATTAAATTTGAATAAAGATATAATTTATTATCATTAAAGGTTTTTTAGTCTTTGGCATCAATGGAATTAACTTGCAGATTGAACTTATTTCCAAGTATGATCTTAATTTTTTTCATTATGCTTCTCCAGCTCCTCGTAACGACATCGGAACATTTGAAGGGACCACTACCACTGTGCAAACAGTTAAACATGGGTTCAATAAGTTTAGGTCTTGAAATATGGATACCATTGATGGATCTTGCCAAACGCCGAAACCTGTCCCTTAATTATGAACAATTATCGACAGCCGGAGGTCAACAACCAACAAAACGGTTCGAGCTCTTTCTGGAGATATGACTTCAATAGTGACCATATTACGTCATCTCATGGTCATTGGGAAGCTAAAAAGCTGGATAAATGAGCCCCACATGAACTGAATTAAACGTTTCATTTTGATGCAAAAAAACAAACAAACATATATCTGTTAGTGTCTGAGCTTAGAGGGTTGGGAAATGAACTTTTGAAGCAATCTACATATTCAACTGACGTTTCTAAACACCTAAAAGATTTTATTGTGGTGTCATATTATTATCAAAGGATCGTTTGAAAACGGTTATAGCTTTATATGCATCGTATATCGATTAGATATTTACCATTTTATTTTTCAAAGTATTATTCATCATACTACTAAAAAAACGGCATTCAAAGTGTAACAATCTAGTAATTATTGAAAAAAACATCTTTCAAATAATGAATCTTCTGGAAGGTAGTCTCTAACGGCTGATTCCTTCGCTTTACCATCAAGATTTACCCGCTGTGTAAGTATTGCCAGCAAATAAATCGGAGAATTCTCGCACCCGATTGGTCCATTGAAGTCGCCTTTCGATTCAGCCACAAACAGATGTCCGCTGCCAATCAGATTCCCAATTAGTTGCTGAAGTCTCTTTGAAGTCAAATAGATGGAGGCAACGATGCTTTTGTATATATAAATAAATATCTAAGTTAGGGATTGTTCTCGCCGTATATGAAATGGAAATTCTTTGCAAACACTAACGTCCGCTCATTTGATTTGAATATATATTATCTGCACACTTGGATTCAACCCTTATGGCGATGCTTGTGTAATTATTCAGAAAAACAGTATTCACTGAAAATGGATATAGCAGCTATTTTGGTAGATTATGCTTTTCCCTTGGCAAATTGAAAAGTAAAGGAAACAAATTAAATACTACACTAATCAAATTAGAAAATACACCAATCACATCAAAAGTTACGGCAATCAAATTATTAAAAAAAACTTTGTTTTCAAAATACGCGAGAAGACAAGTGAATCGTATCGTGGCATTGATTTTCAAATTGCTTGGCGTATTTTTTAATTTGGTTGGCAAATTTTAGAATCTAGTTTTTCTATCTTTAATTAGCTCGGCGTATTTTTACATCTGGAACCTTTTTTTATTTGATCGTCGTAGTTTTTAATTTGAAAATTTGATCACCATATTATAAAATTTGGTTACTGTATTTTTTATTTGCTTATTTTCCCTCTTAATTTGCTTAGGAAAACGTATAGATTTCTACCATCCGAAATAATCAATTTTGATTTGTTGAATATTGTTTAAAATTCTGAAATTACTTCAGATCATCATTGCACGAGTTATTCCGAATCGTCTTGCTTTTGAATGTCCTTTACAGCCATGTGAAGAGGTGGTCACAAAATAAATTTCAATTTTCTTGCACACATTGTACGTTACGTTAGAAAACCTTAGATTCTTGCTGATTAGGGATTAACAGTAGTACAAGTAAAGCTAAGTTTGAATTCTAGATATACTAAGAGTTTACTTGAAGTACAAGCAGTGGTTTGCAACAATATTAAAGCAGTTTTTTTTAAGTGTCCTGTTCTCAAAGGTCATTTGATTTTAGCAAAAACTTTTTCGAAAGGCTACATCATTATCGCTATTCATTTTTTCGAATTTCGGATCAAAATCTTTCATTTTGCTTATTCTCATCTTTCAGTGTTCCTGCAAATTTTTCAAGGACACTGTATTTCTTTCTGTTTTGAGGGTTTTTTTTTTAACTGAAAAATTTCCATAGATATAAATAGAAAGTGGCTCCATATAGTTAAGGCCATTGAATGCATCCTTTGAGCGAGTAATCATAGAAACAAGTCATTTATTCATTGTTTACCGCCACCAAGATTTCTTTTTCTTCGTCATCAAATGTTGCAAGCCTGAAGGTTTGTGTTTAATGCTATCTATACCTCGAAGCAAACATACGATGAAGCATCAGTCTCTTTGCTTGTTCTTGGTTGAAAAAAAAAGGGCCCAACCGGCTGTGTTAACCTCGTTAAAGCATGTGTGTTGTTCTCAGGAAAACTTTAATGAAATATATTTTAACTTAGGAAGGAGATAATTCAATTTGAACAAAACACATCACTCAAAGATGTTCTTCCTTTCATGCAATTGAAATCACTGGACAATTCCTTACAAAAAGATTTCTGCGTACTTTTTCCTTTTTAGTTTTCGGCGGTTTACGAATCTCATCACCCTATTCCAAACTCTCCTTTGTATAATCTCGGCTTACGTTAACAAAGGCATGACGATCGGGTAGATAACAACAGGCGGACCAATAAGTCCGTAGCTAGACATGTAGTTATTAGCTGGATCTTGATATCAAATGTTTCTCGGTATAATGTAATTGTTTGATCTCTGCGATCAATAATCACCACTTGATTGAGTGCATTAACAAAGAGTGAAAAATATGTATAAAATGAAAGCTTTTCATCATTAGGCGATGAACTCACGAATATATATATATATATATATATATATATATATATATATATATATATATATATATATATACAGAGAGAGAGAGAGAGAGAGAGAGAGAGAGAGAGGAGAAAGAGAGAGAGAAAGAGAGTGAAAATAAAACAAAACAGGAAAAAGTTCTTTATGCAGTATTTCAATACCTATGCATATCATCTGGAGACTCATACCTCCCGGATGTAGCGATAAATAATTTGTATTATATATATATATATATATATATATATATATATATATATATATATATATATATACATGTGTGTGTGTGTGTGTTTGTGTGTGTGTGTGTGTGTGTAATCAGACATCATAAGTCCAATACTGGACCTTTCCCATTTTCTAATTTGCGCTAACTTCTGCAATGTTTTGCCGACAAACTTTTTCTATCTCATTCCTCCATCTTATATCTGGTGTTTATCTACTGCGTTTACTGTCTCATGGGCAACAATCATTTTTGTAACATTCTACGGGGAAATATGAATCACCACCAGCCATATATGCTGATGTTTACTTCATAAAGTAACCAGTTTTGATGGTAAGATTTAGTTACTTTTATTCAAATACTCCCAGTTTTGTTTGGAACTTTAATTTATGATTTGAAAAAACATGGCCATAAAATGAGGGACCAATCTTTTATGAACTTTTATTGTAAATTGTCCAAAAAATATTGGGGTAAATAAAAAAAAAAAAAAAAAAAAACTCTCTTTGAGGGGATGTGCTTGTATGTGTGTTTATGTACACGCAAATTTTGAGTTTCTACCATACACCGTTTGGACTGGGCGAAGTCCATATATATGTATATATATATATATATATATATATATATATATATATATATATATATATATATATATAATTGTATATATTATATTGTATATAAGTGACAATTGGAAGTTGAAGATAAGAACTTAGGAGAAAGTAGGTGTTACATCTCAAAATTTTTCTGATCAAATCTTAATTAATCTTAATGCATTGATTTTGAGACAAAATCACATATATACAATACATTACCCCACTAACATACAAGGAATTGGCTATCACACAACAGCCCTTTAAAAAAATGGTTCTAGCACACAAATACAACCCTTTTCAGAAAGAAGAAGTGTCACCCATCATCAACCAAAAAGATTAAATGATAAACAACACTCCCTTCCCTGTCTCACATATATCAACACCTATCCATTAAATGCTAGACGCTATCTCTCCATTCTATAACAAAAAAAATAAAAATAAAAATGCCATTTTCCTGAGAACTGACCATTCAAGTCCTGACCTCCTCATCTAACTGTCCTTCCTTTTCAAAGACAAGCCAACACCCACAGAGACAGGAAACAAATTCCTTGTGACCCCCAATCTTCACAGACTCTTCTTATTCCAAGCCAAATCTTACTCTCACCCACACAGATACAGACATCTCCCTTCTCGTTCCTTTGAAACAAGCAAACAACACAGAAATATTCCCATTGCTTTCCTCGATCTCAAAAATGTAAACTGCAAAGTTTTCTGTGAACTATTGCTAATTTTTTTCTGATAAAGATATCTGGCACCCGTCGAAAAGCATCAAAACATGCCCATGGAATAATAAAAAGATTTGGAAGTGTAATACCTGCTTGCTCTTCACCTTCTAATTATCTCTTTCACCGACATATACATGCATATTGAACAAACCGGTCCGTTGTGGGTAACGGTGATTAGAAATTGAAAAGAAAAAAGACAGATGTGACTGCAAAGGCGATGCTGAGCAAGCTCCTTCTACGGATGTCTTTCTCATTCACACAAGGTATAATTCTTAAAATAATCAAAACAGAGAACGGAGTATGATGGTGATGCTGAGCATGTCCCCCTAACTAAATTTCAAAGACAAAGTTCAATAATAAAAAAATGAAATAAAGAAGGAAGAGTGAAGATGATGCTGTGCAATACACACACACGAGCAAGAACACGCAGCTTAAAAATACAATGATTTGCATTACAGGTGTGAACGAACAACTTCACAAATCATGGTTCCCCCCACTGTCCGAAGATTGAGTGTTCGTATAAAAAAAAACCTTCCATAATCCGGAATAGCGTAAAGGGAAGAAGTAATTATCAATGACTCATGAGGCAAAGTTTCTTGAGCGTTCCCAGACTGACAAAACTGATGAAAGTGCTATGTTAGGCTGAGTCGTAGGAGTTTATGGTAGTAAGAGCTACAAAAGACTTGGTTGCTTGAAAGAAACAGAGAGGGTGTGCACTATCTCTATAACAGCTGGCCACAAAACGAATGCTGAATGCCCAAGGAAAGAAAAAGAACGGCGTAGAGGAAACCTTCAAAAAACGAGTAATTCTTTTATTGGACCAGACATCGAACCGTAAACCCAAGGTTTTATCCAAGACTCTGGCCGAAGAGCCACTGAGTTATCAATAGATTCATATTGCTGTCATAGTGTTATCTCCATATCGCTCTGTTTTTTGAATCTTTGTGTAAGTAATGAACGTCTTTCTTTACCACGTTCCAATCTCTTCAAATATGGAGACTTAGTTTTCGTTTCGCGTTTCGTCAAGATAAACCAGAGCATGTTTATCTCCATCAACACTAAAGGAGAAAAAAAAGAGAGAAAGAATGAAACCAAGATGTCTGCCAAATAAAGTAGATATAATAGTGTTGCTTTTAACTAATGTTGCAAAAAATTTCAAAATTGAAAATAGGAATAACGTCCATAAAAGCAATTTTGAATCATACCTAGTAGCGTTACTTGATTCTTCCCCACTCCTTACTTTGATTACAATAATAATAATAATAATAATAATAATAATAATAATAATAATAATAATAATAATAATAATAATAATAATAATAATAATAATAATAATAATAATAATAAAGTTTCAAAACCAGGAATCATGTATTATCTGAGTGCAAGATTTTTACCCACAATCCTCCAAATGTATTGCTATCTTCTTTTCACCTTTAAAATGGCAACCATGTTTGAAATTTGGAAAAAAAATGTGAACAGGAATCTTGTATCTTTTTTTTTTTATTTCTTGAACTTTTCAAATTAAATAACAGGAAATACAAATGTTTTCGGCATAATTTTCAAGTTCTGTCAGTAACATTGACGGTAGAATGAAGCGACTGGGGACCATTTCTTTTGAAATGGCGTCGTGTATTTCTAAGAAATTTTGTTGGTTTTGTATTAGGTAAGAAAAATGGAAGTTGGACACCGGATATCACATGAAGAATCTAATTTAATTTTTATCAATTTATATCTGCCCCCCCCTCTCTCTCCTTCTCACTATCTTCAGTTTCTCATTCTTTTTTCTTTCTTTTTCGTTTTCTTTCTCTAAATTTAATCAATTTTATTCATTTATATTCACCCTTTTCTCTCATTCTTTCTTTCATTCTTTCTTTCTTTCTCCCTCCTTTTCTTTCGATCTTTCTTTTTTTTTTCTTCTTTCTTCCTTTGTTTATTCCTCTTCTTTTAATTTTGATAAACATTATTCATTTAAATTCGTGGTTTCCTTTCTTTCTTCCTTTCTTTCTTTCTTTTTAACTCTGTCTTTTTTTCTTTATCGATTTCTTTTTTTTCTTCCTTTCTTTAATTTTCTCTTTCTTTCTTCAATTTATCCTTTATTTGTTTCTTCATTCTTTTCGTGTGTGTTTTCTATCTTCTTCATACCAACCCTTCTTTTATTTGCTTCAATATTTTCTATTTTTCTGTTTTTTCTTCTTAGCTTTTTTTTAACCTTGCTGTCATTTCTCATTCCATTTCTTCTGTTCATTCGTTTTTTCTTCATTTCATTCATCGTTCTTTACTTTTCTTTCTTTTTGTTTGACTTGTTCCTTCTATCCTTCCTATTTTTCTTTCTTTCTTCATTTTTTCCATTTTCTCTCTTGTTGATTTTTCTCTATCTTATGTTGTTTTTCTTTCTTTCTCATTCGTATTTTCACCCCTCTTTCCCTTCCTTCCTTCTTTCCTTCTTTCGTTCCTTCCTTCTTTCCTTCCTTCATCCATTTCTTCCTTCTTTTTTTTCCTTTAGCCATCACTCTACCAGTGCATATTTGAGGAATATACATTTTTTGTAACTCTGTACTCGTGGAAAAAAGTCAGTTCTATAGACAAACAAAAATAATTTTCCTGAAAGCGATTTTTATTTTTATTTTTTCTTTCAGCGTGAGAAAAAAAATAAAATGCATTAAATTTATTTTTTCTGGGAGGAGAGGCCGTGAAAACTTCAGACTTAATACGATTTTCCAAAGGCCCCATTTTGACAAAGAAATTCATTATGGTTCCAGTACGAGAGGCGGAAGAACTCAAATATGCAACCCGTCGTTGTCTTCGTTCAATCTTTTTTTCCACCAATCAAAATTGACGTTTTCATAATAGAGAAGCAGCCGATATCCTAAATCAGTTCTGCGTCGACAGGAAGCAGTTCGGTTCTTTTGTTTTGCGAAAATTACCCTCTGTGGAAAAAATAAAAGATTTTTTTTTCAAATTCATTCGATTGAATTTATTTAATGACTTCAGTTAAGGTCAAAGAAAAATTGGAAGTAATCAACTGAAAACTATTATTATTAGTCGCATTAGTAGTTGCAGTAATGGAGGCGTGTTTGTTATCATTATTTTTTAGTGCTCTTATGGTGATTATACTGATTTTACTGAATACTGTCTATTCCCACTCGTCCCCCCCTTCTCCGTCTTCATTGTTTCATGATATCATTATTCGTACCGTTGAGTTTCCTCACTGACTGGTGTCTCTCTCTCTCTCTCTCTCTCTCTCTCTCTCTCTCTCTCTCTCTCTCTCTCTCTCTCTCTCTCTCTCTCGATATCAAATAACGGCAAATCTCTTCAATGCTCTTGAACTATCCTTAGTATTCAAGCTGAATTCAGTATTGCTGTCGTCTGGATAGTCTTGGCCCTTCCCCGCTTTCCTTGTTTAACTAACTTATTCGCCAGGTTATTCAGGGCTGGGTCCCGACCACTGATATGAGAAACCCCGTCGACTAAAACTGTCAACATGGGTTTCTTTAGTTTTAAAGCTGGACTGACTCGCTGACTGACTGGTGTATGTATCCGTCATGCACCCAACATGCTTAAAAAGAAGCTCATTCATTGATCACCCCTTTTCCTATTTTGTTTGATTACCCTCAACATGACATGCTTCCAAAATACACTGGTCTTGTGACTGTTTGAATTTAGTGACTAATCAGATCTATTATTATTATTATTGTTGTTATCATTATTATCATTATTATTATTATTATTATTATTATTATTATTATTATTATTATTATTATTATTATTATTATAATTATTATTATTATTATTCTATTGTTTAAATTTTTAATTTGCAATCTCACACCAGTTGCCTGGTGATTACTGCTTGAAGTTGAGTGACAGCAAGTCTCCTCAACACTACAGTCCTTCTCTTTTAGTTCTCATAGGCCACAGTAATACTGCAGTTTACAGTTTCACACCGGTTGCCCAGTGGTCATTGCTGATGGCTGAGTGACAATAAGTCTCCTCAGGTTTTAAGCCAACATCTCTTCTCTCTTTCGCCTATCATGCCAGTGCTGTGGTTCACATTTCCGCTTTCATTTCCTCTCCTCTGTTGGGTCACTGTTAACAATTAGTGTTGCGGTCTTTATATTTCTAGCACTTTCCTCATACTATTATTATTATTATTATTATCTTGATGATGATGATGATGATGAAATGTTCCTGTTTGCTTTGATTTCAATTTATGGAAATCACCAGTCGGGTCTCAACCAGAAACCTACGGCTGGCAACCTTGTAATATGTTTCATGACAGCGCTAGAAAAAAAAGAGAGCAAGGCTTTTTCATTACAGGCGACAAAACACTTTTATAAACATAGTTCTACGTACACATAAAATTATATTTGCTTGGTGTAGTGCATCCACATTGATAATTATTGTTATCAATATCATTATTATTATTTGCATTTCCACACCAGTTGCCTGGTGCCCACCGATGGAGATTGAGTGACAGCAAGTCTCCTCAAGTCTCAGTCCTCCTCTTCATACTGTCATAGTTCACAGCAGTGTCACAGATTACAGTCTCAAACTAGTTTCCCGGTGGTCATCGCGGTAAGCAGAGTGACCGTAAGCTTCTTTGGGTCTCCAGCTTTGGTTTCATATCGACCTCACCAATCACAGCAACGCTTTGGTTTGTACCATCTCCGCACTATGCCTTTTTATTGGTTGTTAAGCTGGAAGTCGTGGATCTCATATTTCCGGCACTCTCCTCAGTATTCATGCAGTCCCCAGTAGTGCTGTTGTCTGCGTAGTCACAATCCTTCCTCTTATCCCCAGTTCCGTTTTCAGTGTCTTTGGTACGGTTCCAAGTGCACCTACTATTATAGGTACTACCTTGGCTTTCATGTTCCACACCTTCCTCAGTTTCCTGCCAACGTCCTGGTATTTCCCCCAGTGCTTCACTCTCTTTCATATTTACTCTGTGATCTACAGGCACGGCCTCGTCTATTATTTAGTAGCTTCTCCTTCCCTTGTCCACGATTGCCAGTCTTATCTCCTCGCTTGGTTGGGGCGGTCAGTTTAAATGTCTAAGTCTAAAAGTCATTTGTGGCTTCTATTTCCATGACTGTGAACGGTTAGTGCTGAAACCACTTGTCCGCATGGTTCAATCCCATTAGCTTACTCAGTTCCCAGTGTATCACTGTTGCTACCCTATCATATCTATTTTTATACTATTCCTGGTGTAGTTGACAAAATTCTCTGATTATGTGGTTTACAGTCTCATCTCCTTCTCACCATAGGCGGCATTTGCTGTTTGTTTGTGTTTTGTCGATTTTTGCTTTGATACAGTTTGTCCTGGTGCATTTTTTTGTGGAGGGAGGTTGCCATGATGAATGGTCCTGTTTTCGTCTCCAGGCTCCCTTCGCGTAGCTATGGATTCATGACATTTTGTATTTGTTTTTCGAATTTCCCGTATAGTTTTTTCTGTCTCCATTTTTCTTTCATTGTCTGCTGTGCTGCTCCTTCTTTTGCTATTTTTTGTTGTTTGTTGCACTGCTGCAGATGCTCTTTATAATGTATTCACTATTTGTTTGCACACACTTTTCTAATCCTGTTGCAGCTTTTTGGACGCAGTTTTTTATGCTATGAGACTATAGTTATTATTGCCATGATCATTCATTATTAACATTAATATTATTGGGAGCGGCCTATTACTAATATCACTAATACATCCAATCATTACATGAATTGTTTAATTAGAGACAATTTCATCGTTATTCCTCCAACCTCATTATCGTAATTGATATTATAAATTTGTACATTTGCTATTTTCTTGTCTAATTTAGCGTTGATGAATTATGTTTTCATTTAATTGTTCTGGGCTGCTATTATTACTGGCCCTGTTTACCCTTCAAATGTCCTTTGCGCAACCGCGCACAAAATTTACTTTGAAAACCTCTGCCTACCCCGATCTTTCCAACACCATGTTTGTTTTGGATTTCGTACTCGTGATATCAGTGGAGCAATTACGTTTTTTTTAATTTTCTATCAGATGAAGTGTCATGAATAATTGATCTACTGTAGCCTCTAAAGTTGGCTAATAGTTTTTATCTCTTTTATATATGTGCGTGTATTGATTTATCTGTGTGTTGGTGTGTTGTGGCACTCCTGGTCATACTGTTTTGTCTACAGACTCGAAGGAGAAATTTTTTTGGACCTTTTTAGTGATCTTACTTATTTATTATTAATATCTTGATTATCCAGAATATGGATTTTTTAAGTACTTCATTTCAGATGTTTTTCAGTGGAGAACACCAGTGATGTCATAAACATAATGTTTCCTTTGATGGAATTTTTTTTACTTGAATTCAAATTCTGACGCTGCGGTTGTTCAATCATTAACCGTGGTGGCGAGTTTCTTTCAATTTTTAACTTTTTTTCCTCACTTTTTCTTTTAGTTTTATTGTAATTCAACTCCGAGAGCAAAAGGTAAATAATGTAGATCAGGAATGAGTAAGCGCTCAGTGAAACTTGAATTCACCAATGTCGTCTAATGCTTTGTATTTTGGAAACGCTCTCTTGTACGGATGCACAAAAAAGCAAAATCATTTTAGTGCCCGTAAAAAGCAACAGACAGTCAAAGAGTTTTTCGAGAAGGTGGTATCGATTATAAATTTCACACCCTGGCTCATTTGATGTTACAAACAGCGTACAAATGGAAAGAAATAAGAGAATTAATGAAAGAAAAACAAAATATGGATTGGAAACTCATCTGCTGGTAAAAGTGTCTAATCAAAGTACTGTTCCCCATTGATTCTCCAATTTTTGCTGTTGGAACCGGACCCCCTTCCCTATCTTATACCAAAAAGGCTTGAACTCTCAATTGCATTTTACTAATACTAAAATATTTTTACGTTTATGTGCGTTTGCAACAGAGAGCACACCTACGACACAAGGCACCATACGGCACTGGAATTAAGTCATTTTTTTTCAGCAGGAAAGCCTGATAAATGCACCTGCTGCTTTGCGATCTAAGCTACGAAAACTTTCGACGGCTCGCAGAAGATCGAATCTACCTATGAAACCACTCCCTATCTCGATCCCCCTAAAACAATATTTGTTTCAGTTTCTATGAAAGTAGTATCAATGAAGTACTGTATTTTCCTGCATATAAACCGCACCACAATTTTCGTTGGTGTATTCTCGGAAAAAACAAACAAACAAACAAACAAACCACCCCCAAATTTTCATAGCGCCCCTCCCAGGCAACTGGGTTATTTTAATGCTCGTATTCATATTTTATCAGACCTCACAGTGGTTAGCTTTTTACATTATTCGTATAGCGTAGTAACGTTAGTGAACAACTCATAAAGCGTGCGCATCTGGAGACAGAACTTGAAAACAAAGCACGTCTTAAACGCCACGAAATACCATAATTATCTGTCATTATTTTATTCTTTATTAAACGAAGCATGTATTAGTTCAGACCTGGACTAACCCCTTGCTCTTCTGGTGATGATTTGTCAATCAGTGTTGAAGTGAGTATTAGGGACTTATTCAAGGACAACCCCAAACATGTTTTTTGGCTCATTAAAGTGGGTATCTCGCTTATGGTTTATCAAACTTCTTCGTCCGGCTACCAACAAAGATCTTCACTGTAAACCTGGTACCGGGTGGCTGACGGGTATCCTGTCTTGAATTTTGACCTACGGATCCATTACTATTTTACTCACACGGGTAGGGAAAGGATCAATGCCTTTCCCAAGAGCATTAGTGCGAAAGCGAAAAACATGTGAACACAGCTGGGGTTTGAACTCGGCATACCGAGTCGATTGCAGGAGCCGCTATCCTCAGGTGAAATATCTCAAATTATCATTGATTTTTGACTACTATTTACCTCCATCTTGATTTTTGATGGTTTGTTCATTTATTTATTTATTTATTACAATTCAGATGGTTGTCCTACGCCAGTGAGCTAAGAGCCTGGACTGGAAATAAAGAATGTTGTAACTTGTCATCGCAGTGAATAATTGAACAACCGCAACGTCAAAATTTGAAGCCAGGATTCTCCCGATAGTCACTTATAGAGTGGAAACATGGAACCTAACCAAGAGACAGGCCTGCAAACTTGGAAATATGCAACGTGCACATGAGAGAATCATGCTCAACCTTACATGGAGAGATCACAAGATAGCACAGTATATAAGGAAGAAAACGGGTGTTCATGACATCATAAAAACAGTTAAAAAACTCAAATGGCGATGGGCAGGCCTTGTTGCAAGAATGAAAGACAACTGATGGACATCACGTCTCACAATATGGATCCCCAGAGATCACATACGAAACCAAGGCCGACAGAACACAAGATGGAGATATGAACTTGACAGATTCAGGAAATACTTGCTCTGCGACGCCCATGATAGGGAATTGGGGTGAATCCTGGGGAAGGTCTATTTCCAACGACGGACGTTAAAAGACTGATGGTGATGATGATGATGATGATGATGATGATGATGATGATGATGATGGTGGTGGTGGTGGTGATGAAAAATTCCATCGAAGAATAAATATGGTCAGAATAAATTCCATTTATGACATCACTGGCGTTTACCACTGGATCTAAAATAGGGTACAAAAAACATCTACAAACATCTAGATTCTGGAGAATGTAGATGTTATTATTAAATCCACCACAACCAAGCCCCCCAAAAGTAAAAAAAAGCTTTGTATCAGAATTTAAAAAAAAAAAATTGAATGGGTCTAATGGAGTACTGACGCTGATTTTCATGTCTGTATACAAAAGTGTATGGCCAGGAGCGTCGGAACACACAAACAAAACACGGTAACAAAACACACAAACACATGTATATAGGAAAAAGGATAGAAACCTTTGTCATCTTTGATGGTTACTGTTAAAGGAAAATAGAGGAAGAATCTACTAAACAAATTAAAGATGAAGGAAAAATTATTACGGTAGACCTCCGTTATTAGAACACTCACAGGTGTGTTATAAAGACTTTGCCGTTATAACAGGTAGGTTTTATGATAAGGGTATGAATAATGAGAAATCAAAAAATGTGGAAAAATTACCTCTTATTAACCATTAAGTTTAATATTCCACTCAGTGGTGGAAATTTAGATGTTTTTCCTTTCTGAATTTTTGAGTCCAGTGTTGGTAATATTTAGATTTTTATAAATCATTTTCATGATTTAAAGTGTTGTCAATTAGGATGTTTTTTTTTTTAATTTTGAAAATGAGAGTGACTTTCAAAATGAAGAAACCAAAAGATCACATCTAATATGGCCACCCAGGCACACCGGTGTTACTTCAAGTGGCATAATTTTACAGATTTACTAATTTTACTTTTCATATTAATTCGATAAAATCTTGAGATGATATTGCTACAGACTATTCTCCAACATTGGTCTTGCGATAATAGTTTTCAAAAGTACCTTTCTAACGCGTGTGTGTTTAGATAGCGCAGATAGAACGGGTGCCGTTACTGCAAGTGCCGTTAGAACGATTGCTGTTACAATTGCTGTTCGAATGAGTGCCTTTAGAACGAGTTCCGACAGAACGAGAGCTCACCGTAAAATGATAGCTTTTGTTAGGTTTCGTCTTCAACGTCTTCCTTATTCTCTTAAGATATTCTTCCTTTTTCCCTTTCCTATCATTTCTTCTTGGTTTATTGAATTTGATGCCAACATTTCAAGGTGGTGTTTTTTTTTATACCATTCAATGTTCTAATGGTTTTGACTATTTGTGAGATGAATCTCTTCTTTCTTGCTGTTTTTCTCTTGTGTTTCTCTAACATTGCATGGTTTACGCTTCCAAGTCCTATTCCATTGTCTTCCAGTGAAATTCCCGACTGTTAGCACTAATACTTCCAGTTCAGTTTTATTTTTGGCAAATACAGTGATACCCCGCTTGGCGCTACTCCGTTCAGCGCTGGATCGCTACAGCGCACTCTTTCAAATATGTTTCGTAATAAATCCAGTAAAGTTAAATCTCCGTGATAAATAATGATGAAAGACTGATCCGGTTAGTCACTCAGTAGAAACCTTCATATGACCAACGTCTTTTGTCAGCGAGCCATGTTGGGTACGCTCAATTACGGAATTGGAAAAAGGAGGTGATCAGTAAATAAGTCACTTCTCCGGCCTTTTGAAAGTCAATAGACATTAAAGAAATTCTGAATTTTAAAAAAAGTGTGATGCCAGAAACAAACTAAGTTTACAATGCTAATTGAACCCTCCACTAAAAGCCTCTCTGGGGTAGGGATTTGAAAAAATGGAAAGAGAATTCCAGACAAAATAAAGAGTAAATGTTTACATGGTCAGTCCTCTAGCTCTACTGGTTTTGCATTATTAGTGCGATACTTACGTAGCCAGCTAGCCAGACAACCTCAAAAACTGGAGATACATGTGCTGAGAGTATGGGTAGCAATTTTGGTTGACAATTATCCATAGCTTCATGGACAGTCTCCAAAACAAGTGTATATTGGACATTTTAGTCGGTGAACCCTGTGTCAGAATAAACATATACAGATATACAATAACTTATCGTTCAGCAATACACATCACAAAAAGTAGCTACCAGATGAAATACACAGCTCAAATCCATTTGATTTTTATTAAGACTCAACAATGACATGAATTACGATAATACCTCGCTTAGATTACATAGCGGTATGCTATTTCTATTCTCTAGACCAAGTCGAATGGTTTTTGTTTTTTCACTGTAACAGCAAGAACAAGATCAACAATCCTCACCTACTTTCAACTCTCAACTGATCGTATTTCCAATATCAAAATAAGGAACATATCAAGGGAGATAACCGAAATATTATTCTGAGATCATCATCATCAGTCTTTTAACGTCCATTGTTGGACATAGACCTTCCCAAGGATTTTCCCCATTCGTCTATCATGGGCGTCGCGGAACCAGTACTTTCTGAATTTGTCTAGCTCGTTTCTCCATCTAATACTCTACCAGCTTCGGTTCTGCATGTGCTCTTTAGGGATCCATGTTGTGAGTCACGATGTCCATCAGTTGTCAGTCATTCTTGCAACATGGCCAGCCCACTGCCATTTGAGATTTTAATAGATTCTATGATGTCCCTGACTCTGCTCTTTTCCCGGATGTACTGTGCTGTCTTGAGGTCTTTCCATATGAGGCCCAGCATAATTCCTTCATGTGCACGTTGCATAGTTCTCAATATGCATATATGTCTCTTGGTTAAGTTCCATGTTGAGTTCCATAAGTGACTATTGGGAGGATGCATTGGTTATAGTGAGACATTTATAATTGCTTGCTAGATGTGGTTCATTCAGTGCTGTATCTGCTTCCGGTCCTATTCGTTCGGAAGAGGATTTCAGACTGCAAACAACTTAATCTTTACCTAAATTAAAGATCCATTTAGCACCCGAAGGAGTTTCAACCGCTGTGAATTAATTGTAGACTTTAAACTAAACGTCTCACTGGAGTGTTCAGGAAATAAACAGTGATAATGAAAAAAAGACTTGCCATCACAGTCAATAATTAAACAACCGTAGCGTCAAAATTTGAAATCATGTAAAACGATTCCACCGAAGAATAAATATGGTTAGAATAAATTGTATTCATGATTTTACTGACGTTTGCCATTCGAAAATATCTGGATCATCTGGAAGTTATTTACACTGGAAAGATCTAAAATAGATTTTTAAAAAAACATCTAGAAACATTTAAATTCTGGAGAATCTAAATGTAAATAATAATTCTCATGAAATAAGCCCCCCCCCCAAGCCCAAAATATAAAGGAAGCATTTCTTCCAAAACTGAAAAATTATCCCTGAAAGGATATCGTTGAATCCTGACATCAATTTCCAGGTTTGTACAAAAGACTTTATGGCCAGGAGCTCTTGAACACATAAACTAATTAACCTACCAGAAGAAAGCCCCTACAAAATCCAAAAAGCTTTTTTTTCCGAAAATAAGAACATTTTTAGAAGGGGTTTGAGTCTGGAGTTCTGATGCCGATTTTCAAGTTTGTAGACAAAACAGTATAGCCAGGAGCACTTGAAAACACGAACGAACAAGCACTGGCACTTATATGAATGAAATAAAAAAGATAAAACCTTTTGCCATGTTTGCTAGGTATGGTTGTTCAATATAAGAAATCAAAGTTGTTTTTTTATTCAATGTGTCAATCGCTTGACTCTTTGTTAGATGAATTTTCCCTTTCAATTCCTCTTGATCCTTCGTACATCTTGAACATTGCATGATTTTCGCTTCCAAATTCGATTCCATTGTCTTGAATTAAACTCCTGACTGTTTTAACTAATGCTTTCGAGTCAGTTTTATTTTGGGTAAGATCTGATTGAGTTTCTCCAATGGATTACTAATCCTGTACAAATTTCTCCTACTATCCAAAAGTAGAGTGTTACAAAAGAGAGAGAAAAAAACACCTCTCGTATGTCAAAATAACGTGAAGCTAAGATGTGATTGCCAAAAATTTATACTAGGTGAAGTACCCGTCTACGTCGGGTAACAGATGCTGCGTAATGGAAGAAGAATTGGGTCGTAACCGGTTATGATGTCAGTAAGCGTTTTCCCTTTCTCGTACATTCATAAGAACCTTATCTCTCCCTCGTACGTATAAAAGTTATTTCTATTTTTCGTACATGAAAAGTTCATACATAGAAACATTTTTTCTCCAAGTCTCTCTCTCTCTGGTACATATAAATGTTCTCCCCCTCTGGTACTTATAAACAATTTCTCTCTCTCCGTCATACTTATAAACGCTCTCTCTCTCTCCATCTCTCTGTCTTTGTCTCTCTCTTTCTCTCTCTCTCTCTCTCTCTCTCTCTCTCTCTCTCTCTCTCTCTCTCTCTCTCTCTTTCTCTCTCTCATACGTATGACTAAAAGTATGGTACAGAAATATTTTTTCAGCAGGGTGATTATCTTCACTAATGAATTCTGAATGAAATGCTACCTAATCGTGAATAAGTTTAAATATTTCAAGAGTCAATTCCCATCAGAACCACTGTGATTTTTCACGAAAGAAAAAAAACAAACAGTTTTGGTGGAAATTATGCCCCGAATCGAACATGATTTCAAACTGTAATATAATGTGAAATATGATTTTGTTTGGCACATGTTTGATTCTATCTGTTAAACTAGTTTTGCCATGTTATCAAAAATGGAAGAAGTGATTGATTATTTTACAATTGCACAGTACTTGAAAGACATCAGAAACATTACACTATCCTCTCTTTTCTTTTCTCTGTTCAATAAAAATGAACTTGGATTATTACGAGTTGGCAAAAAAATAAATAAAAAGGGTACTCTATGATTAGAATTTAATAGTTATCTCCCTTGATGAATTTTACGGACAAAAGTATGAATAATCACGATAGCAGATTTCGGTTTGTATTCGTCTTTTTCATTTCTAATTTTTTGCCTTTATATTCATTAGACACTGTCAAGCAAAACTGTCACCAAAAACTGTCAACATGGTTTTTATTTCAATCTTTAAGCTAGTCTGGTTGGTTGGCTATGTAGGTATGTATGTATCATGCGTACATACCGTAACAATAGAGCTAGAGTGCCGAGAATTCATACTTTCAATCATTATATCAAAAAAGAAAATTCTTTTGAATTCATCTGTAAAATAAGATTTTAATGGGATGGTTCAGTTTACAATGTAAATTCTTGCTGAATCGATCACTTGATTTGTACATTCATACTTGCTTTTTGGAAATCCAGGCTTTCTCTTAGTGATCACTGCCCAACAAAGGCAAGATGGTGTAACTCATCCACAGATAATCCTTTTTTCAAATTTTTTAGTTGATCATCACCAACACAATTTGATACCTTAAAACATTGGTCTTGCAGCTTTTTCTATTGAGTGACTAACAACTTTATTTCTTCATTTACATGAATTATCTCCTTGGCCATCTTAATTCATAATATCATCAAAGTAAACACTGAAAAAATGCATAAAATGACGAAGATTTCTCTTCGCCGACGAGTCGAAACAAGTGAAGAGAAATAGTAAAAAAAATACTATCATCCAGTTATTCGGCAAATGATTAGTTTTAGGTCCCATCCAACCGCTGGGGTGAGGGTTTCGGTCAGGTTTAAATCCCCGAGGATAGACCCCAGTCTCACTGAACAAGTTAACACTTTGCTTTGAATTATTTTAGTCCCATACACGACTGACAGGATGGAAGCTCCATTGAGGTCTAAATCCCATAAAAGGAGACCCCAGTCCTGATATGTAAGGCAAGTCTATTACTGTCATATTCCGATACATCAATTCCTACCATTAATGTTGTTTCATTCTTCGTCGTTTCCTTACAACTTTGTTGAGAAGAAAAAAAAAAGATATCATTATAAGCCGTTTTAAGCCAACGGATGGACAGAAGCCTTTCTCATCTCCTTCCACGAAGACCACCAATGCCATGACGTATCGGTAAACCTTTCTATCTTATCCTTCCTTCTCAATCGGGCGTATTTAAATTCCAAAAGTTGTGGCAGGTGTTATGAATACTTCGGGGTCAAGTGCGGATTAACCTTTAAAAAACTTCCCAATGAAATCCTCAAGAAAAAAAGGAAGAAATCAAGCAAAGAATAACCCCAGGTTGGCAAGTTTAACTTTCAAGAACGAGGAACTTCCGCTTGTCCTAAAAAGAAGGGTATATCACCAATGCGTTTTCCTGATAGTCACATATGGAGCTGAAAAATGGAACCTAACCAATACATGACCCTCAAACTGAAAACCATGCAACGTGAACAAGGGAGAATAATGCTCAATCTAACATGGGGAGATCACAAGACAGCAAGGTGTATTAGAGAAAAAACAACAGTCAGAGATATCATAGAATCCATTAGAAAACTCAAAAGGCGATGGGCTGGTCATGTTGAAAGAATGTTAGAAAACAACAGGATATCACGACTCATAGGGTGGATAATCAGAGATCATGTGCGAATAAGCCGACAAAAAATAAGATGACTAGACGAACTAGACATATTCAGAAAGTATTGGCTCCACGACGCCCAAGAAAGGCTTGGTGAATCTTGGGGAAGTCTATGTCCAAATACAGACACTAAAAAACTGCTAGTGCCGCTGTTGCCACAGATAATGATGATGATAATGATGATAAAGGATCAGCATCACTTTTCCTTTGGGGGATACTTGTGTGTGTGTGTGTGTGTGTGTGTACATGTTCAAATGTAATTATTTTCATTAAATTCATTAAATAAAAATCGCTTAAAATATCAATTCTATAATATAAAGCAATATACTAAAAAATAGGATGGAAATCATTCAAAACATTCTTGGTTCAGATGTTCTTTATTATAGGATTAATATATTGAGCAATTTTTATTTTAATCTAATGGAAAAAATTACATTTGAAATTTTCAACAGCAATACTTTTTATCAAAATTATTCGAAAAAAGTAGCATTTTTCATATTATATATATATATACTCTAAAATGGAGCATTTTGGTAGATGGGGAATTCTGTGTATATAGATATATCGCTTAGTTCGGGTCTATATATGACAGGGGTGGAGCATCTGCCTCTGGGTTCAGAGGTAAAGTTTCGATCCTACCTAGCGGAACTGGAAGAGATATCGAGTCTATAGTAGCCACATTTAAGTTGTGAAATACAACGAAACAGCAGGCTATGGATGACACAAATATTAATTATATATATACATATATATATATATATATATATAATTTGGACAGGGGTTGTAACAGGCTAAGGTGAAGTTTTTCCTATGGGTCTAGGTGACTTTGAAGCTTCCATTATTGAGTGTGTCTTAGATGTTGGTGTGAGGATATTAATGGTAGGAGTTGTGTGTATTAGTGTTCTGCGTGGTGAGGGTTGTTCAGTTTAGTATTTAATCCATTAGGGTATAGGGTTTTAAGTTTGTTGATCCACATGTCTTCGTGTTTTTCTAGAACTTTAGTTATGTCAATTGGAGTAGTTTTTTCTATTTTTTCTATGATGGTGAAGCTAGCATCAGTGGCAAAATTGTGGTCAGGTGTGCGAAAGTGTAGTTCTACAGGAAGTGGGCTACGATTATTTTTTGACTTAATCCTATGTCTATAATTGTTGAGTCTAATATTAAATTGCCACTCGGACTTGCCAATGCAAGATTGGTTGCACTAAAGTCTATATATGCAAATACATATGCAAGGTTGATTACACTAGAGTCGAACTCCCTTGCTTCATTAAAATCTAAAAAGTAAACATAACTCACAATAATATTCCTTTATTAGTAGTTCCTGTAATAAAACAAGTGGACGTTTGTTGGAAGAGTGAATTTGTCCTCAGTTTTTGCGTACATTACTTTTATTCAAGCTGTCATGACATCATTAGTTTTTGGTGATATCATTGTCATAAGTGCTATAAACGGAAATAAAGTCAAAACTTAATAGTAGGATTTTGACAGTATTTTTTATGAAATTAATTCGAGAATTCTCAAACGCAAGTTCACACGACCTGACGTCAAAGTATCAGTCTTTCTTTTCTCCCTCGCTCTTTTATTCAGGTCTTCATTCTAAAAGTCTTATATCCCAATATCTACTGAATTAACGATAATAGAGTCAACTCTAGAAGTTTAACTATATTCATATATATATATATATATATTTACACACAGATATATATATATATATATATATATATATTTACATGTATATATATATTTACATATATATATATATATATATATATATATATATATATATATTACGCTTGAGAGGACAAAAAAACACGGCTTGAAGCTGAAGAACCTGTTGATTTACAGCGGTTAAATTGACTGCACATTTTATTTTGAACCTAAACTTATATACTATCTTTCACTTGTTCTCTATCTTTGTCGAAATATCCAATGTGATATCTTGTGTTTATAATTGGTTCGATAACAGTTACCGTTGAAAAAGTTGTGTCGGGTATCAGGCAAATATAGAGGTTCGATGAAAGCAGAGGGTCAATTCTGCTGGAATGAACATTTATTAAGCTGGAGTGATAGGCGTTGTTTGTTTTGAGGGAAAGATATTATGACTGGATTGTAACTGTTGGCTGTCAATATAATGTGTGGGAGAGATGGCAATCAAAGGTATAATTGCACAGAAAGAGAGAAATAGCGAAATGAGAAGAAGATTTAAAAGCAACGACCATTTGAAAATAAAGATAAGATCTCAAAATGGAGGCTTTTATGGAAATGTCATAAGATTTCCGAGAACAAAGACTCCAGTACCTTCTGGTCAATGCATTAGATAATATCAGAATTTGTATATATATATATATATAAATGTATATGTGTGTGTGTGTGCGTGTGTGTGTGTATGTGTGTGTGTATGAGTGTATGTGTATACAAATTTCGTAGAACAAAGAGTTAACTGCCTTCTGGTCAATTCATTAGATAATATCATTGATATATATATATATATATATATATATATATATATATATATATATATATATATATATATATATATATATATATATAAGTGTGTGTGTTTCGGACGTGGAACTACTGATATGATCTTCTTGGCAAGACATTTGCAGGAAAAGTTTGTCGAACAAGTTATACACTTGTATCATTTCCTCGTTGACTTTTCGATAATGAAAACTGAGTTGCGTCGTGGAGGTTTTTAAGGAGGTCCAGCTGCCCTGAAATCTTTATTATTCAACTGCGATCATTTCACTTTGACATGAAGCCCTGGCTTGAAGTTGGTGGAAAACTGTCAGAATCGATAATTGTTTGAAAAGGAGTGAAAGAAGGGAAACTCTGACACCTGCACTGTACTTTGCCATGGTTTTCTTCGTTCGCCTTTGAGGACTGTGATCAAGGCGTCTATATTTGATATCGTACTTTTGACAATGTGTTGAACGTCAAGCGATTTGCATCTTTGCCGAGAGATCTGTTGTATATAGAAGATTGTGATCCGATGGTCCATACTACAGATGACATTTCAGATAGTATTTCCTTGATGGATTCACTAGAGCTTGCACTGCTTAGGGATTCTCTATTAGTCTAGGAATAACAACAGTGTTGCCTGGAACTGCAGTTGGCAAGCTATCCTCCTCCTCCTCCTACTCCTCCTCCCCATCATCATCATCATCATCATCATCATCATCATCATCAGTCTTTTAACGTCCGTCATTGGAAATAGACCTTCCCCAGGATTCACAAATATTCTCTATCGTGGGCGTCGCAGAGCCAGTATTTTCTAAATTTGTCCAGTTGATCTCTCCATCTTGTATTTTGTCGGCCTCGGTTTCTTATATGATTTCTGGAGATTCATGTTGTGAGGCGTGATGTCAATAGGTTGTCTGTCATTCTTGCAACATGGCCTACCCATTGCCATTTAATTTTTTTAATAGATTCTATGATGTATTTGGCTTTCTTTTTCTTCCTTATATACTTTGCTGTCTTGTGATCTCTCCGTGTATGGTTGAGCATGATTCTCTCATTCGTGCAGTGTATACTTTTCGGTTTGTGAGTCTTTGTCTATGTAAGGTTCCATGTTTCAGCTCCATAAGTGACTATCAGAAGGATGCATTGGTTGCATAACCCTCCTTTTAGGATTATTGGGATCATCTTGTTTTTGAAGGTTGAGTTTGCTCTGCCAAAATCTTGCCATCCTAGTGTGATTCTTTGCTTGATTTTTTCTTCTTTTGTGGGTTTCACAGAGATTTTTACAGTAATGTCCTTATTCTCAACATGATTATTGCACATGATTTTTGTTTTACTGAAGTTCATGTGTAGGCTGACTTTTTTGCTTTCTTCGTTTAGTTCATCGAGCATTAGTTGGAGGTAACGTAGGTTCTCTGCGAAAAGGACGATGTTATCAGCAAATCTGAAGTTACTCAGATATTCGCCGACTATTTTGATTCCTCTATTCTCCCATTCCAGGTTTTGGAAGATAATCTCGAGGCAGACTGTGAAGAGTTTTGGTGAGCTGGTATCACATTGTCTAACTTATTTTTGGAGTTAGAAGGGTTCAGAGTCCTTATATAGCCTGAGAAAAGAGTTGCTGTGGGTGTATATGTGTTGCAGTACTTTCATGACCATGGGGATTTCTACGGAGTCAAATGCTTTTTGAAGTCTATAAATGCAACGGTAAGTGGCATTTTATATTCTGCTGCTTTCTCTTTCAGCTGATTTATTGAATGAAGATGGTCCATGGTTGAATAGTTTCTTCTAAATCCAGCCTGCTCGCGTGGTTGGTTCTCATCTAGTGTTTTAGTGATCCGGTTGATGATCATTTTTGTGAAAAGTTTATCGATGGAGTTTAGTAGGCTTATAGGCCTGTAGTTGTTGAGTTCCTTGGGGTTTCTTTTTTTGTGTAGAAGCATTATGATTGCTGTGTCTTTCGGGACTCTACTCGGTTTTAGACATAATTGAATAAAAAAGCTAGTTTTTTGTTTCCGATTTTACCAGCTTTTTTGAGTTGATCGATAGTGATGTTATCTGGTCCAGGAGCTTTTACTTTTTTGTATGTTTGATGGCATCTTCAACCTCCTATGGTGTAACTTCTGGGAAGTCCTTGAATCGATTGTCTGCATCTTGCGTATCTTGGTCATTCCTGCTCGTGTCTTAAATATCTTTGTATGTAGCAAACGTCTTGTAGTGGTGGCCAGGTTAGTGTACTTCAGAAGTACTGATAACAGGCTTTGCACCCTCGACGCTGAAATCTCCCATTGAATTAAAAAAGAAAAAGCCACAATACATATGGAAAGCCAAAACAACGCTTTTGGAGACAGCGTAGCATAAGACATGGAACAAAGAATAGGGTGTACACTGGTTGTATACTGACTCCCTTAGTTAGAGATGCAGTACATAGGTGGCATATCGTCTTCATACAGGACAGTTACGGTGCTTTTAGCAACAATGTTTGTATACGATTATAGGCGTGTACCAGGAAATGTACATAAGTTAAGTCAAAATGCTTGAATGATGTCATCGTGATAGTATTGAATCAACAGTCCAGAAGAATAGGCTATGAGAGGGATAGTCATTTAGTAAGAATGAGTAATGAAAGAATATCCGTGCAGATTTTGTATGGAGAGCTCGTTAATGATAAACGCCCTCCTTAGAAGCCATAAATAAGGTACAACGATTGTCTGAAAGTTTCACTCAAAGCTGCAAATATCTTAGTTAATGAGTGGGAGAATCTGGCGAGCGACCATTTCTTCTTGATGGAAACTAATCCATCGGAGGAAGACCTACATTCAAGGAATCTTGCATTAAACATTAAATATTGTCCAGAAAGTATCTGACTTCCCGTTTACAAAAGTGACCAGCTCGAACAAACTGTGGGAGGGTCTGCCTCAACAAAGCAGGAACAAAAAGTCATCTACGAAGCCATGAAAAGAGACGACAAGCTATGTATCATACCTACTGATCCAAACACCTGCCATGTTGGTAAAAAAGAACTGCAAGTCAACAGGAAGTCTGGAAAGGCATGCTACAGTATATGGAAGTTGTGCACTGGGTACCAGCACCATGGAATATCTTATGTATATATATATATATATATATATATATATATATATATATATATATATATATATATTATTGTGTCATTCACAGGTAGCTATTTCGTTGTATTACAACTCATCAGTGTGGCTATGGACTATCCATTATCCCATCCAGTACCACGAGGCAGGATTGAAATCTTCGCTACAGACCCGGAGGCCGGTATCCCACCTCTGCTCCACGGAACTGGACGTGGAAGTAAGGTTGAGTATAAGCAATTTATTTAGCATATATGTATACATATATATGTATGTATATATGTATGTATGTATGTATGTATGTATGGGTGTGTGTGTGTGTGTGTGAATATGTATGTCTGAGAGTATGCAATCTGTGACTGTATGCATGTGAGAGTGTGTATGTGAATGTGCAAACTGTTTTTCCATAAATAAAACTAATATTTCTTCTCATGTAAAAGAAATACTTTCTTCGTCCAATACCGTTGTCTTATTGTTATTAAACGATCTAGAAAAAAACCCGGAAATATGAAGAATTGTAGAAAAACATCACAAAAATAAATTTTGTTCGAGGTACGCGTTTTTTTTTTTATCTTCTAGATGTGCCCACGCATCTCAGTAAGACGCTCTTTGGTCGGTTGGTCTGTCAGTCGATTTGGACAGCGTTAATCAATAGGAAAATGAAAGAAGAGGTGAGATGTCATTAAAAAGTGTGACTTTATTAAGAGAATATACTTTCCAATCAATTTTTCACTAGCTGGTATGATATAATGATAGTATTTGAAAAAAGCCGATAATTGCCCCAAATCAGCAAAAATGGCCATTTACGATTTCTATTGAAAATGATACTCGAAGAATATTTACGTATCGCAATATTTTTCAAGTATAAGAACCAATTAACTCAAGGGAAGAGCAAGGCTTTGTCTCCACCCATTCCAGCTATTACAACCGCAAATCGTTTTTTTTTTTTTTTGTTTACAATACGTAAAGTTTGACTAAAAATGCATATGTCTATATTTTATCCACACTTTAAAAAAAACCTTGTTTTTTACGAGTATTACACTAAAAAAAATTGTCATATACAACAAAAAAATTCATCATTTCTTCAGCAGTATCAGTGCGATAGCGTAACCCAGCCAATTGACTTCCAATAAGTTGCCTCCTCGTACTGCTAACAAGTCGTGGAAATACTGACTTGTAGAAATAAGACACTCTATCCAGACTTTCTTCTTTTGACAAGTAATCCGTCAATCCAAGGCAAGCTGTAACATGATAAAATGACTTCAAATCAATATATCGAACATTGAAATGAACACCGATGGGCGCCATTTGCAAAATACCGAACGCTTGTTTGTTTTGGCTGTGTTTCCTGTTTCGCTGCTCCTTCAATGAAACGTTCTGAGATACAATATGTTATTCTTTCAAGGTGAAATATGTTTTATACATAAACTAGCATAAACCTGTCAAAATTGACGGAGTGATTTATGTCTGGATCGGCACCAAGGAGCCTAAAGCTATTCCATTAGGTAATTTATTTTTAATAATTCAAGTATTCTTATTTCAAGTTTTCTTTTTAATGAAAATCTGAACTGAAACGGTTTAAAAGGGTGATCGGAAATAAAGTCGAGACAAAATATTATGAGAGAAAGGATTATTACTGATATCGTGAGGTATGATAAAACAAAGACTCGAAAAAATTATTCTATTAAAAATATAACTTATTTTGTTACAAAGAAAAATTGAATATGATTTTATTAAAAAAAATTATGAAAAAAAGATGGCCGTATTTGAAACACAGACCTTTAAAAAAAATCGTTCGGCCATTAACTTTATGGTTTTGCCATTGTTGAAGTTTTGAGCCATTTTTACTTGGTTGAATTAGTAATTTTGAAAGATTTTTTGTGTGTTTGTGCTAACAGTATTACGATTTGTTTTGACCATTTCTGCGAACCTTTGGTCAGAAAAGTCCCCGAGACTTTGGCAACTGCAAAACTTTCCTATGATTGACTAAATCTGAAGGAAGACGCAATAAAAGTTAGGATGATGAGAGACTAGCTCACTCACTCAATAAAATCATTATTTCTTTAACTCACGCACTTCGTCAATGACTCGTTTTTCTTTCAGTTACTCACACGGAATTTCTTCGGCGCTTAAGATTTTTATCGTATTCTTGGTTGCTATGGTAACGAACGATCACATTTTAAAACCCTTTTATTGTTTATTTTAAAGCTCTGTTTATCTATCCTACATAGACCAAATCGACATAACTTTTAAGCTGTAACAATACTGTCACTGCGGACAATTGAATGAACATACTAATTTGAATGCATAGCTTTTACATTGATAGGTATAGCGTAGTACAGTTATATATCTTAATACGCATAACGTTACGGAGTTAAGCATGTATGGCGTTATACAGTTATGCATGTAAACATGACGTTGAAAAGCTACACACATATTTATATGAATTATATATATATATATATATATATATATATATATATATATATATATATATGTGTGTGTGTGTGTGTGTGTGTGTGTGTGTGTGTATATATATATATATATATATGTATATTCACTGTGTCTTTCTTCATGGCGATACTGCTCAATGAAATTGTATATAAAACTTCAAGTTAGAAATTACACGGAGAACATGCAGAATAATAGGTGCAAGAAAGATTTTCTTTTCTGAACAAATCAGATGTTTTGGTGAGAGGAACAATGTTTGTACGATAGGGTCAGTAAATGAGAATAGCTAAGTTAAAAGTTAAGATAGTGATGACCAAAAAACCTTCCCCTCTCCCTCATTGGACCTTGTGTCCAATTTTCCTGGGAGGAGAGTTATGTAATTTTTCCCTCTCTTTCAGGAAATAAATAATATACTGCTCAATATTTTCAGGTTTTAAACTAGAGTGCAAAATAGATAGATACCTGAATGCACGTTAGTTTTATACCATATCAATAAATGGATCGATCACAAGAACAAAAAACGGTCAGTAACAACAAAATCGTAAAAATCTATCCGTCTACCTAACTCTCTTTATGAGACCCTCAAAAGAAGAAAAAAAAAGAGAAGAATCACACTAGGATCACAAGCCTTTGGCAGAGCGAGCTCAACCTTCAAAAAAAAGAAGATCCCATTAATCCTAAAAAGGAGGGTGTATAACCAATGCATCCTCCCAATAGTCTTTTATGGAGCTGAAACATGGAACTTGACCAAGAGACAGATCTGCAAATTGAGAACCATGTAACGTGCACATGAAAGAATTATGCTGGGCCTCATATGGAGAGACCACAAAACAGCAAATTACATCCGGGAAAAGACAGGAGTCAAAATCTTAAATGGTAGTGGGCTGGCCATGTTGCACGAATGGCGGACAACCGATAGACATCGTGACTCACGACATGGATCCCCCGAGATCACATGCAGAATTGAGGCCAGCAGAGTATTAGATGGAGAGACGAGCTAAACAAATTCAGAATGGAATGGCTCTGCGACGACCATGATATAGGAGTGTGTCGAATCGTGGGGAAGGTCTATGTCCAACGACGGACATTGAAAGACTGATGATGATGATGAAATAGATATATAGATGAATACTGGTCAGTTTCATGCCATAGTAATAAGTGGATTGATCACAATAGCAAAAAACCGATCAGTAACAACACAATTGTATAAATCTATCCATTTACCTAACTCTCTTTATATATATATATATATATATATATATAGTGTTATGCAGAACAAAGTTGAAATAGAACTACCATGTAACGTATCTCGTAGATGAATTGAAACCAAAACATACCAAAACACTTCTCTCCTGATGCTTGATCTTCCGATTAATAATGTTACCAAGTGAAATTCTCGAAGTGAAAGACCAAAAAAGCTTTGGATGAAACAGAATCCTGTACTCAAGACAGAAGGGGTGATCGACGCAATAACAGTCGGAAGTGAAGGATTCGGTTTCGAAACCCAACGATCGAATCGGATGAAACTTCAAAGTCAGGTCTGTATTAAAATATGAGAAGCAACGGTAAGCAATGAGATGCAACGTAGAGAAATTATTTATAGCCATGAAAAATTGCTCTGATAATAAATGAGTCTGACTTTACTCCTTACCCTGAATTATTGAATTAATCACTACGAAACTCGGTATGAAAGCTTTTTTTTTAAATCGCTGTGATGACAGTTTTTTTTTTAATACTTTAAACAACTGCAAACCTCAAAATGTGGAAGCATCAGTAAATGCAGGAATGTAGGTAATTTTGAAGTGTCTTCGTTTTAGTTGTAAATTTTCAAAAAAGGTCGGTGAAATTGTTTTCTATATTCACCATCAGCTGCCTCGTCACCCACTCCTTACTCTTGCCCACGGTCTGGAATCTCTTTGAGGAAATTCAGTTGTTGCAGGGAGCCAAAACAGAACTGATAATCAAACATGAAGAATATACTCGAATGGTCATTGCATCACGCAGTACTCAAGCTCACTTAATGACATCTTGCTGCTAAGTAACTGAGTAACCCCACAGGTGAGTGGGTTTTTTTAGACATGCACAGTGAAATGTCCCCCCTCTCTCTCTTTCTCTCTCTCTCTCTCTCTCTCTCTCTCTCTCTCTCTCTCTCTCTGCTTGGTTATCAATGTACATAAAGGTTGCACGACTGGTTCTTGAGATATACAAAATGGCTCAATAGTTTCTGGACAGATATCGTATACACACTCATATATATATATATATATATATATATATATATATATATATATATATATATGTGTGTGTGTGTGTGTGTGTGTGTGTTTGTGTGTGTGTATGTGTGGGAGGGGTTGTACATAAATATTATGGAAGAAGCCCAGACAAATGATGGCGGGAACTTTCAGATAAAGACAATTAAAGACCTACTTCTTATAACTTGCAAACCTCAAACTGTGGAAACTTCAATAAGTGCGGAAAAGTAGGTAATTTAAAGTATATCCTTTTTGGTAGCGAATTTCCGTTAAGAGCCGACGCACGAAGACACAGTTAAGTACTGGAAGTCCTCCTTGAATCTATCAGGAAGTCCTGAGGAAGAGGAATACAATCTATCTGACTTGTCAATCAAAGCGGAATTTTATAAAGAAGCTGAAATTTCAGACACTAAACTCTCGGTAGGAGACATAAACGGACTATTTATAATTTCCAAACTCCAAAACTGGTCAAAAACTGCGTACGATTGGTTGTGGCAATCATATTTTATACCCAGCAATTTTGTCCCCCGCCCCCTCAGCCCCTTCATTCTTTACCTCTTCCATTGATTCTCTCCTTCTTCGTTCCTTTCACTCCCTTTTCTTTTCTGTCTTTTCCAATTTTCTCCTTTCCCTACCTTACTGCTCCAACCCCACCATTCTCACTACTTTTTCACACTTCGACCTCTAACGCCAACAAAAAGTGATGGATGGAGAGACAATACTATAAATAAGCGCCAAAAAAATGGAAAAATAAAAACAAAACGAAATGAATAAATAAACAGAATTGACAACTACAAATAAAATAAAATGAATATACCCGAATTTGATGCAAGATGGAATAAAAAGAAACATGGCGTATCAGAAAGGGAAAAATGGCCGCGAAGAAAGAGGGAAAAACGGGTAATATAGAGCGAGCAAAGAGAAGACTGGAGATAGATCCAACATAAATAATACCAGATTGAAGAAGTAATTTATCGTCTGATTCAATCAATCTAACACATAACATAAATCACAACACCATGAAGGAATCAAAAGCAAAAACCTCCAAAAGATGCGAATAAGAAAATGTGTGAATTCTTTAGTAATAAATAAGCTTTGAATAAAAAGAAAGAAAAAAAGACAATACAAATTTTCTGGGGAGTAGCATCCAAGTCAATATTGGGGATTGTCTAAAGAATATATGCACAGAAAGATTAAAAACATCCTTGGAGAAATCCTTTGTTCGAAGTCTTATCTATCTCAATCTGTTTATATCTATTTGTCCGTCTATCTTTCTATCTTTCTGTTTGTATGTCTTTTTCCATTCCTATGTTTATACCTACGTACTTACCTATCCATCTATCTGTGTTCATATCTCAGTATCTATCTGTTGATTCTTATCTATCTATCCGTCTAATCCATTCATATCTATCTATCTATCTATCTATCTATGTACATACCTTAGTATCTCTCTGTTGATTCATACCTATCCGTCTAACTCATTCATATCTATCTATGTATGTTCATATCTAGCTAGCTAGCTAACTGTTTCCATTATATATATATATATATATATATGTGTGTGTGTGTGTGTGTGTGTGTGTGTCACTCATTCATATTTATGTATCTATGTTCTATGTCTCTATATTTACATCTATCTGTTTATTCCTATCTATATATCTGTCTCACCAGTCCATATCTATCTATCTATCTATCTAGATATTTAGATATCTAGCTCGCCCATTCATATACATCGATTTGCTATCCATCTCTGTTGATTATCTTTCTAAGATAGACACATAGATATGAACAAATTGACAAATGAAAGCACATAGATATGAACTGATTGACATTAACATAGATAGACGAATAGTCATAGATAACAATAAACAGATAAGAATCATAACACTGTGAAGAAATCAGTCTCAAAAACTATCAAGAGATTGAATAAAGAGAGATGTGTAAATTCTTCCGAAAGGAAAAAGATAGAAGTAAAATTAAGACTAAAAATAAACGGAAACAAATTTTCAGCGACTTCAAAGGAAATAAAGAGGATTGCCTAAGTAATACATTGAAAACTTCCTCGGAGGAATTCTTGGTTCTGTGACTTGCGTTTGTTGATATCTCTTTCTCTGATTATATCTGCTTCTTTTGTTCCTGACTATCTATCTATCTATCTATCTATCTATCTATCTATCTATCTATCTCAGCTTGTCTTTTTTTAAACTATCTATCTATCTATCTATCTATCTATCTATCTATCAATCTATCTATCTATCTATCAATCTATCTCAGCTTGTCGTTTTTTTATCTATCCATCTATCTATCTATCTATCTATCCATCTCAGCTTGTCCTTTTTTTAATCAATCTATCTATCTATCTATATATCTATCTATCTATCTATCTATCTCAGATTGTTCTTTTTTTTATCTATCCATCTATCTATCTATCTATTTGAATGAATAGATAACTGTGGCTGCTGCAGGGTCAAACTCCTCTTCAATTGCGATTCCAACTGAAGATAGATATGAATTGATTGACATGGACCGACTGAGATAGATAGATAGATAGATAGATAGATAGATAGATAACTATGGTTGCTGCAGGGTCAAACTCTTATCTAACTGCGATTCCAGATAGATATGAACTAAATGATATGAACAGACTGATACACAGAGATAGATAGATAGATAGATAGATAGATAGATAGATATTAAATAAACGAGATAGATAAATATAAATTGAATGATAGATGTCTAATTAATTAATTAAAACATTCTCAATACACTGTTCAATACACAAGCATACCGCGACACAATATAATCAATATCACACGTTCTACACCGAAAATAGACATTTCATTCATTTCTTATGTAAACTGAAAGTCCGGCATTAATTCACCATTAATAAGATTTGGCAAAGTCATTAGTAACCATATATATATATATATATATACAGGAAATCCTGGTACAGTGCGTCATACTAGCACACCCGATTAGACTAATAGTACACGCTAAAAGATTAGTTCTAATACTTCCTACTGCACGCTGAACCTAACGCATTCCACGCATCACATAGCGAGACGGTATCTTAATTTCTTAATTCATGTCGTTATTAAGCAACACTGTTTCCGGTAAGGCTACCTTTACGTGAAATAAAATTTTAACATTAAAGTTTTTGCCAACATCAGGGTAAAATACAATAACGCATAAAATTGTTTCTCTTATACATAAAAAAAAATTGGCATCTCAGTTTTATATTGGATGTGAGAAAGAGAATGTGCAAGGCTATTACAGGCATTCTTCCAAGAGCATGCTCTTTACTTGGAACCTATCTTGCGTTCGGTAAAAGACTTTCTTGTATAACAACGCAAATACATTGCCAACCATACTCCCTAAGCCTCGAACTCGCCCCTATGTTCACCTCTGCTGATAAAGTTGGAAGAGGTATATGGATACATTTCTGTCTTTCCGGTCAGAAGTTCTCGATGGATTTCAATGAAATTACATGACAGAATAGTGGATGGGATACAGGATACGTGGTTCAACTTGGGGTGGATCCAGGTACATTTTTTTTACAGATACCTCCCATGGATCGCGCATGGTAGTTATTTTCATTTAGTTTTTTAGTGTCGATGGCTTTAGCTGAAGTATGCGCTCTTTGGGTGCTTACTAGTACATGAGGGTCACTATACATAATGTATACACAAACATTCACACACGCACACACTTTTATATACATTTGTACGTGTATGTGTGTGACGACATATGTCCAGTGGACCCCGATTATCCGAGGAAGATATGTTCAAAGAACCCCTGCGGATACTTGAAACCAGAGATATAACCGAACCCTATACTTGTTATGCCATTTCTCATCGATATATACACAGTAAACCTTCAGTTTAACGGACTAAATGTGGTTGGCGTTAATCGCGACAGTCCGTTAAATTGAATGTTACCTGCATTAAAAAAAAAACATTTTTTTCACTCTTTTCTAATTCAAATTCAAATATTTTAATTCAACAGTAGCTTCGATACAACACAAAGTGCATGTTTATCAAATTATAAAGCGGAACAATACACAGCAAGTTGGTAAAAATTGCAAGAAGTTATCGTTAAGCTCTAGTTCTGAACTATTGAAAACGTTCATTGTAAGAGACAATTTTTCAATTAACTTCAATTTCTGAGCTTTGTACCAGTTGGCATGTTTTCTTTCAACCTCTGTATCAGTTGATTCTATTTTGTGTTGTAAGGATCACGAAATTATTTCATGAATAAAAGTAAACATTCGTAAATTGCAGATGATTACAGGGTGATGAAAACAAAACTGAGACGAAAGAAACCCTAAAATATCTAGGTGTACCAGAGAATTATCTAAAAATGATCCAAAATTAAACAGCCAATTAAACCTTCTCTCACGACATCCTACCTCAAAATTAAACCAACAACACCATAGATTTAAGGACTGTAAAATGAAACGATGGAAGTTTTCTTTTAAATTTTGAATGGATAACATTCCTCCCATCGGTAAACATCTCTTATTTGGGAAATATCAAGTTTTGAATTTATGTTCAAATATGATTATTAAAAAAATAAACATGAATGATATAAGCTGAACCTCCGTGAAGACGACGAAAAGTAAGTGTCTAATTAGCCTTGTTATAGTTACACTCACTTTAACCCCGTTATAAACCCTTTAAAAATCAATTTTTCTGGAAGAAAACTAACAAATACATTGAAAGGACTTAGAACTGAAAGAGAGAAAAATCTTGAGAAAACTGTGAGGTTCAAAGAAACGAATCTCAACCCAAAATCTTGACCCTAGACTGTAAGGATGTTAATAGACCAACTTGAAATATACACTAATTTGTTACATCTAAAGTTATGTTATTCTTAAAGTATATAGACGAGTAAATATACTTTGAAATAAACTGATGAATTAAATTAGTTTAAAACACCTAATGAAATGAAATAAGAGTATTTTTTAAAGTTGGTTTATGTAACACTTTCACTTGTGGAATTCTTTACCCTAGGTACATATTTAAAATAGGAAAAAATGCAAGATTTATAATTGATATAAGACTGATATCTATTCCAAAAATAAAGTGTTTGTTTCTTCAACAGTAAAATAGAATTCGTTGAATGGGAAACAATTCGCTATGAAATAAACACACCAGAGACACAAACAGGCACAAATAAGTTCCCAGTTTTGGAGCCAAGATACACCATCAAAATGTAACGTTGTATCACATGAAAACATTTTAATTTTTAAGAAACTAATAAATCTACCAGCTTGTCCCAAAGTATATTTACTCGTTAGTCGAATAAATATACTTTGAGACAAACTAATCAATTCAGGTGTGACAAATGAGAGCAGTGGTTTCCAAACATCAAATACTCAAGGACTGCTTCTATAGAGCGAATATCCCGCCACACCTCTATTTTTATTATTTAACTTTTAGTAGAATTAATCAATGAAGGGCAATCATAAACAACGTATCACATTAAAAATCACTTTTTTTCTTTTTACTTTTAATCGAATCCTAATTTATGTTACTGATTGACGTACAGTTATTATATTTATTGATAGCTTTTCTCTGGTTAATGTAGTTCCACTGGCCTAATATTCGTAATGGAGGGTTCAATACTCGACATTTTCCTTCTTATGCTTTGTTCAACATTTTGATGGTCTCATTGTTTATTTCATACGTACACCACGGAGAAAAGTCTCATTGCAAAGAAAAGTTATACTAAAAGAGCCTAGATATGATAATTTTAAATTCAAGCTATTAATTTAAAATTCGAGACCCTCGACCATTATTTGACGGACCCCGGCTTGGGAAACAATGAGTGTAAAGTTGAACTATGTAATATTTTTCCAGGGTATTTCTAACTAGCTCTCGCAAAGATTTTTGACGGTCCAACTCATTCATTTTTTGTTTTGTTTTTCTCTCACTATCTCACTTTTAAGTTATTGATAGGAGTGAAACAGACATCAGCTCAATAAGTGAGAGCCAGACTGGGGTGTTGGCAACATTTTGATATTTTGGATGATTGGTGAAAGTTCAGGGCCTGAACTCTATCAAATATCTTGAAAAAATATCAAGATTTTGCCAAAACCTCGAAATATATCAAGATTTTGCAGAAAAAAAACAAAATCTAAAATTTCTGAGCCTCATTAAAAAAATATATAAACTGATATCCAGTATCTTAAAACGATCTCTTATATTTAAATATAACTAAAATATCTAAATTTAGATATAAAATATCTAAATTTAGATATAGAATATCTAAGTTGGCAACACTGAAAGCGAATTTGTCTGTACGCATGAGCAGTTAATACGTGATTAAAGTGTTCGCTAAATCTGAAAACCGTTTTAACAGGATCCGTTGAACCGAGGGTTTACTGTATTTGATTAAGTTCTATGTATAAATTAAGCACAATGAGAGATTAATAATAATCTAATCTCATAATGTGTTCATAATTTGATTAGATTGTGATTTTCTTGGTTCGCTTGTCGTAACACTGGACTCTTCCACTGTGGAGAAGTGGGGGTAGAATTTATCATGAAAAATACTTCCTGCCCACTATTTTAAACTATGCACCATTCCTGGTAAATGAATTCTGTATTTCTTTTCATAAAACAAAGCATCTCAATCCAAATATAACTGTAATTTTTTCCTTCACGGATCAACATGTAGATCAAATACAAAAAAAATCAAATCAGGATAGACATCATGTAACAATGAAAAGCAAACGAATATTGCTAGCCGTTATTAGTGGGTTCGATCTTCATTGGATTTCCCGGTATAAATGCTTTGATACTAATTCATGTTAGGATGCAATACTTATGCAATGAACACTGGGACTTTCTTGTTTTGCTGTCTGTAAAACGTGCCTCTCTCAGGGATAAAGAAAAAATCTACTGAAACAAATTACCTTTTTTAAAAATCGTTTCATATAAAGTCAAATATACCTGGATAACAGGTATTATCAACTAGTGTATATATATATATATATATATATATATATATATATATATATATATATATATATATATACATACTATTGTGTCATCCACAGACAGATGTTTCGATGTATCACATCTCTTCAGTGTGGCTATAGACTTCCCAAAAACCCATCTAGTACCGTGAAGCAGGTTCGAAACTTTCGCTTCAGACCTGGTGGCGAATGGAGGCATGTATACCTATATAAACAAACGATATATCCAATAACGATTGCTTATATGTTCGTTACGGCACACGCAAAGACTCTCAAGTTTTTTTTATATATATATATATATATATATATATATATATATATATATATATATATATATATATATATATATATATATATATGCTACTTTTCTAGAAAATTGTTTAATAGAAATTAAAATGTATCCGTGGATTCTTTCACAGGTGTTAACCAGTTACTGATAAAGGATAGAAAAATTATAACAGTACACTGTTATATGCATTACGTGACGGACAAAAGATTCGTTTTTAAGAATGAATCTTAGCATCTCTGTGTACGATTTGAATGTTCTTTATCAAGTCAACATCTTTCATCTTTTCATTTCAAGGAATCACTTTACATTTACGATTTGCAATATCTTAATTGCCACCATAATAATTCCTGCGTTTTAGGATTATTGAAAGCATCTCACGATTTGTTCATTTCATCACTCACTCACACACGCATGCAGTCTCATGATGCACATACATGGACGCTCGCTCACACACGCACACACACACACACACACACACACATATATATATATATATATATATATATATATATATATATACATATATGATTCGCTACTTCCTCGCTGAGCAAAATGTCATTGTCCCCGAAAATAACATACGTTAAAGTGCAAATATGTTCAGTACATAAGTGGCCACGCACTCAAGGTCTGTTGTTAGGTCGATCTCTCTCTCTCTCCCGCTCTCTCCCCCCTCTCTCTCTCTCTCTCTCTCCGTACATACACATATACTTACCGACACACGCACACACACACTGACATAGATATAGTGTATTTAGGCAGTTGAGCAGTTCTTCTTTCGTATATGTTTCATTTAACAATATTGACATTTCTCGTCAATTCGACCTTCTAGTAAGCTTCTTCAATTTGCGGATGTTGTCCTCAATACCTGGTTTGAAGGAGTGCACGCATTTTGTAATCGACAGGTCTTTCTCTGAGTCCATTTTGAAGTCGCTTGGTTGTGTTTGTCCCAGTTTTCAAACAGTCATTATTTTTATCATCTAATGTTACCTATGTCACTTCCGTTTGTAGTGAAATGCTATTGTATTCAATTTATTAATGAAAGTCATATATCCCAGTAGAATGACCTTTGGTTCCTAGATACAGTGAGTCGCTTCATTAAAGCTAAGAGCGTTCCATTCAATAAGTGTGAAGACCTCGCTTTCTTTGCAACCTATAGTAGTGAACACTTATAAAAAATTCCATACTAAACAACTTTCATCTGTTCGTATCAACAGTAACAATAATAAAAGAATCTCTCTCTCCAAACAGAAAATTCTATTTTCTATCAAACTCGAAATCACTTTTGTAGAAAACTATTAAAATCCCGCTAGTACTATTAATAGCAATGACACTATCAGGGTTGTATTTTTAAAAGATGAAGTTTTCTAAACCATTGTTATTTCTTGACTAGTATTTTTTTTCATCTCGATTTTAGAAGTTTCTCATCACAATTACTGATAGGCGATGCTGTGACGTACAGAAAATAAACTCTTACGATACAATAGTGCACTTAAACCACCATTCTATCTGCTGTAAATGCGAACTCCTATTTACTAAAGAGTGTTGTTAGCGAGTGATATTAAGACTGCTTCCTGATGGATGCATGTTGGAGTTCTGCACTGCGCTCTTCTCATTATTCACTTGTGTGGTCGGCTCTTCGATTTGCTACTCAGTTAATTCCGGCACCGGACGAAATACGTTCCCTGATATAATGTCTCTACAATTATCACATACGTATATATATATATATATATATATATATATATATATATATATATATATATATATATATATATATATATATAAATTCTCATTGGTGCCAATTTTGCGCTAGAAACTTTGAATCACTGGCTGGGTTTAAAAGCCATATCCGTTCTTGGCATAGTTGAGTGATTCACTGGTGTGATATATATATATATATATATATATATATATATATATATATATATATATATATGTGGGGGGTGTATGTATACATACATGAATGTATATATATATAATGTGTGTAGATTTATATATATGTGTGTGTGTATTTTTATATGTATGAACTGAATGATATATTGATATATGTTCATTGTTTCTGGTTTTCATTAAATATGACAGATAGGTTTTGTTGATAATTTTCTTACCGAATAGTTGCTTTTTTTCTTCTCTTAATCATTTTTCTGGTAGTATTGCAACTTGCGTAATCAGAAAGTCATAACCTAGAAAGAAATGAAAATCGGTCAGCAAAACTTTGCTGAAAGCACTCCATTATACAGTTACAGTCCTATTTATATTAAAGAGACAGAGTCAAGTGATTTGCATATATTTAATTTCTAGCTCCCATGATTAATTTTAAAGGGAGTGTTTTGTTATTAATTATCTGCATACCTTCAAATATTTTAGCTTACTTATAGAAGGTTTCGACTGTTCTAGATTCTGTGCACTAAAAATGGTGCTGGATCAGTCTTGAAAGGCGGAACGACTGGAGCCGTAGCCAGCGTGAGGGCACTTTTTATAGTTCGTTGTATATAAAAGTTGGACCTTGGTCCAAAAGTCTCTAATACCATGTTTCAGCTCAATCAGTCAATCTATGAAGCAACTTCATTTGATGAAATTGCAAATGGTGCAGACCCTCTTGCCAAATTGGTTCTGAGAGTAGATCTTCGCTTCGTTCCGACTATTATTTTTATAACTATTATTATTATTATTATGATTATAATAATAATAATTATTATTACTATTATTATCATTATTATTATTTGCAATCTCACACCAGTTGCCTGGTGATGATGATGATGATGATGATGATTATTATTATCATCATTATTATTATTATTATTACTACCCCAGGAGGCTTGTTGCTTGTCTCTGAATACTGAGTGACAGCAAATCACCTCAGGTCCTTCTCTCAACACTCTTAAAGCCTACAGCAGTTCTGCAGTCTGCAGTTTCACACCACTTGTCTGGTGGTAGTCGCTGAAAGCTGAGGGACACTAAGTCTCCTCAGATACCCAGCTTTCCTTTCGTCGTCTTCACATATTACAGTAGTGCTGTGGTTTGAACCATCTCAACCATGCCTCTACGATCTGAGCTGTTTTCTAGTTATAGCTGGCAACTGGAGACTACATTTCATATTTCCAGAACTCTCTTCAGTATCGGAGGTTTTTCTGTGTATATTAAGTTGAATTATAAATTAGTTGTATTTCAACTATTTCACTGCGTTTTATTTCATTATACCATTAAGTAAGTAAGTGCCCTTACGCTGCCAAGGCCGGCACCGTATATCCCATTACTACTCGTTGGTCCGTTTGCGATGAGTGAATAATATTTAGAGGAGAATTCGCCTCACTCAATTCACGCCACGCTTTTGTTAGCTTAGGGAAAAGATGGATCCATGCCTCTCTCTCACAGGCACTTGTGTGAATTGAACTCAAATAGTGCTATTAACCGCTTGGCGACCCCACCCCGAACAATGTAATTTTCGTTCCCGGGTCACGGAACATTATTTTATTATTTCTTTTGTGTAAAAGGAATCGAAAATGGCGATTTATCACTTCAAACTTTAGGATGCAGGACAGTGATATTCGAATGTAACTGTTTTTCTCATTTTATGTGATTGGCAAATTCGCCTGTTGTCTAATTCGAAATAAGAAGATTTCAAATTATCCCTGAACTGGGTGGGAAAAGGCAAAGTTTGAAGAGTATAATCAACATTTTCGATACTTTTTTAGCTATAATCAATTAGAAAATAACATTCATTACACAGGAACGAAGAAAAAATAAAAAATATCTCACTCAGTGTTATTGCTTCGAAACACGTAAGATTTTATTAAATCATAAGGGCCCTTTCGATATTGCTTATTATGCAGTAATCACAAAGCAAACACCCATCTAATCTGCACCAACAATTCCTCTTTAGTGGACAACGCAATCATAATTTGGCCCCCGGCCGACCTATTGACCGATTGGCCTCCTTCCAGTGGAACACGTCTCGAGTGACATTCGAACCATGAATAAAATATGACACGGAACGAATGAAAGATATTTGAAACTCGGAGCCAACAAATGATTGATCTATCCATCTATCTATGTAAGTGTTTTCATATCTAGCTATCTTTTTATCATAACACTCGGCATCGAAACACTGTTCGTTGTAACTAATATCTTATAAATGGTTTTAACTTTATACTATTGATGCTCAACGTCGCATGGAGAGATCACAAGACAGCGCAATATATCAGAAAGAAAATGGGGTTCAGAGACATCATAGAATCTACTACAAAACTCAAATGGCAATGGGCTGCTCATGTTGCAAGAATGAAGGACAACCGATGGATATCATGACTCACGACATGGATCCCCAGAGATCACATGCGAAACTGAGGACAGAATACAAGATAGAGAGATGAAATCGACGAATTCAGAAAACACTGGCTCTACGACGCCCATGATAGAGAAATGTGGCTGATCCTGGGGAAGGTCTATGTCCAACAGTGGATGTCAAAAGACTGATGATGATGATGATGATGATGATGATGATGATGATGATGATGATGATTCTTGTTTTTTTTTATCCTGACCATCAGATTCAATATGCCTTTCATCACAACACTTATTTTACGAGTAGCACTCCATCTCCTGGCTGTTGTGCCTCGCCACAACATTCTGGGCCGATATAATCTCAGGCTACAAGAGCAAACATGGTGAAATCGGAATTAAAGAAGCAATTTCCAATGAAATTTAAACTCGGGGACCCATAGTTCATAGACGTCGCCTTCAGTCCTTCGGCCATGAAAGCTTCAATGTTTAAACGAGGCAGAAATCTCTAACTATTTTGCCTCCTTTCCGACTCCAGCACTCAGCACAAACATCATTTTATGACCAAGTAAGTCTCGTGAAAAAATCAAATGGCAATGGGGAGGCCATGTTGCATGAATGAAAGACAACCGATGGACATCACGTCTCACGACATGGATCCCCTGAGGTCACATAAGTAACCGAGGCCGACAGAACACAAGATGGAGAGATGAACTGGACAGATTCAGGAAATACTGGCTCTGCGATGCCCATGATAGGGAATTGTGGCGAATCCTGGGGAAGGTCTATGTCCAACGACGGACGTTAAAAGACTGATGATGATGAAGTCTAGTATTACGGACGGGCTCCCAAAATATGGGATTGCTTTAATCTAACGGTGCAGCGTAAAAATAGTATACCAGTTTCGTAGGACATTGATTATGAATAATATATAACTGAGAAAGCATCAGTTCGTTCTTTACAACACTGGACTCAAGCGATCAGTCGTAATTCTGGCGGAAAAGAAGTCGATGCAACAGGGTTAGTAAAACTTCGCGTCTCAACCACTTTATCAGAGTCAGTCCTTCATAGGAAAAGTATCTGACCAAGAATTACATGTATGATATTCCATACATATGCGGAAAAGTATATATAGGTGAAAGCAGGCGCCAGACTCGAGTAACATAACAAATCCATGACCATAGATGTAGAAAAATCTGCTATGGAGGGCCATGTCTGAAATGAAAATAGTAATGTATCCCCTTGGGGATCAGATCGAGATAATTGACAGGGAGCATCGTTGTGGGATGAGAAAGGTGAAGGAAGCTGCGTGTAAGTTTCGCAACCAAATGTATGACAGCATAATACAGATTCTAAAACAATGTGGTTTCTTTACTTGACAGAACAAGTGTTGCAAACACCCCTGTGTATAATTTTGGAATCGCCTGAGTGTTTGGTTGACCGTGTACCAAACGCTGCGGGATTGTTCCAATTGATACACGAATGTTCTCAATGTTTTACCGAGAGGAGAATAGAAAATGGTCTGCTAATTTTCTTCTTCTTGAGGAAAAAAAAGGTTTTAGTCTTTCCTTGAATTGTACACCTGGTGAGTGCCGAAGAATAGATCAGCTGAGACAGTCTACCGACATCAAAGACAAGAAGGTGAGAGCAAAAGTTGGAACCATTGATAGGAGCTTTTATGAAAAAAGTGATCCAAGTCATTAAATGGGAAACGATATTGTTTCAAACGGTGGAGAGAAAATGAAAGAAGTAGCTGTGTTCATTATTTAAATGTATATATTTCACAACATAGCATTAATTAGTCTTCCAGTTTCGTAAGCCATTGACGATGAGTTCGCCTTGGGCCGTTTACTTCATTCATATGCTCTTGGAACAAAATTGAAGTTTTTTTCTGCTGTAAGTGGCACAATCATCTACAGCAGCGATTGTCGTCACTGACTGACACACCAATATGTGAATTACGTCCCCTGCTCAATGTTGCCAATATAGATGTTTTTCATCTAAATCTAGATGTTTTTGTGTCTATTTGTCTAAAATTGCTATTTAGATGATTTTTCACAATAGAATAAGTACATTCTTATCCTATTCATAATAATATTATAAGTATCATTTCAATTCAATTTATAGCCATGCAATAAGAATATTCTTATTTAATTTATCGTAATATAAGAATCATTATTTCAATTCAATTTACTGTAATGAAATAAATAATATTTTATTCAATTCATAGAAAAAAATGCAAATAATATTTTCATTAAAATAATTGTAGTAGAATAAAAATATTTTCATTTAATTATAGTAATAGAATAAATATTTTTATCAATTTTTTAGTAGAAAAAGCAAATAATATTTTTATCAAACTTATAGCAATAAAATGACAATATTTTCAGTTAATCTATGATGATAAAATGAGAAATATTTTTATAAAAAACACAATATTTTAATAAAACAGATATGGGAGTTTAGTGCCACTTTTGATTTACCTCTGACATGTATGTATTTTATTGAATTTTATTTATATATATATATATATATATATATATATATATATATATATATATATATATATATATATATTTTATATATATATATATATATATATATTTATATATATATATATATATATTTATATATATATATATATTTATATATATATTTATATATATATATGTACATATATATATATTTATATATATATATATATATATTTATATATATATATATATATATTTATATATATATATATTTATATATATATTTATATATATATGTACATATATATATTTATATATATATATATATATTTATATATATATATATTTATATATATATATATTTATATATATATTTATATATATATATGTACATATATATATATATATTTATATATATATATGTATACATATATATATATATTTATATATATGTATATATATGTATACATATATATAAATATTTATATATATAAATAAATATATGTATACACATATATATATATATTTATATATATATGTATACATATATATATATATTTATATATGTATATATATACATATATATATATATATATATGTATATATATATATATATATATATATATATATATATATATATATATATATTTATATATATATATATGTGTGTGTGCGTGTGTGTGTGTCTGGAGAATCTAGATGTTTCTAGGTGTTTCAAAATGTTTTTGACTCTCTTTTAGATGTAAAGGTGAAAATCAAGTTGGCAACATAGCTTTTTACTTCTCGGCTCTTAACCCCCCCCCCTCCTGGCCCTCCATTCTTTGAATAAAAATGATTAATGAGTTTCCTTCGTTATTGATCTATAAAAACAATATCGTTGGCTCCACACACACTTTGGCAAATTATCTTCTTACCGTCTTCTCACCAGTTGAAAGTTTGGTTTAAACTCTTCTTGTTGTTGTTGCCGCTGCTGTTGTCGTTGTTGTTGTTAAAACATTATTCAATGAAATTAAGACGTGGATTGCGGACATTTTCTAAAACCAAGTGTAATTAATCACAATAATAAAACACTTATATTTTTATTTGCGAAACTCTCAGCCTCGAACATGTCACGGCTCATATCGTAAATTAACTTACCAACTTCGTATCCGTCTTCAAAATGGTGTGAAATCCTTGAATTTTTCTTTAACTTAATATCGCTGCATTACCCTTTAATTCAATATAATGCAATATTCCTTAATTTGATATAGTGCTGTACTCTTTCATTTAATACAGTGTGATATTATTAACTAGTTAATACACCTCAAAAGACTCACGGCTGTATTTGAATATCTACGAAACGTTGGAGAGTCAACGGTTTCAAACGGTAGGTTGGAGGTATTTTTATGAGGAACATTTTTACTCCCGAGAGACAGAGTTCAGTGTTATTAGTGTAAAAAATCTACACGGTTGTATCCTGCTTTTCGATGTTTCGCTTTACGTCACTTTTACGCTTTACGAAAAAAAAAGGCGAAAATCGAAAATGGTTTTCAGCGTTTGTTTTGCGACAAGCCATCATGGAGGTAGCATGCACTCTGTTCCTCTCTTTCTCCTAGGTCCTGGTATCCTGTATCTCCCAGTATCTCGACCTTCGATAACTCAGCCTAGAAAACATCATTATCATTTTAGGGGTCTGAAAACGGTCAAAAAGTTTTCGAATGTATATTAATGGTAATTGCTTCATCGCTTTACGCCTTTTCGGCTTACAAAATATTTCATTGGACGGCTCTTTTCAGATAACGAAGAAATAGTGTATAGTGCTGTTTGGTTTTTTACTGATGCATTTATTAGCTTGATTTTGTGAGATTTTCATCAATTCAATAGATTAGGGTGGATCAAAGTATTTTTGTTTTATACACACCTTTAAAGCAAAGCTTATTTGGTGTACACATCCAAACACTATCAATAAATATATGATTATTGAATTTCAATAGGATATTCTTGTTTTTGTAGACCTTCACTCCAAAGCTTATTTCGTTTACATGTCTAAACTCTAATCTATATCTAAATGATTATTACATTGTATCAGGAAGGTTTTTGTTTTTTACAGACCTTCACTTAGAAGTTTATTTTGTGTACATATCTAAATTCTAATCTATATTTATATGGTTACTAGGTCGTAACAAGAATGTCTTTGTCTTTTATGGAGCTTCACCCCAAAACTTATTTCGTATACATATCTAAACTTTAATCTATATTTACTGAATTATCATGTTGTATAAAGATTTTTGTCTTTTACAGATCTTTACTCTAAAGCTTATTTCGTGTACATATCTAAACTCTAAACTATACTTACAGAATCATTAAGTTGTATCAGGATGATTTTTGACTTTCACAGATCTTTACTTCAAAGCTTATTTCGTGTACGTATCTAAACTCTAATCTATATTTATATGATTATTAGGTTGTATCACGAATATCTTTGTCTTCTACAGATCTTTACTCTAAAGCTTATTCCGTGTACACATCTAAACTCTAATCTAGAATCATATGATTATTGTGTTGTATCAATATATATATATATATATATATATATATATATATATATATGTATATATATACATATATATATATATGTATATAAATATACATATATATATATATATATATATATATATATATATATATATATATATATATTTATAGACGTTCACTCCAAAGCTTATTTCGTGTACATATCTAAACTCTAATCTATATTTATATGGTTATTAGGTTGTACCAAGAATACTTCTGTCTTTCGCAGATCTTTACTCCAAAGCTTAATTCACGTACATATCCAAACGCTCTCTATATCAATATAATTATAAGGTCGTGTCAAAAATGTTTTCGTTTTTACAAACTTTTATCCCGAATCTTATTTCGTGTACGTATTTAGCTGTATCATGAATTATAAGTTTTAAAGTTGTTGGTGAGCGGGTTCTCTCCGACTTTTGCGTTTTAAACCACCATAAATTGAAATGAAATTAAAATAACCTGAAAAAAATAATTAAAGTTTGCAACATTCAATCCAATTTAATAAATAAGTAATAATGATTCTCCGTGGCATATGTTTTGAAAGAAAACGCATATATTTGGCTCCTCATGCCATTGTCAAGGTTTAAAACAAATTTCCCAGATTCGCTCAATACTTGGAAAAATCATTATTATGAAATCCTCACAAAATTCAGCAAAGACGCAATGAGGAGACGTGCAACCCATGCGACGCAATTGAAATCATGCAAGAAGATCAATCATCTTCCAAATCGCATTCAAAATGCCATAATTAAATTAATTAAGCCATCATAGTTGACAGCTCATGGTCGTTCTCTTCTTGGCTTTATTTCAAAAGACAAGTCACCGCCCTCAAAACGCTCGAACCAGTTTTATCTGATATTGTTTTATTTCCTTTTATTTCCTGAATTCTTCGAAGAGCTCAAATCGCTTCGAGGGGCCAGTCTAAAATAATACCTCAAAATTGCTAAAATTTCCATTCCTGTATTCGCTACATAGACATCCTGAACAAGAGATATACCTGATTAGCACTAAAAACGAGAGAGAGAGAGAGGGGGGGGGAGAGAGTGAGTTAGTGATTAATTCAAAAAGGAACTGGGAGCATGAGAGGGAGAGTGTGTGAATGAAAGTGACGAATTTATAGATAAGTATTCAGTTCTAAATATATGTATATATAAAACCAAGTCTCTGACTAATAGCCTTTCTGGACACCTGCATATCCAGATAACAGATAAGCAGATAACAATGGAAAACTCCAGACTATTCTCAATACTAAGACTACAGATGCTTGACACTACGTTGACCTTCCCAACATCCGGAAAAAACAAACTTTCATCTTTACAAGCACTTGCAAAATTTCGCCTAATCCTAAGCACTTAGAATAAGGCGAATTCGCTTTGCAGCTCGTGGACTTAACACACACAACTATTACTCGAGACAACACTCTACCAAACAAGGCTATTCACAAGAAGATTTTTAAAAACAAATTTAAAAAAGCCACTGCAACACCCAGAGAAAAAACCCTCACACTCTCTTACAAGAACAAACCTGATTGCCTACCACTCATAACCACTTTCCACAACACACTACCATCCCTGTCATATATAATTAATAAAAGATGGAATATAATCACATTTAGAACATAATTAAAGAAACATTCGAAGAACCATGCATCATTGCCTACCACTGACCCCCAAATATTCAATATATGATTAGCTGTAACACTATCATAAATGAGAAAGTCTAACAGACAACCATCCCTAAAACCGTAAAATTCTGTCAACCTTGCATCAATAGAAATAGTTTATGCTGCAACCACATTGAATACTCTAGAACATCCACCAGCTCTATCACAAATAAGACTTTCTACATCTATCATGATTCCAATTGCAGAGGTAAAAATGTCATCTACCTCCTTGAATGTACCAGATGTAGACTGCAATATACAGGTAAATCTGAGTCGCAATTCAACATTAGACTTAATAATTATAGGCACATAATTAAATCACTTGATCTCTCTGATCTACTCCCAGGAGAACATCACTTATCCCTGGCCATTTTTTTTACTCATATGCTAAATTTATTAACATAAAAAATACACCACAAAAATTCTGGAACTACATGAAGATACGCAGATTAATAAACTTAAAACTCTCTCTCTCTCTCTCTCTCTCTCTCTCTCTCTCTCTCTCAATAGACTAATTTAACTTAAAAAATATATACGCAAAGAATCTATATAATCTCACTAACTACTTGAGTAGCTCAGCACTTGACCATAGTTTGGAATCCCAATAGCCATGACAATCAATTCTTAAGAATACCAATCACCCTTGAAAAAAACAACCAATAAAATATCCATAACTGCTACTACTACTTCCAACAAAAGATTCAACCAAACCTTCATATATTCCTTCACTTACAGAAAACAGTCCAGCCTTTTCATTATGACCTCCTCTTTTTTTATTTCCATTTTTGCTTTAAAAGCAAAAGATTTAATGCTAAATTTGTTTTCTATGGAAACCTAATTCTTTAACCACTAAGAAGAATACATATGACACTGAAGATAGGAAACCTTCCCGAAACATGCGTAGTATACTGATTGATGCTTTAGTCAATTAATTAATTTACAAATGAAGTTTTCATATATTTTCACTCCTGAGACTGTGTTGTTCCCAGTAGTTCACACAGACACACAGACACACATATATACATCTATATATATATGAATATATATATGTATATATATATATATATATATAGAGAGAGAGAGAGAGAGAGAGAGAGTGTGTGAGAGAGAGGGGGAGAGAGAGACAGAGGGAGAGAGCGAGAAAAGAGATAATAAATATTAAATATCAAATTACATATACACGTATATTTATTTGGAGTTGATACTTATTTATTAGTAAAGGTCTCGATAAAGTTCAGTACGAATCTGAATGAGTGTTCAACATGAAACAGATTTTAATTCCTTACTGGATACATTCATGTTCAAATATATATCCAGTAACAGATTCGAATCTCTTTCGTGTTAAACACTCATTTAGACTTGTGCTGCACTTTATCGAGACCTTTACTAATAAATAAATATCAAGCCCTAATATATATACGTATATTTGCAATTTATTATTTAATATCTCTTTCTTTCTTTCTTTCTTTCTTTCTTTCTTTCTTTCTTTCTTTCTTTCTTTCTTTCTCTCTCTCTCTCTCTCTCTCTATATATATATATATATATATATATATATATATATATATATATATCAGTAAAATGGACGGTCATGTGGGGCTAAATGTGATAATTATAAAGACATCAGAGGGGGACTATATTTCGTCCGTCACCGATGTTAATCGAGTTGTATATGAACAGTCTTAGAACAGGTCTTCATTCATTTATGTGACCTAGGACTGTTTGATATGCTATTCGGTTAAAATCATTGCCGGACAAAATATAGTCCCCCCCTCCAATATATTTACAATTCTTACACACACATATAGTGTGTGTGTGTGTGTGTGTGTGTGTGTGTGTAAGAAAGAGAGAGAGAGAGAGAAGGATCTCCTCATGAATTAATGTTTGAGTGAAAACAAATTGTCTCGCCAACTTATTCTTTGTCGGCCAGTTTCGCATATGATCTCTTAGCATACATGTTGTTTGGTGATGTCCAGCAGTTTTCTGTCGTTCTGGCAACATGGCCTACCCACTGCCATTTGAGTTTTCTAATGTTTTTTTCTGATAAATATGATTCTTTTTATTTTAATATACTGTGTAGTCTTGTGATTTAAATCCAAGCAAGTCCATACAACGCATTGATTTCAAACCAGGGGTTACTTGGCTCCCAGGTGAGGAATTTCCGAAGGGAATGAATGGTAGCCAGGGGAAGGGGTTCGTTTAATGTGTGGTATAACGGTCAAAAAAATCACAAGATCACGATTCAAAATGAGAGAGGAATTCGGGAAAAAGGAATCACGAGGCAGGGAAGGAATGCAACTTTCAATTCCACTGGTAAACGGAATCTTTTTATAAAGCTCTACGGATATGAGAGTCTTTGACTCTTTTCAATTCCTTTTTGCGTGGTTTCCTTTATTTTCCACAAATTGAACACAACACATTGTGAAACACTTCAATAAACAATGACTCTTTTAATGACGAAGGATATCCTGTTTCAGGGGGGAAAGGCGGTTTTAATAGTTCTTATTAGTCATTGCAAATCGAAATACTATTACAGAGTGCATATTCCACGTTGCTTCGAATTAAACATTTACAAGAATTTTTAGATTTATATTGATATTTATTTCATATATTATCTATTATTTATATATTTTTACATTTGATTTTAACATTTACAGTATGGATTCCCTCAGCATCGAATTTTTGTGCAGCATATTTTGCTTTTTTTGCCTTTTAGTAATCTGTTAAAATCGCCGCTACGAAATAAAATTCGAGACATCGAACAACTGTTGTCATCATTTAAGTGGATTTTATTTGCTTATGTGTCTCTGTATTTTTTTTCTGCTTGTTATTGTGTTCTAGCATTCCTGGCCATACCGTTGTGTCTACAGACTTGATAATTGACATCAGTATAACACTAAATCCCTTCTAAAATCTTTTTTTTCATTTTTTGGAAAAAAGCTTTTTGACCTCTTGGGAGCTGATCTTATTATCAATAACATCTAGATTCTGGAAAATCTAGATGTTTCTAGATATTTTTTACTGTATTTTTAGATGCTCTCCCGTGGAAAACGCCACTGGTGTCAGATGGAATTAATTTTACATCACTTCAAACTTTGACGCAACGGTTGTTCAATTATTGACTGTAATGGCGAGTTTAAATATTTTTCAATATCTCTTGATGGACTTCAAATGCATTGCTTTGAATTCATGGAATGTTTTAATGATTAACTGCTGGGGAAATAGAATCAAAGGACTGAGTTCCAACCCTGACTTTGAAGGCAAGGAATATCGATTTTAATCGATTTTATAAAACATAAAGTTCAAACGTCATTATTGGCAGCTAACATAACTCTGAGTGGAAGATTTATCTTGGTAAGAAGTATCTCATTAAGGCACACCTTTCTACCAAGTTTAGAGTAAAAAGCATCTGAGAAACAACATGAGAACATACCAACCGACTGACCGACCGACAGATGGACATAGCCTTTTATAGAAAGGCGAGGACGCCTCTAAAAAAAACCTTCGAATCGGGTGATGATTGTGTCTAATGAAATAAGAGTGTACGGTGGTTCCTTCCATAGAGATAGGTTTGTTTTAACGACCACTCAGATCTTTGGTTGAAAGGGTAAATAGTTACCCTTCCCTACAAATTACTTTGAATTAGAAAGCAATCACAGTAGTGAATGAAATAAGCTGTTATGGTAGTTCCAATCTATAGGGGTAGGTCATGTTTCAGTGATCATTGTAGCACGTGTAAGACACTGGTATGATAAATGGAAAATGACAGTTCTAATCTATATAAAAGTTTTGTAATGCACTGAACATGTTAAAATAGTTTTGTCTGTAGTTTTGAGAAAGAATGTTAACGTTCAAAGAGTTTTTTTAAAAGATTGAACTCTCTCTTATTGTTCGTATTTTCAACATGATGTACCAGCCGATCCATTCTACAACCCTCTTCTGGTATATGTTCATATCCTCAAAATATGTCCACAAAATCATAAAATTGATATGTTGCTCATATCAACTTGGTAAGTACCAAAAACATTACTAATTGTAGAGATGGTCACGGACTGCCTTTTATCAAAAAAATCAAACGTATTGCAATAATTTGAGTATCTTCTTTGAAGTTTTAATTGCAAGAACATAGCATTAAATCAGTCTTGAGAAATATATAAATAATTTTGAGTACTTGAAATAGGTTCAGTCTCTATGAATGTCTTCTTTTTTTATCCAAAATTAACTTAGATTACGCCTCAATTGATGTATGCCGACTGAAGGATTGAAAGAAAACTCTCGTAATTAAAAATCTTCAAGAAGTAGCAGTTATAGAAATATAAGTTTCAACGAAAATTAGTCGATTCCATAATTAACGAAACTTGATTTTAGAAAATATTACTCACTTTTCATTCAAAATCTGATCAAAAATACTTTTGCTTACGGTAGAGTTGGGGGTGTTAACTATCAACTCATTTCAAAGGTCAAATGGGTTTTGATTCAGCACCCTTTGCGCAAAGCCTGCTCGAATTTATGTGAGTCTCATGAGGCAGTTGAAATATGGATGGTCAAAAGTGACAAAACCTGATATTACTCTAAATAGCAATAGTATTATGGCAACATTATAACATCTTCATATTACGGTCAACCCTATTGTGCAAAAATTAAGAAACGGGATCGTTTACTGTTGTTTAAGGAGCAGAAAACAGAAGCAAAAAAAATTCAAGATTTTCATGGAACTAAAAATAAAAGTCCTCTTTTTATTTCAATTGAAAGCAGAACATAACATTCTTTTAAAAGAAGTTTTAATCAACAAGAACAGCCATTTTCTATCGGCTATTTTGAATGGCTAAATGGTTGGCCTCATTTTCAAGAGAAAATCGAAACGTCAGTATAGTATGTTGGGTGGGCTTTTACTCTCTCACTAAGACAAATTCCAGGCATGAAGACAAGTGATGAACTAATTATCGTTTCTTTGAAATTTCCTTCATTTCTATAATAGCAGATGAATACGTCGTTGCATAGAACTACCATTCTTACAATGCAGTCATTCATATTTCGAATTTGTTGGTTAGCCCTCCGGCCAATAGCCATTGCATGTATAGTTTTATTAAACCATGTATTCATCTGATATGATATCTTTAAAGGATTACAATGGGATAAAAGTTGAAAGACTAAGTTTAAAAAGGAATTAATGGCTTCTATTTTCATCTTGTTGCACGTGACTTTTGTTTTACTGGAGTTCATATGTAGGCCAAATCTTTTGCTTTCTTCCTTTAGTTCATCTAGCATTAGTTGAAGTTCGCATAGGTTCTCTGCAAAAAGTACGATGCCGTCTGCAAATCTCAGGTTGCTCAGATATTCACCGTCTATTTTGAGTCCTCTATTTTCCCAGTCCAGGTTACAGAAGATCATCTTGAGGCAGACCGTAAAGAGTTTGGGTGAGCTAGTATCGCCTTGTCTTACACTTTTTTGGAAGAGTTCAGAGTCTTTATGTAGCCTGAGAAAGGAGTTGCTGCGATTGTATATATGTTACAGTACTCTGATGTATACAGGGTTTACACCTTATAGAGTGATAGCCTTTATGACCATGGGAATTTCTACAGAGTCGAATGCCTTCTTGAAGTCTATAAATGCTACAGCAAGTGGCATTTTGTATTCTGCTGCTTTCTCCTTCAGCTGGTTGATCAAATGGAGATGGTCCATGGTCGACTAGCATCTTCTAAATCCAGCCTGTTCCTGTGGTTGACTCACAACAAGGATCTCCAGAGATCACATGCGAAACTGAGGCCGACAAAAAAACAAGATGGAGAGATTAACAAGACAAATTTAGAAAATACTGGCTCCGCGACGCCCATGATGGAGAAATGTGACAGATCATAGGAAAGGTTTACGTCCAACGACGGACGTTAAAAGACTAATGATGATGATGATGATGATGATTTCCATCTTCGTTCATAGTGTTGATATCAAGACAATGCGTTGTAAACATTATAGTCTTTGCTATTCTTTAAATCCGTTAGTGCAATTCAAAATGGTCGTTATCCGAGAGGGTATATGCAAAAATTGTCCCAAATAGTCGCATTATTGTTTAATCGAAATGCCCGGTTCTCATCACTTGAAAAAACAATTCTAGACTTACAACTACATACACATCATCTTGGTCATGTAGACAAATTTATGAGTGTCTCCTGGTATATTGTAAATCTTAGAAGTATTTCGATGAACTGAATGCAGCTGGAAAGATAACGAATCGTCTCAAATCTGAGTATCCGGATGATAGGCTCAAGCTAGTACTGTGTTTATGATAAGTGATTCATCCAAACTCTACTACATATTGTTCACAGCCATGATTACTACGTAAGAAAAAGACGAGAGTGACCCCTTAGATGCACCCAGCAAATAAAACTTTGTATGTTCTGGTGGATAGCCAGACAATACTATGCGAAGATTTCTCCTCGGTTGTGGCCAGATAGAAGCAGAGTAATGATAAGCATGGAAAGCTAGACTTCTCGAGACAAAAGGGATGCAAGTTCGAATCTCACCGAGCGCGTACTCTTCATTTCCCGATCGGTTTATTTTTTTACTCGCTGGTCCGGACAGTTGCGTGTAAAACAACTGGAATTTAGGCTCCTGTTTAATGTCAGTCTCCCTGCGTGAAGGCAGACACTGCAGCTTATTCAACCGAGATTTGAAAGAAACGGGTCTGGTTCGTCACCCAATAGAAAACCGAGACCAATGTCTTTCGGTAGCATACCATGTTTGGGTGGATATGGGATCAGTAAAAAAAATTGGAAAAGGGGTGACCTCTGAATAAGTCATTTGTCTCGTCTTTTCTTTGGCTGTGATCACTGGACAATTTTGAATTTTAAAAAAATAATTGAAAAAATAAACAAGCTGGAATTCCACCAGATACAAACAGAGATATCATTTCAACGGAAACTTATATTGTGAAATGTATCCACCCACAAAAACGTGTTCAGGTGAGGGATGACCAATGAATAAGTCAATTGTTTCTTCTTTTGTTGGGCAGTGATGAGTAGACAGGTTGGAATTTTCAAAAAAAAACGATCGAAAAGATAAACGAACTTGAATGCTACCAGATACAAACACAGATATCATTTCAATGGAAACTTACATTGCCAAATATATCTACCCATAAAAACGTGTTCAGATGAAGAATTGAAAAATAACAAAAACGTATTTTTCTAGACGTAATGAAAAGTAAACGTTGAAATTCTAAGTCCTCCAAATGCACTTGAACACTCGCTGTTATATAAACTCCTTTGGTTCAACTGTCGATTTCAGATGAAACTTCGAAGGAAGGAAGACAACACGCTTTCTATCTTATTCGGCAGGTGTCATTGTTCTTAGCTAGTGTAGATCTTAACACCATTTCATCTCTACGAGAAAAAAAAAGATTGTGACATGTAGAAAAATTGGGGGTTGGAGTCGTATGCATTGCAGATTTTGAGAATATACAAATGTACTGAATGCAGTCAGAAGGATATCCGAATGTCTCAAAACTATAACTCCTGTTGATAGACTCGAGCTAATACTGTGTTCATGATTAGTGATAAATTAAAATTCAATTTCGGATGGATTACAACGAACAACTTCCAGCGCAGAGGAATATTTGGTTTGACATTTATAGGACTATGATAGGGTTCAACTGGCACGTTAAGGCCCCAAATGTCCCACAAAGGCTCTTATGATATTTTTTCCAATGGTATAATTGACCAAAATGATAATTAGAAATTATTACAACAAAATAGATTAAAAGACTGGCTTTGGTTCTTTATATTATTATTATTATTATTATTATTATTATTATTATTATTATTATTATTATTATTATTATTATTAATAATAATAATAATAATAATAATAATATAAATAATAATAATAATAATAATAATAATAATAATAATTTTCAGGCCAGTTACCTGGTGGTCACAGATGGGGACTGAGTGATAGCAAGTCTCATAGGGTCTCCAGCTCTCCACTCCACACTTTCACAGTTCACAGCAGTGCTGTGGTTTACAGTTTCACAATTTCCCTCAGGTCTTCTGACATCTTGTATCTCGCTCACCTATCACAGCAGTGCTGTGGCTCATCCCTCCACCAGCCTTTGTGTGTGTGTGTGTGTTTTCCCACGCACGACCCACCTCTTCTCTCTGTTAGGCCACTGCTATCAGCTGTGTTCTTAGATCTCATTTTTTAGAACTTTCCTAAGTATTCGTGCAGTCGCCAGTCGTGCTGTGATCTGTACAGTCTCGATCCTTCCTTTTATCTCTAGTTCCTCCAATCTCGCTTTCAGTGTCCTTAGTCCAGTTCTAAGTGCACCCCCTACTACTGATACTACCCTGGCTTTCATGTTTCACACCTTCTTCAATTCTCTTGCCAGGACCTGGTATTTTTCCAGCTTTTAACTCTTCTTCCTATTTACTCTGTACTTTGTGGGCACGGCCACGCCTATTATTTGGCGTCGAAGTCCCAAAGTAATTTGTAATTTCCATTCTCTAGGGCTGTCTCTGCTTTGTCCTGGTACAACTTTTCTGCATGGTTAAATCCCATTCGTTTATTCAGTTCCCAGTGTATCACTGTCGATATTCTATCATGTCTGTGTTTATACTCCTTCTGGGCGAGTTGGCTACATTTACGGGTTATGTGATTTACAGTCTCATCTCTTTCCTTATATTGGCGGCATTTGCTGTTCATCCGCGTTCCGTCGAATTTTGCTTTGATATAGTTTATCCAGATGCATTTGTTTTGATCTACCATGATGTGTGATTCTGTTTCTTTCTTCAGGTTTCCTTTTCATAGCCATGTCCCTGATCTTTCGTCTGCCATATTCTGTATCTGTCTTTTCCGTATAGTTTTTCTTGTTCCCATTTTTCTTTCCATATTTGCTGTGCTGTTCCATTCTTTTCTACATTTTTGTTGTTCGTTGCGCTACTTAAGGTATTCTATATAATGTCTTCGCTGATTGCTTGCACATACTTTTCTAGACCTGTTCTGGCCCTCTTGACACAGTCTCCGATATTGATGAGCCCCCTGCCGCCTTATTTTCTCTTCACGTGCAGTCTATCAGTGTCATCTCTGGGGTGTAAGGCTTTGTGCATTGTCATAAGCTTCTTTGTTCGCAGGTCCATTGACTGGAGCTCTTTCTTTGACCGCCCCAAGAATGGTCCTGCGTATCTCACTACCGATACGACCTATGTGTTCTCTCTTTTATCAAATTCCTGCTATTTGATTTGGTCTCTAATATTTTCCTTATCCTCCTAAGGTATTTACTT
>OY735236.1:40096565-40104065 GCA_963457665.1 Thysanoteuthis rhombus | reverse complement strand
TATATATATATATATATATTTAATGTTCAAAGCTACTCAACTTTCAGACTATGTATAGTGACCACTCCTCATATTTAATGTATCAATATAATTTTGAAATAATATAGTTCATAATTTTTTACTAAGAACACACAAAAAAATACGGAAATTTTTTATCCGTTGTTGATATCTAATAACAGCCTTCAATATTAAGCAATGTATAGCTATCAACCAATTGATTGAATTAATATATATATATATATATATATATATATATATATATATATATATATATATATATATATATATATATATATATATATATATATATGTATATATATATATATATATATATATATATATATATATATATATATATATATCATGACCCCACCTCTGGAAGGATTAGGTGGACTATTGTTGCTAAAATATGACTGGAATCCTGTACAAATTGGTTGGTAGTAATTCACTTATTGTTAACCTATTCATAGATGACATATTCAGTCGTGGGAACGCTGAGATCTCCGCAAAGGAATAGTCTTTCTGTTTTTCATCTTTCTAAATAGAGAGGTGAGCAACTAAATTTGAGGGTATCCTATCTTAGAATCAAAGATTCGTACAGAGTACTCAATCATGTGTGAAAAAAATCATTGGTATTTTGTTTTTGTTAATTTTTTCAATCGTTTAAAATAACCTTCGCTGTTACATAAGAAAACCAAGGAATTTTTACTATGGACGTATCTTCATAATTTAGTCGCTATGGCATTTCCAGTTTTCAACTATGGTTCAATTTACAAAACATTAATGTGCTTTGAGTTGCAAAGAGTTTATTCGGTTGAACAATGCTGGTCAACTTAGAAGATCTCGGGTGCATCAAAATCCGGGTAGTAAACAACCTGGTATTTCTACAATCATGAGAAACTTGAAGAAATATAGGAAGCATATTATTAGTCTAAATCAGAATAGGGGTGAGTTTGGGAGACAGAGAACTGCGTCAGCAGCGGGAAATGATTACGTCTGACGAGGCAATCTTTTCCTTGAATTCAGAGGTCAATTGCAGAAATGTGATAGACTACAGTCAGGGACACTGTGGGAATCATTATATTGATTTCCATTAAGGGGCAGGACAGATGATGGCTTGGATTGGTTCGAGAGGGTATGACAAACTTTTTGGACTCCATTTCGTTAATGGAGATTTTAATAGCTAAGAGTACCTGCGAATAATACGGTACCATGTTATTCAGCGAGAATTCCTCGCTACAGACATTAATAGAGATGATGTATAGTAGAAACAGGACGGAGCCTCTTCTCAAACCAGCCACTAGTCCATCAATTATTTACAAGGTTTCCAGGGAAGGTGATCAGCAAGCGGGGGTAATCATTTATGGCCACCAAGATCATCAGACCTTGCAATATTAGATTTTTCTTTCTGTGAGGCTTCTAGAAGCACAAAATTTGGGATGTTCCAAGAAACGAACAAGTAGCAAACATTCAGCAATGAAATATGTTATCGTACGTTAATATAGGGAAACTGTTTCGCCTGGAATGATTTACGATTCCTACAGAAGAATTGTCTAAAGATGCCGTAAATACATTGTTTCAAATAGAAACACTTTCTTTTCTGATGAGTTGGACACGATTTTGTAATGGCCACTTCTTTTCTTTTCTCAATGAAAATCAATCAAAACATTAAAGTTTTAGTTTATTCTTCGTTCATTTTGTGGCGTGGATCGCCGCTGAATCTCTTGATCAAATTAAAACTTTTAATGGAACTGAGTTACAAATAGATGGAAGTATAATGTGTTTCCTCGATCTTACAAACGACGTAAAGAACAAATTCGCCAATTGTTTTGGTTTTTCATTTCGTGCCTTCGTACTGAAAAGGGTGAAAAGCAGAATGACTTTTGTCTTGTTGAGATCTCGGCGATTCTGTCACTAAATAAGGAATTTAATGTTAAGTCAACCATTAGTGAATTACTACAAACACACCCAAGAACCATTCAAGTTCTATTTTAACGACTATAGTCCACTAAGCTTTTAGCACTATTTAGGGTCAGCTGGTATATATATATACAATTACAAATCGCTTCATTTTGTTTTCCTTAAAGTTTATTAAGGGACTCTTGTTCTTCCATGGTGAGGTTATCATGTGGTTGGAACTGATTTTAGTGATTGTTAATGCAGGTTTTAATGTCTTTTCAGGCTCTTATTAGGAATGGTATTATGTATATATGTGTGTGTATATATATGTATGTGTGAGAATATATGTGAGTACGTATATATATATATATACATATATATATATATATATATATATATATATATGTATATATGAGTATATATATGAGTATTTATATGTATATGTATGTGAATATGAATAGATATGTATTTTCATATACATATACATGTATATATGTATGTATATATGTATGTATATATACGTATATTTATATGTATGTATATATACCTGTATGTATTTATGCATATATATATGTATGTATAAATATGTACATATGCGTATGCATGTGGATATATTTGTATCAATGTATGTATATACACGTATATCTCTATATATATTATCAATTCGATAGTTGGTTTTACACACTATAACTCTATCCATAAACATATACATGATGCATAAAAGTACTGACAAAGACACACAAGCACGCATTTGAAATGAGATAGAAATTCGATTAGTAATTTAAATATAATAAATTTCCTAAGCAAAGACAATTTCAAAATTGACAATTGAGAAAACAGAGGAATAATCTTTTAGTCTCATATTCCAAAGTAATAAATTCATATGATTTGAAAATGCTGACAGACATTTCTGAAAGCAGAAACAATTTTACTTAGTCACTCAACCAAAATCATCACGTGACCAATGTTTTTGGCAGCATGTGGTGTCGTGGTGATAAATTTCAAGACAATGAAAAGACAAAGGAATAATTATTTATTCATAATTAAGTTTCTTCTTATAGGGAACCAAAAAGTCTCTATTCTCAAGAGACAAGCGTTAATGCTGTCAGACCCGAACCGAAGGTTCGGTTTAGTAAGAACTTACATTGTAAATTTATCCCAATACACTAGAAAAAACTATTGTGGAAGTTCAGAGGGGAGAAAATACATAAGCAGTGATGAACAGCAAATGTTCAAATTTTCAGCCCTTTAGCTCCATCGGTCCAGCCAGTATGCGGGATACATTCAAAGAAGCACACATTTATACATAGCTATCTTAAATACTTGAAAACATGACTGAACAAGAAAAAATTTGTCTTGGTATTAGGTTTATTCCATGTTTTTGTCTTGAGATAAATGACTTCTGGGACGAATGTGTCCCATCATGAATTTGGTTCTTTAGAATATGGTATTTTCTTTATTTAATCAAAGAATTGCTTTCTTTAACCATTGAATAAGAATTGACATGGTTTTGACTTTTCATATTCTTTGAAAAATTCAGGTCCCAAGCCCCAAAATAGGTTTGTCTTAAAGGGGTTAATACCTCTGTCGGCAGTCTTGGCTTTCTGGAAAAAAAAACAACAAAAAAAACAAAACGATAACGAACCATTTAATTCTCGACTGAGAGAAATGTTCTGACGAATCAACTCACAATTGACATTGATTGACTGAGCCGTCCTATCAACAGCTCTCCTCTCTCTCTCCCTCTCCCTCCCCCTCTCTCCCTCTCCCTCTCCCTCCTGTCTCTCTCTCTCTCTCTCTCTCTCTCTCTCTCTCTCTCTCTCTCTCTCTCTGCATTGGAAATGGAAGGATGACAGCCAGTGTGGCTCAACAATAGCTGACCAGTCGTATCTACGAGGAGCATCAACGTTGGCAGGTAGGGAAGATGAAATCGTCCCCTGACCAAGGTTGATCTTTGGCGTTCACGTAGAGGGATCTTCGGAGCCCTTGCAGAGAGCAGCATCCTTCATCCTTTTCTCCCATCGTCACTTGCCCCCTTACCGAAGGACTTTAGAAAAAAATCGTTAATGACGAAGATGAACGATTGAGAATGAGAGAAAATACTACAGAGAGGGACCCCTGCTCAATCAAAAAAAGGGTAACAGGGTGGTGTAGACCCGGTAACTCTATCTCTAGCCATGGATATCGTTAACTGTAAGTACGGTGCCGCAACGCACAGAGAATTGAAATGGGTGCAACAAATGAATAAATAAAGAAATATTCCCATTGAAAAACCCTAGCCACCAAAAGTGACGTAGAGTTCTACCCTTATATTCTCGTATGTTACTGTGTTTATATGTTCGAGCGGTCCTGGCTTTACTGTTTTGTCTGCAGACTTAAAATTGGCATCAGTACTACAATAGATCCCTTCTAAAATTAAAATAAAATAATTTTGTAAATGAAAGCTTTTTGACTTTTCAGAGGCTTTATTTTGACTGGTATGATTTATTAATAACATTTTGATTTTCCAGAATATAAATGTTTCAAGATTTTTTAAATATCTATTTCAGTTGATTTTCCGTGGAAAGCTGCAGTGATGTCATACATAGAATTCATTCTGACCATAAGTATTTTTCGATGGGATTTCCTTGAATGACTTCAAAATTTAACGCTAAGTTCGTTCAATTATTGACTTTAATGACAAGTTCTGATTATTCCTGTTGAGAACGATTGAGACTCTAAAAACACACCCTTATCCTTTGATCACCGAACTCTTAAGAAATAATGCAAAATAAATTACATTTTGATGTTTTTCGATAAAAACCTTTTTCTCTAAGACATTAAAAGAAGACCCACCTTTTTTTCTCAGACTTCAAATAATAAATGGATAAACAAACAAATAGCCTTACAATAATTGATTTCGTCCATTAAAACCGTTTTTTTCTCATAGATTCAAAAAGGATTTCCGTTTCCTTTGACTGTCAATATTACACAGTTAATGAAAGTCTTCTTCCCAAAGTTTGTAGTGAGAGATCAAACTGATAGTATTGTAGTATACTACAACCATATATTTGTTAGAATTGCTTACTAATGTGTCTTAGTATGCCTTTACTAATTGACTGGTTAAAGCTTGGGTTACTACCAACAGATCCATAAGCGGTTATTGCGAATTAAAAAATACACAGGATTCAGTTATAATCATATATTGTTTAAAGAGATAGATACCTCAGCTGTGACTAACTGTCTTCTGAAAATTAAGACCTTTTAGTGATGGTTGCCATAAAAAAGCGTTAGGGATAACTGTAAAGGAAAGTAGAATGTACGTCCTACAGACAGTATTTAACCACTAGCAGTTTTATATTTTTATTAGCACTGATATTATATAAATAGTTGAGAAGAGGTAAACAGATAGGTAAGAGATGAGCCATATATTCTTAAAATAAGGAATATACGTCCCTGGGATAATGATAAACAACTAACAACTTTATATTTTTCTCTAACACTGTCATTGACCCCTTCGATACAAACCTCTCAGAGTGTTTCATGTTTGGATTGTTAAAAGAGTATAGAAAGCACAAAAAATGAGTTAATTAGAAACAGTCAACCAAAAGTATCAACATAGGTTTTTTTCAGTTTTAAAGCAGGTCTCGCTGAGTGGCTGGCTGGCTATATATGTATTACGCACACCAGCCGCACAAAAGTAGCTAAAAGGGTGAACATTTAAGCATTCACTATATATTATGTCTAGAAAAACTTTTTTGTTGTTTTTATAAACTCTGAAGAGGTTTTATCTAGGAGTTCAATTTGCAATGTAGATTTATGCTAAACTGATACCTTAGCTTATACCCAATTGTCTTCTGAAAACTAAGAGTTTCTAATAATGGCTGCCACAAAAAGATGAATGAAGTAACTTATTAATTGATCATTCAGATTTTTCAATTGATCACCTCGAATGCAGTTTGCTTCCAAGAGACATTGGTCGCATAGCAGTTTCTATTGATTGACTAACCAGACATAATTTTTAGTTAATGGTAAAAGAAAACTATTCTTTTATCAAATAAAAAAAATCCGTATTTTGAAGAACCAAGATGATGATAGGATTCATTTATCCCATCAGATATTTATCCTGAGACAGACGGAGAACACGAAATTATTAGATCACTTAATCAAACGTCTTTTCTGTTCACTCATATAATGCAAACTGATTCCTGCATGTTTATTTCTTATTCTAATGACGTCATTGTATTCATCTGGAAAAGACAAAAAAAAAAAAAAACTTTTTTTTCGTGACACATACTTCTGAAAGAGATCCATGGGAGAGATATATTAAAGCAGTCATAGAAACTGCAGGATACATGTATCACCTAAGAGTTTCGCTATGTATACTCAATAAAATGACGCAAACAGCTAGTCACGTCGGTTGTTATACTTACTGATCCCTCATCGTTAAATACGTTTTTTGGGTAACCTATGTAAGTCCTGTCTCAAAAATATTAAATGATGTATTGTATAAAATAATATCCATACACAATACTCATGATCATAACCTATATAAAATAACAAACAACTTGTATGACATAGGCTATATATTAAAATCATAGTTGAAAGTATATTAAAATCATAGTTTAATCATCACTTTTGAGGTGCCATGTTAATATGACTTTTGTTTTTAAAATCCCCGAAACAGTTTCATTGTAAACAACTGGTAATCCCAACAAGAGAAAATTTACACATTGTACCATGATAACAAAGTATATGTAAGGCAGGAAGAAACAAACTCTGAAGAAAATTACATAAATTGCATTGACAGATATTGAGAAATAAGTGACTACAGTGACACAGAAAAATTGAAACATGTTTTATGTTTAGTGTTTAAAGCTATATAAACACTCTATCTATTTATCTCTCTCTCTCTCTCTCTCTCTCTCTCTATATATATATATATATATATATATATATATATATATATATATATATATATTTGTACGAAAACAAGGATATATATCCTTGAAATTCTCATTTTCATATATTAATAGCTCTATTTTCTGTGTTAAATATTTCACAATTTGGAAATACATTATGATCGATACTAGGACCGAGAGAGGGGAGGAGGAAATGTGAGAGATAGGGAAAATTCAACACTTTATGATGACTCAGAGTCACCATCAAGCATTGAATTTTCTATATACATCTATCAAGATATGCTCTATCCCTGATATCGAGCACTCTTCATGAATAGATGACTCAACACTCAAAAACAATACATATATATATATATATATATATATATATATATATATATATATATATATTCTGTTTATTGGATGGAATCCGGAAAAATGCAGAAAGTGGACTTTGAATAAATAAATTGAAATTCTCATATAGGTATATGCCATAACGATGACTTCTCTTTCCTTATTTCCACGGCTCCATATGTGAGACATTGTCGTTCTGTTGGTTTCAAAAATCAATTACACGCTTTGTTCAACTCTTCTACATGCGTGGATTATGGACGTGAAAGTTTTGCCCGCCATCGTTTTCAATTCGATCGCCGAAAGCGGAAAAAAACAAAAACAAAGGAAGAACAAAACCTGATCTATTGAAATCTACGCTGGGTTTCTC